>JANHMN010000013.1:71882796-71918294 GCA_030674055.1 Rhabdomys pumilio | reverse complement strand
TAGAGATACAGTATACTGTGTGGTACATTGCACAGAGATACAGTATACTGTATGGTACATTGCATAGAGATATAGTATATTGTGCAGTACATTGCACACAGATGCAGTATATTGTACATTACGTTGAACAGAGATACAGTATACTGTGTGGTACATTGCATGGAGATACAGTGTCCCATCCTCTTTCTGCAGGGGATACTTTCTAAGATGGCTCAGTGTACCTTGAAACCACAGACAGCCACTGTACTGAACATACTGCATACTGTATATATAAGCCTCTTGTGCAGGTTAATTTATAAATAAGAAACAACAAGAAGTTTATGGCAAGAATTAGTAAAATACAATAATCATTATAATACACTGTAGTAAGGTATGTGACTGTTTTCAAAGCATTCTTATTTTCTTATCCCCTTTTACTTAGCATTTCACGGCCTCTCTGTGACACAGCCACACAGCCAGTATTACTACTCTTGTGCTTTGAGGTTATACTAGTCAGTGAATACTGAACAAAGACATGGATCTACCTGCTGGGGAGCCCTCTATCACTCGCTTTCCCTCACCACAGAGGAGGAAGGCTGCGATGCAAATGACATTGGCAATTGTACATTACCATTCCATTTAGTTTCTCCACAGGCACCTCGGTATAGATGAACTTAAATTACATCCTAAATGTAAATTCTAATTAAGTAACTGGAGAGGACAATGGCGTGGGGCCCTGCCTCCACTGATCGAGCTCTGCCTTTGATAATTTTGCCCTGATTATTGCATTAGTTCTCGTCCATCTATCCTGTGTGAGAAAGGGAACTTATGGGAAGTCTGCAGCTTTGGTTTCTCAATATGGAAGTCAAATACTGAGAACAAATGTGTTCACATTAGTGATATACAGGTAGGATAAATAAGAAAAATATTTTTCGTGATACACTAAAAAAAAGTGTCAGAGTTTGAGGAATGACTTAGCAGTTAAGAGCACTTGCTGATCTTGCAGAGGACCTAGGTTGGGTTCCTGGGTTTGGCTGACCCACATCCAGTGGCTTACAGTCCCATGTAATTCCAGTTCTAGGGGATCCAATACACTCTGGCCCCTGTGTGTACCTGTACGCATGCAGTGCACATAAACTCATGCAGGCACTCACACACATTTAAAAAATCATAAAAATGTATGATTTTCCCTGATTGCCTATGTCCAGTATATTGGAGGTTCTTATTAAAACCATATTGACTTCAATCCAGCTTCTAAGCATCTCTAAAGACTTAGAATACACCCAGAAGAGAGAGAGGAATTTCCAAAGAAAAGTCAAAGAATCTAAAAAGAGTAGATTTAAGAAGCTGAGCGTGTGGTAAATTAAGAAGCAACATTGTCAGTCTTGCATGTCTTTAATCCCAGCAGTGGGGAGGCAGAGGCAGGCAGAGCTCTGGTGAAGGTAGCCTGGTATGCAGAGCTGGTACCAGAACACCAAAGGCTATCCAGAGAAATTTTGTCTCTAAAACAAATAAAGAAAGAAAAAGAGAGGAAAAAGAACCCATTGTATTTTTCTATAGTTTAGAATCTAAGCCTTAGGTTTTACTCAAAACATTAGTTTCTGCACAAAAGCTTTGTCAAGAGTAAGGTTGATCAACATGAGATGGTCAAGTCAGAAGGCAGACAAACTGGTTGAAGTGAGTCAGACAGTCATGGAAGGGTCTACCCTAGACAATGAGATGAAGCTGCAAAAGGAATACAGGGTAGCTGGCAAATAAAGCACTAGGACCCAAATCCATCCATTCTGGAATCTGGGAGACAGTTACATGCAGTGACTTTGGCAGGAGTTATTTTAGTCAGTCTGTCAAAGACAAGGAAATGCAGTTGAGAAGAAAACCAAAGTTACAGCAAGTGAGTGCACTGTGGAAGGGAGCACATGGGAGCTGAGGGCTGTGGCTCTGTGGGAAACCACGAGCAGCCAACTGCGAAGACCGCATGATCCTATCCACCAGGCAGAATCCATGCAGCAAGAAACCAAGCCAGAAGTCAGGCATGGAACTAGAGGACAGGAATCACAGCGACACAGCTTACTGAGTATTCTAACATTGTCTCACTGTTCCTATGTTTTCATCAAAATGACCTTACTATTCCAGGAACTTTTCAGGAAGATTAGACACTCAACTGACTTCAGGCCTCACCTCTGACTGGGTTTGGACTCACAAAGTTCTCTCTGATACTTGCTCATTTGCTTTTTAAGGATAGTTCTGTGATATCCTAGAAATGAGATCTCCTGGGGTAGGAAGAAATCACCAGGATGGCCCACACCCCTATTCCTTCTCATGATTTCTCAAGAAGGGCCACAAGAATCTCCATTTATTTCCCTTGTAGGTCTGCACCCCTGAAATGTGTGGATGACCTTTGCTTGTGTTCTAGAGAGGAGTAAACTCACAGACAGAACTACTGCTTTAGCGCAGGGAAGGCATTTAACAAAAGCTCAAGGTAACCTCAGTATCTAGAACAGGTAGGGTGCTCCAAACTACAACCACTAATCAGCTGTCTGCTTTGAGGATGCTGTTTCACTGGAGCAATGTTTCTCAACTTGTGGCTCACAACCTCTTTTGGGGTCAAATGACCCTTTCACAGGGGTCTCCAAAGACCATCAGAGGAAACAAATATCTATATTAGGATTCATAACAGTAGCAGAACTTCAGTTATGAAGTAGCAATGAAATTATTTTATGGTTGGGGGTCATCACAACATGAGGAACTGTATTAAAGGTCGCAGCATTAGGAAGGCTGATCGGGACTGATTCGGGATTGATTTCCATATTTGTTAACTTATCTATCCTGTGACTGTTCCATCACACTGAGTGGAACAGCTGACAGAAGGTCATGCTTCACCAGTTCTAAGACCCTTATTTGCAGGTACTTTGCAGGAAGAGTAAACGTTACACTTTAGTCCAGGATATGAGTAAGCTCCCTGTACCTAACGAGCTGTAGTGCTCTTAAAACCTTACCATGACAGGGACGATTAAGAAGGCTTTTTATATCAATAAGAGGCTCACACCAGTGAAAACCTTAAATTTGAAATCAAAGAAAATTTTGTACCATTCAAGAAATTAATAAACTTCATCTTGATAACAATTTTACAGATTTCACCAATAGGTTATGGCTATGAAATAAATCCTAGCTAATCCTCCCTGTTCCAAAAAAAAAAAAAAAAAAAAAAAAAAAAAAAAAAAAAAAAAAAAAAACAAACCACTACTTTTCCCTAGAAAGACAGCCCTATATTAACCACCTCAGTCCCCAAGCCCAGGGAATAGGGGCGCTGACTTTATTAACTTCTTCAAGCTGATTACGGGCATTGAGATATTAGAAGAGGGGCGAGAGGAAGAGTAAATTGATAAGCCTCTGACGCTGTGTCTTCTCTGCATCAAGATGGAATTCCAGTACATCAGAGGTTTGAGCAGGTCTGCTCAGCTTGCTTGATGAGTAGATACACCAAGGCTGTGTATTCTGCAATATACAATTCTCAAAACAAACTTTAGTATCAAGATAATTTTTTTTAGAGGGCTGACATTTTATTAAAGACGTTGGTTCTAACAACTTTTAGTGAGATGAATATTGTTACTCTCATAGGCATTGTGCCTGTATAACACATCTAGGAATACAAGGCTTAGACCCAGTCCTTCTTTAACTTTTTAAACTGTTTTGAGATGGTTAGCCTGTGAGTTAAGGGCATATTGCAAATTCATGGCTTTGAGTTTATTGTTAGGGTGATATATGATATATATATATATATATATATATATATATATATATATATTATAGGGTGAATATATATATATTAGAAATAGCTGAGAGGAGTTAACAGACAACAGTCCAGATTACCTTACATGGATAGTTGGTTTTCAAAACTTCAGAAGTCCACAGAATTGACGTTACAAACATTTCTGTATTAATGTTCATTTTGATTAGAGACCTGTCTGCTCCTGACAGCTTCCTGTCTTGGATTCTAAGAAGAAATTGAGCATCTTTGGAGTTACTCCAGTTGTGGTGAGACAGCCACTAGGCAAGAATTGCCTCTTTCCATCTACAGACAAATTACTGTCCAGAAAAGGACACACTTGCAGAATAGTCGACTGATTATGTCTGCCTAGACAGAGTAATCAGCCCTTAATAACTCTGCAGCACTAGGTCTGTCAGATGATCCTGGGCCAGAAGGCTGAAGATTAGATGTTCCAACATTTTGTAGTATAGGGACTGTCCAGATGTTCAGCGGTCTCTATAAATTGGCTAAGTTTTAGAAGCTATGCTTTGTGCTTCCCATAATTTCAGTTAACTCAGTCATTCTGGATTTCTGACGAGGTTGAAAACTTATAGTCTCATAGCCAATCCTCGCTATTTACCTTGAGAGAAAAGATTTGAGTGGATGGTTTTCAGCTGACATTCATTCTAAAGCCAAGAAAAAAGCCAGATTCAGAACCAAAGTGTTTTACTTAGGAGAGATGACAGAGGTTCTGGTTAGTCAACAAAATGATGGACTGGGTATTAGGAGTAACTTGTACCTCACTGGTACAAATTGGTATAATTATGCTCTAATTGTATTTTGAGAGAAAAGTTTTATTTTAACAGGAAGGGTGATATGTAGGAGGAGCTAAGTGGGAGGAGTGCGGAGAGAAAGAGAAGGAGTAAGGAGAGGAGGAGAAGAAGGAGAGGAGAAGCTAAGTGATGAGAGAGAGAAAAAGAGAGAAAGTGGGGGGACATGGAGGCAGATGTTCACGTGTCTCCACCAGTCAAAGATAATTGTTATATCTAGGTTGGGTATTGGGTTACACTTCTGATTGAGCATTACCAAACTTATAAAGCCTTTGATTAACATTTTTAAAAAATTATGTAAAAGCAAAATGGAAAAGGGGGCATGGGATAGGGGTTTTCTAGGGAGGGGAAATGGGGAAAGGAGATGGCATCTGAAATGTAAATAAAATATCCAATAAAAAAAAGAAAGTCATAAGCTAGGTTTATATCAAGCATTAGAAGACAAAATAGCGGAGGCACTATCATGTATGAATTAAAGTCAATAATAAATTAAAATTTTAGATGGTTACATCTGTCAAAAGTTATTGTTGTTCCTGCAAAAATAAAACTTGAAGCAGGAAAAAAAAAAAGAAAAAAAAGGAAGGCTTTTTAACCCAATGCCCACGGGCAATGAGTCCTCTAACCCTGACAACCATTCACCAGTCCACCATACAATTTAACCTCACTTCCAGTAGGCAGCTTCTTTCCTGGATAAGCAAACATGGACAAATCTTGGGTGAATCGTTAGCTCTCCAACAACTTGGAACTTCTGTATATATTTACAATCAAAAGGTAAAAACAAGTCCTTAGTTCTGGTGACAGCAGCACATCCTGCCAAAGCAGCAGAGTGGAGACATTGGCCAGATTGGTTTTAGATCTCTTGTGAATGTGATGATCCCGCACACTGCAGTCTTCCGTACCCTTTGCAAATGCTTCCACTTCTCGGCAGGACATCACACACCTACTCATCTCCTTCACATATTCCATTCATTATTATAATATTAAGTCCTGACATTTTTCTTTTATTACTAAAAATTCATTACTGTTCAATATCTGATTGTAACCTATGACTTAAAGAGATTAATTAGAAATCCTTTTAGAAAATTCAGACTTATTCTGTTTATGGATGGGTCATATTTTAAGATTAATATAGCAGCTTATCAGACAATATATTACCCTTTACCATAAACAAAATCTATTCTGGTAGAAGAATTTATTGGATAAACCAGAATACTATGTTCATGAGAAATAAACATGTATCAGTGATGGGAGATATTGTAATATTATGGAAAGTTGTACACCATTTTGACATGCTTTGTAAACAAGGTTTGAGCAATTCAGGTTTTTTGGCAAAATTAAAGACCTGTTATGTGCTGTAGAGTTTCCAAAGGCGGCGGCAGTAATGAAGGTAAGCATCGTGCGAACGCTGGTAACAAGTGGACAACAGATTCCCACAGTTCCATGCTTTCCAGGCAGCCCCCAGGAAAGTTCTAGATTTACAGATAACTTCTGAGATCACATTATTGGGAAAGTTCAGAGAGGCTTTCACAGAAAGTGATGGACAACAAACAGACATTAAAGTCACCGGTAGGAGAATGATTAACATGTCTTAAGGTGTTCCTGGTATTCATATAATATGGGTCACTAGTATGATACTCACAAAACTGAATGTAGATAAGAGTTCAGGGGCCACTTGCATAGTTCTGAATAAATTCCATATATCACTCTTACAATGGGTTTGCCGTATATCCTGGTTACTATTTGCTATATTTTGGAACAGACTAAACCTCTTTTCTTGGTGGAGAACCAGGATTCTAAAAAGAAAGAAAAAAAGAGAGAGGGGGGAGGAGAGGAGGGAGGGAGGGAGGAGGGAGAGAGAGGGAGGGAGGGAAGAAAACTTTGGTGCTGTTGCAGCCAGTTTAGGAATGCTAGTGTCAAGAGCACACACTTGCTTGTATACATTGATATATTGCATGAACTCAGTTCCCTGTGGTCTCTATTTCTTGCTGTGTGTGCCTTTATACGGCACCATTTCCCACTTTCTGTGCTCAGGACACCACAGTTGTTTCTAACCAGTAGCGTAAGGTGACTAAGGAGCTATTTCTGAGGTCATGCTATAGTGTATATGAGCCACCTTGCTAGCAGACTGCCCATTCTTGTCCCCAAATTTAGAAAGAAATCAGTCATATTAGGAACATCTCTTTGGCAAGGAACCAAGAGCAACCTCCAGGACCTGCAGGCAGCCACCAGAAGCTTCCTGAGCCCACAGATCCCAGGAGGTTGAAGCCCATGATCTTTTCTTTTAAATGTATTCACCATTGCTCTCTTCAGACACACCAGAAGAGGGCATCAGACACCATTGCAGATGATTGTGAGCCACCATGTGGTTGCTGGGAATTGAACTCAAGACCTCTGAAAGAGCAATCAGTGCTCTTAACTGCTAAGCCATTTCTAACAGAGCTAGAAATAGATTCTTCCTAACAGAAGAATGAAAATGGACCCTGGCCTACTCCTTGATTTGACCACTGAGGATCCTTGAGCAGAGGACCCAGGTGGTTATGCCTAGATCCATGGTGCATAAAACTGTGAGCTATGAAATATAGGTATTTTAAGTGTAGGGCTCTGAGTAATTGTTTGTATAGTAACAAATAATTAATGTAACAAACCTCTTATTTAAGACCATTTTGAAATCCCAACAGTAATTTACAGGTTTTATTGTGAATACTGGTTCCAGTCATCAGGAAAACTAAGAAAAAAATGTAATTCTTAAAGTTCAAATTAGCACATTTTAAAGAATTCTAATCAGCCATTTGTGGCCTAAGATGTTGTCATTGGCCTTTATGACAATGAGATAATTCTTTGCAAGACTCCAACTTCCCCTTATGATTGTACCTGGTCAGTATCTAGGCTTACTACCTATGACTCTAAATGATTTATTTATTTTTACTTTATGTGAATTTATATTTTTGCCACATGTTTATCTGTGCTAGGGTCCCCTGCAGCTGGAGTTACAGACAGTGTGAGCTGCCATATGGTGCTAGGAATTTTTTTATTGGATATTTTATTTACATTTCAGATGCCATCCCCTTTCCCCACTTCCCCTCCCTAGAAAACCCCTATCCAGTGTCTCCTTTTCCATTTTGCTTTTATACAATTTTTTAAAATGTTAATCAAAAGCTTTATAAGTATGGTAATGCTCAATCAGAAGTGTAACCCAATACCCAACCTAGCTATATAAACTATCTTTGACTGGTGGAGACACGTGAACTTCTGCCTCCATGCCCCCTCTCTCTTTCTCTCTCTTTTTCTCTCTCATTAACTAGCTTCTCATCTACTTCATCTTCTCCTCTCCTTACTCCATCTTTTCCTCTCGGTGCTCCTTTCCCCTTAGCTCCTCCTACATATTAACCTTCCTGTTAAAATAAAACTTTTCTCTCAAAATACAATTAGAGCATAATTATTCCTATTTGTACCAGTGAGTTACAAGATAGTCTTAATACCCAGTCCTTCATTTTGTTGAGTAACCAGAACCTCTGTCGTCTCTCTTGACTAAAACACTTAGTTTTGAACCTGGATTTTTCTTGGCTTTAGAATGAATGTCAGCTGAAAACCATCCACTCAGATCTTTTCTCTCAAGGTAAATAGCCAGGATTGGTTATGAGACTATAAGTTTTCAACCTCGTCAGAAATCCAGAATGACTGAGTTAACTGAAATTATGGGAAGCACAAAGCATAGCTTCTAAAACTTAGCCAATTTTTAGATACCGCTGAACATCTGGACAGTCCCTATACTACAAAATGTTGGAACATCTGATCTTCAGCCTTCTGGCCCAGGATCATCTGACAGACCTAGTGATGCAGAATTATTAAGGGCTGATTACTCTGTCTAGGCAGACATAATCAGTCGACTATTCTGCAAGTGTGTCCTTTTCTGGACAGTAATTTGTCTGTAGATGGAAAGAGGCAATTCTTGCCTAGTGGCTGTCTCACCATAACTGGAGTAACTCCAAAGATGCTCAATTTCTTCTTAGAATCCAAGACAGGAAGCTGTCAGGAGCAGACAGGTCTCTAATCAAAATGAACATTAATGTAGAAATATTTGTGACCACAATTCTATGGATTTCTGACGTTTTGAAATCCAACTATCCATGTAAGGTAATCTGGACTGTTGTCTGTTAACTCCTCTCAGCTACTTCTAAATAAAATATAGAAAACACCCTAACAATAAACTCAAAGTCATGAATTTGCTATAGTCCCTTAACTCACAGGCTAATCATCCCAAATCAGTTAAAAAAAAGTTAAAGAAGGACTGGGTCTAAGCCTTGTATTTCTAAATGTGTTATACAGGCACAATGCCCATGAGAGTATCAATATTCATTTCACTTTCATGTCAATAAGAAGCTCATATCAGTGAAAACCTTAAATTTGAAATCCAAGTGAATTTTGTACCATTTAAGAAATTATAACCTCATCTTGATACTAAATTATACAGATTTCTACCAATAGGTTATGGCTATGCCATAAATCCTAGATAATCCTTCCTGTTCCAACAAAACCACTACTTTTCCCCAGAGAGACAGCCCAATATTAACCACCTTAGTCCCCAAGCCCAGGGAATAGGGGCGCTGACTCTTCTTTAACTTCTTCAAGCTGATTACGGGCATGGAGATATTAGAAGAGGGGTGTGGTGCTAGGAATTTAACCAGGTCCTCTGGAAGAAGACCTGGTTAAGGTCAATGCTCTTAACCACTAAGCTTTCTCTTCAGCCTTCATCTCTGATTCTAGACTCTATATTTTCTCAAAGAAACACAAGCAAATATTCCAAGCCACCAGCACAATTCATCTAGTATTGTCATCTGTAACAGCATAAGATATCATATCATATTAATATTGTTGGACTCTAAGATCCAAAACCAGGGCACGCGCTTCCCCAGAGACACTCACAGATGAGATTCGCTGCAATAGCATGAGGTTTATTGGTACCGGTACACTGGGGCTCTCTTGCATGCAGGCAAGAGAACCCTGAACAAAAACTGAGAGCAGTTCTTATACAGAGTTTATGAGGGCAACAACAAAGGACCACAAAGGCTGACCTTCCCAGGTCCGGTCTATAGATGACTCAGATTCGCACATTACTTTTATGAGTGTCTTCTGTTTGTCCAGGCTTATTACATTAAGGGCTCAGTTTCCGGACCCCTTCTCATCTTGGGACCCTCTCCTGGAATGTGTCTCCGTGTTCTGGGCCTTCCCCACCCACAGGTGGGTTCCCTTCCCTGTGGTCTGAGGAATGTTAATCAGCCTCTCCCTTCCTCTTCTGAATGTTAATCCAGCAAGTGTCCTCTGACTCAGGAATAATGTACTCCTCCCGGAATGCATCCCGGGGCAGTAAATTCTAAGTTCAAACTGAGACCTGAATATCCCACATTTGGTTCTTACAATATCAATATGTTGCTTGCTGGTCTGCTCTTCATGGCTTGTGTAGTAGTGTGATCTTTAGGACCTTTAAGGCCAGATTTAAGACAGATCGAGGAAAAATTCTTCCTAATAGAAGACTTACATGCTTTTCCCTCATTTGTTAAATAATCTCCTCTTTCAGTGCTCAGGTTTTTATCCTGTGCAAACAGAAATGACAGTCCTTTCTGCAGTCTGTTTACTGTTGAGTCACTAGCATGTTTGTGTTTGGTTTTCTGCCCTTTAATTCTTTGCTCCTTTTTTGTAACTCCCCTAGTTCCTAATTTTCTATAGTTTCTTCCCAAAATCTGTCTTCAGAACATCGTCAGGATACATGAAATTGAAATTGGAGAGTAGACAGAATTCAATATTCAAATAGGAATTGTTGAAAGAACTAATGTAACTTGGTCACTTGTTCTCTGCCTTTATGTCAATATATGTAAAAGTGGATACGGAGAGTAACATCATTGTTAAGTGCCTGTAACTCTGACTTGTGACAAGACGGACTGTTCAGCTTTCTCACCTTGGCACTCCTAGAGAAGTCTGGTCAAATGGAGAAGAGACACTGGCTGGACTTGATAAGTTCTAGTTATTTCCCTTATCAGCCTTGAGTCCTTGGCAAAACACTGGAACACTTTGAAGCTCAATTTCTTCCCTGGTCAAGAAAGGTAGACTGTGGGGAAAGTATGACCAGGATGAATGGCCATGGAGCAAGAGTGAAGTCCAGAAGTGTCCAAACTCCAAAAATCTCATCCTGAGACTGGTGTGAGTAAGGATCCCTCCCTGTTCTGGGCCTACATGAGCCCGAGCTTGTATCCTTCTGACCCCCACCTTCACCACCATTAAAGTAGTCACATAGCCTGGTGACCAAAATACAGGTTTAACTTCCTCTCTATATATAAGGATATGTTCCTCATGCAGATGAAGCACTCCTGCACCTTGGTACAAACCAATGATGTACACTCACCCTGAAAACCCCTACCCACTCCCCAGGGTTTATATAGCCCTTACTACCCCTGAATAAAGAGAGCTGTAACACTGAAAACCATCTCAGAGCAGGTTTCTTCCTCCCTGCCCCTAGCACTCAAGCCAACAGAGTTTCCTAGAACCCACCCTGTCAGGACAAGCTTCCTTTCATTCTGGTCAGTAAGCAGTGGCAAGCGACGGCACCTGAATACCTTTAAGGCTGAAGCAAAACCAAGCCCATAATTGACTACTCCACTGTGGTATTGCACAGGGCTAACAAGATAATAACAATTAAAGTCCCCATCAAACAAATGGTATTGGCTGCTATAATCATAATGCAATAAATATTTATGGGTTGGTCTTGGCAACAAACAAAGTAACTGAAAAATACAACAGGACTGAAAGAATGTTTAAGATTGTGCTATATAAACAAATTAGAAATTACTAAGTTTCATATTGTTTCTTCGCTGTGTCTTTGCAAAGAGACTTTTACTAATGATTAGTAAACTCAAGGAAAGAACTTCCATGAGAACAAAATTTCTCATAAATAGGTATCAAATTCACTGTGTAAATGAACTTTGAACCCTGTAAACTTGACCCCTCTGTAACATACATGACACCATCATTGTCAATGAAAAATATTCATTTCCATTTCATTTTCTGATCAGTATGATTCCCTGAAAACAGAGAGGCTCTCCTAAAGTTAATTTCTATCTGCCTGAAAGCAAGAAGATGAATATCTATCCTATAGGAAAACAAAATCATTTCTGTAAGAGGCACAATAATCAGAATATTGCCTTTTTTTTAAAATGCACATCATTCTTCTGTTCCGGTGCTGTGTACTTCGAATTTTAATCACATTTGGCACAACAGCCTTCAGACTTTGACTCCTCCCTTGAAAAGCAGACCATTGAACTTCAGTATCCTCTTCTATGGAACGGAGATAATGATAAAAAAGCCGCTGGCACATATCGTTCAGAGCAGCTAAGAACCTGTACTCAGATGCTCAGCCTGTGTCCAGCCCAGAAGAAACTATAGTTCCCAGAATTCTAGAGGTTGTAGCAAGCAGTGATATTCTGACAATATTGTAATTCACACCTTAACAAACACATAGGTGGGTCAGCAGCATAGTTATTAGGTTGGTTTCCCATTTTTCCCTTCCTAGGTTTCTTTGGTCTTATTTCTCTTCCTCTTCTTCCCAAGGTATGTCTGTTTCAGTTAGCTGCTGGCTAGCACAGCTGGCAGATTGCCCACTCTTGAGGTTTTTCTGCTTTCGGAGCCAACAGGCTGCAAAGGTTGGGGGTTGGTAACCTTCTCCACTGAGACACTGGAATCTGCGGAGTTAAACACTTCCCTACTGTTACCATACCCACCCTTTCTTTCTCACTCCCTGTGAATGAATCTGGAAAGAATGAGCCTGAAGTCTATCTTGAATAGCTATAAAACCTTTATGGTTTGTGGGCTGTTCCCTGAGAACTGAAGCATTAGCCTCCCTGGTCATTCCTGGAGTAAACTAACCACATCAGCATATTCCCTAACATGGGGTCAATGTCTGAGGGAGTGGTGCTCTCTGTGCCTGGCACCTGCTGGTGTGAGAGGTCTGTTGGCAGCAAACTACCACAATCATCTTTGATGACTGTACTTACTAATCGAAATCCCTCTAACTCACCAAGCAATATTTTCCTGGGATAGCAATATCTCCAAGACTGAGAGACTTTACTCTGTAAGCATGTTACATGTAATATATACATATGACAGAATACATTTTATGGTATCTATGTAGCCAACATTAAATTTCTACTGACTTTTCTAAGTTACTTCCATGAAAAAAAAATGTTGGCCTTGTCTTCTCTTTTGAGGCCCATGCTAATTCCAAACCCAGACTTTGAAATTGCCCTACCATCTCATCTGATGTCATCCATACAATGTTCCCTCCTTGATGGTTCCAATGAGTCTCTAGTCGTTGGTCTGTGACTTATTATAGTACTCCCTTGGAAATACCAATGTTACCACGCCATACTGTTGATGGCTTAGTTAATATGTTTAAGTTTGTAATATAAGGTGTAATCCTTCCTGGTTGTACCAAGGAAGAGCATAAATAACTGTACTAGAAGTCTTTATCCTGCACCAGAGAAGAATCATGCCTCATGCCTTATATGAACTTTAAAGGGTCTCTGTCTCTATGGTCCTCCATGAATCCATATATCCTTGCATTTGGAATTTATTATGGTCAGATAGTGCCTATCCTGGATAGAATTCTTCATCATCATAAGCATTAGACCACAAAAGACTTGTGACTGCTAATAACTAGGTACCATAGTGATTGCTACATCTACTTTTGCTTTGAAACATATCCATGAGAGACCAGCTCAAAGCCCTACCACCATTTTGCTAACAAAGATTAAGAAATTAGATTGGTTTGGTCTCTGATTTGTGGTGAACTAGTCAATTCAAAGCCATAATCAGTGCTAAAATAGGATAAGAATTAATCTCAATGTATCTCAAATGATTACAAGACAAAAGAGAAACACCATCCTGGTAGAGAAAACAAGCAAAAATGGCCATCGCCAATATAGCTCAGGGTTTATTTTATGGGGCATTCTGTTTAATGTACTTCTGACATGAAAGCTAGCTGATCCTGGTGTTACTTTATCCTTCAAACCATTTTCCAGAAACACAGGAAACCAAAACCTATAGGTGGGTAGGTACATTTTCTTTGAGGCATGAGTTCATTCTAAACCTTAATCTAACCCACAAAGTCAGATTCTATAATTTTATATTTTCATTGTAAACAATAACTCTGAAGTTAAATTTTATTACATACTTTTTGTTTTGATATTCTAGTTTTTACAATTTCTCTTTTCTCATTATTTAATTATCGCATAAGAGTAGAATAAAAATATACTTAAGAATATGAAGAAGAAGATTAAAGTTACCTGTAGTTCTGCTAGCCAACAGGACTGATGAGCTTTGCTCTCTTTTACATGTAGCTGTAAGTAAGTGCTTTTAATTTTTGAGCATACTATTCACGCTGTTGAGAGATGGCTTTTTTCTCACTTAAAGATATGCTAAATGAAATATTTTCTGCTTAATAAGATTTTTTCTAGAATTTAGAATCTTCAAGTGAAGATTTTTAAGTAGTTGTGTTATGGTTCCAAATTGTAGATTTCTTTATGTGTCTGTTTCTTTGGACATTAATATTTGCTTTCCTCCAAAGGCTTCAGGCATCCACATTCTCAACTTTTATATAACTTCCATGAATACGCACATGTATAGAAGCAAGACTTCCAAGTACGGAAGGGCAACACCAACAGCAAAGGAACTCCCCCTCCCCCCACCAAATCCATTACTCTATCCACACCGTGGCCATAGATCCTGTGCCCTTTGCTGCTGAGTGCCTTCTTGCCCATACTCAGCCCCTCCCTCAGGACTTCTCAAGGACTCTGTCTTCAGTTGTCCTGCTTTTGCTCTTCATTGTAAGTTCTCCTCCTACCATCACCATTCAGAAAGGCCATCAACTCCCTCATCTTAAAATGCAGTCCTCTGCTCTCCAGCCTGCCTCCAATGTGTTCCTTGTTTCTCTGTCTCTATTCTAACCTTCTGCTCTCCAGAACAACATGGTCAGGCTTTGCCTCCACCATTGCCTCCAGTACATCCCACACGCTCCTCTGGAATGGTTGCTGTACAGCTCCTGTCTTTGTCACCTCTCAGCATGCTGTACACAGCCGACCTCTTCTGGAAACATTTCCTCCTGCTTAGCAGCACACCTCACTCCCCTACTCCATCACCGTTGGGTCCTGTTTAGTCTCCTTTGCCAGCTCCTCATGACAGCCTCATCTGAAAACACTGTAGGACGGCAGGTGCTCGCTCTCTATGAATTCACTGCATGTCCTTGCTCTTCAGTGCTGCTTTATAAGAGAATAACGTGGAGTAGTTGTTGAAATCCCTAGACTGTGGCGTGGTAGGGTGATGTCTTTGCTTTCATGAGGACCTAGTATCCACCTCCCCAAAATAAGTAAATAAATCCAATTTATGTTGAGTTTATTTGCTGAGAGGGGAAGACTGAGATCAAAGAGTTTGCTGGTCTTGTAAGGACCAGTTTGGTTTCTAGCACCCATGCTGAACAACCTGAAACTCTAGTTCCAGACCACTCAACATCCTCTTGTGACCTCTGTGAAGACACATACACATACAGACACACAGACACACAAACAGGGAGAGAGAGAGAACACACATAAATACAAATAAAATAAATCTTTAAATCAAGACTTCAGAGCTCAGGAATACCAAAACTCTCCCAAGTTCTTTTCTAACAGGTCTAGGAAGAAATCCACTTGCCTGTATATGTTGGAGTTTTCATGGATGGTTCTGATACACAGCCCATGTTAATGAATTTTAGCCCCGCTTTGCCTTAGATGGCTTAATGTACTATTGTGGCTTTAAATAATATAATTCAATATTAATCATTTACAAATGTCACCTTATCAAAAAGAACTCCTATAGTTTTCTTTTATACTTTGAGGGTCCTTCTTTCTCCACCCTTTCAACCCCTGACACTAGGTAGGAGAGAAAAAAGGATAGAGAGGAAAGGAAATAGATCCGCAAATTAAGTCAGGGGCAAGAAAGGGGTAACATTATTGTTAGACTACTTCCTGCTGATTAGGGGCACCGAGTTTCTTGGGGCAAGTTTAATCTTCACCATCAAGATATCTTATTTTTTCTTCTCTCTACTTCTTTGCATATATCTACTTAAAAATCTGTAAGCAACAGCAAACAACCAACAAACAACACCCAGCCGAAAACTCACCAGCACCACCTATCAAGGCCCTATCATTTATATAAAGTTCCCAGAATTCCCAGTGTCACCCTGTAGCAGGAGGTATTGGAGAAAGCGGCAGCATGGTCCGGCTAGCTCTTGCTTGGTCTCCGCCATGTTCCTGCTCTAAGTTCCCACACTAACAGCGGCAGAGGCACCAGTCTGGGTGCGCAGGCCCTGGCTCCACGAGTGGTTTGCATGGCTGCTACCTCTGCCAGTCAGCTCTGTGGACTCCATGGCTCTAAGCATGGCTCTTGGGCCAACTCTGCCACCCTCATAATGCTTGGCTCAACCCCAGACAATATCTACCATGTTTGTGGTACCCGGTAGAATGAAGACTCTTAATGCTTAAACATTATCCAATGAATTTATATATTAGCAAATATTCAATACACAAGATGCCACACAATTAGAATTGTTAACCCACTATCTAACCTTATAAGATGAATAACTACCTGACTCCTAGAGACACTTACGTCTGCCTCCATATTGCTTCTCCTCCTCCTTCCCTCCCTCTTCCTTTCTCCTTCCTTTCTCCTCCCAACTCCTGGCTCCACCTCCTCTTCTACCGCCCAATCACTAAGCTCCACTGAAAGTACAATAGGCAGGAAAGGTCCTGCAATATCACACAATAGTAAATACTATCTGCCGCTGACAGAATTAAGTCTCTGCTAGAGCATGAGGCAAATCTTAGTCCCCTGCTGTGGACAATCTGAAGCAGCCCCATACCCCACACCAGGGATTAAAATGAAAACATATTCTTAAAATATTTATGTGTTTTAAAAAGAAGCCAAAACTTCAAAATTGTCACTACAAACTCCCGCGATTACCCTGTATAAGAGGGGCCCAACAACCCCCTACCATCTCTAGTCTATAGAATGTTCTATTTCCTACTAACATATGGCATTATGATTGACATATATAGATGTCCTTCCGCTTAACCCACCACAAATCAAAAACATTATATGTTGGATTGTATTTAATACAAATAAACATCAAAAGCCCTAGTTTAGCAACATGACACATTAGAAAATGAGCATTACTCGTCTTCATGGTCACATGGCTGACTGGGAGCTTGGCTTATGGCCACTGCCCAACGCCACTGAAGAGACTCAAACCACATATTACTATTAGTCCTACAAAACATCAAAATGTGAAATATGGATTTTAAGGAATAATTATCACCTTCACACCGTCATAAAGTCAAAATCATAAGTTGAAGCACATTTGATAAATTATTAGAGCAGTCTGTATATGCGTTTATCTCTATGTTGATTATCTATCTACTTTGGAATCCCATGGATTAAAAGATAGTCCTGTCACAGATTAGGCATTTACAAAATATCTTGTGACTGAATTAGAACAAAACACTGAGGATTCTTTTAAAGCAAAAAAGAAAGGCAATGTTTATAGCTCAACTGTGCTGGAGATGTCACATGGTGTCAGTGGTGTCTTTACAGATGTGTAAAGGAAAGTGACTCGAAGCCTGTAGCGAAGAATAATGTTGATTCAGCTGAATCTTTCAGGGAACATTGAGATCGTTCATTACGGCTTTGTCCTCTCACTTTGAGAAGAATAACTTAGAACTGCTTAGGGGTCCAATAAAAGACCCTGAGGTTCTCAGTGAGACAGACGAGAATGTAGATACCAGACAACTGCTCCTCTGATGAGCTACAATTCCCTGTATCTCCAACATCTTAAAAATCATTTTTATCTTAAGATAACACCACAGAAATAATATTCTTATAATATCATCACTAAGCTGAATAGTTGAACTTGACTTAAAGAAATGTGCACATAATGAGAATCTCAAAGACACTCAAACCGATGATTAGCCTGGAATACAATATAAAAAGAAAAAGAGAAACATTCTTTCCAGCACAGTTCCCCACTTCCATGCCACATTAAATCATCATACTGGGTCTGAATCCCCCCTGTTTAGCCTTTATTGACCCCACTGAAAACAGAGGTAATGATCCAGAAAAGGCTGACACTATATTAGAACTTTTTGGCAGGGCTAGGAGGAGGGCTCATACATCACAGACTACCCTCGAACTCACTATACAACCAAGGATGACCCCTACCTCCTAATCACTGAGATTATAGGTATATGCTGTCTTGTCTGGTTTTATGTGGTGCTAGGGATTGAACCCAGGGCTTCAGATATTCTAGGCAAACACTTTGCCAACTGAGCTATACCCTCAGCCGCATAAGGTAGTTCTAAAGTGGCTATGATCAAATTATAGCAGAAAAATTTACTGAAGAGGAATAAGGAGAAGGCATTTCATATCTAATAAGCTGCCTTTCATCTCTAGCGACTTGTGGTATTTAGTATGTGTGAAAGGAGAAGGTCACCAGGAATCATGTCAAGCTAGCTTACAGGCACCAGATCTGAAAACTGAGGAAATGTTTGTAACCATTCAAATTCTGCTCATTTACTGTGAGCAACAAATCTGGCCCTTGGCCCAGCTCTCACAGTGCGCGGTTAACAGGATCACCAGTTGCGTTATTTGCTATCCATCCTTAACTTTCTTTGGCTAAATCACAAAATATGTTTTTCATTTGCTGTTAACACAGAGAGAGTGAGGGAGAGTGCAGCTTCCTATAAAATCCTCTCAATTAAAGGACGATATTTAAAGGGCACCCAGCTAAAGAAAACAAACTTGAGCAATGGTCATTTTTCATCTTCTCTATAAAAGTGAACATTTTTTAGTTTTTGTTATAGAGAAAAGTATTCATTTAATACCACTTGAAATCATTTCAAAGCACTGGGAATCAGCGCATGAATCAAGGAATCCTGTGTCTCAGTGAAGCCTGCTTGCCAAAGATTTGGAGAGTGTTGCCTCTGTCCCTTTGAACTACTTTCTATTCTGTTTGTCTTGCAGAACATCCTTCTGTGTCCTTTAAAGGCCTTCACCAGACAGTTGGACTTCATAGGTCATGTGGAAAACATTTTACTCAGTAGGAAAGGATTGGGGGAGGGGAGAAGAGCTGGATGTGGTTGATCTTCATAACACACACACACACACACACACACACACACACCACCACCACCACCAACAACAACAACAACAACAACAACAACAAAACCAAAAGTAGCAGACTTTATTTGTAAGGAGATACAAATCTAACATAAGCTCCCAGAACCACTCATGCTAAAATATATACTAGAGATTGTCTGAGGCCTTCAAACCCCACTGGACCTTATGAAACAGTGTAATCAGGACTATTGAGAGAAAGTGCAAACTCCTGGGAAGGGAAGAGACCAAGAGGAAGAATCCCAATTTGCCTTCAATTTCTACTTTGATATAAAGCTATGAAGTTTTTATCACACAGACCCAGCCTACAGATAATAACTAATATGCTGGCCACTCAAGAAGAGATCTTTAAAATATAACAAAATGTGTCACTACCAGATGGTCTCCTAAGAGATGGTACCCTGTGTGCAAAATCATAGGCTAGATGTTTTAGCTCCCAGCAGCAAGAATACCCATGCCTCATCTGGAGAACTTAAGAAGGTCCTTTGGGCCCACTCCCAAATTCATGCTCCTTTTCCATTGCACAAATACAAAAGAGGAACCCAGTGTAATTTATCCAGAAAATATATGACCAACAGTTAAAGCAGGCATGATGTCAACTCAAGTAAGTATTCTGTTACTAGGTATAGAAGCAGTTGTTTGGAGAGTTACTTGGAGTTCTTTTGTAACCGTTTGGCTTTTTTCTAAGTGCTCCCCAGCTCCCAAATAATGACATGAAGACTTATTTATATATTGATGATTATGGCCTTGGCTTAGGCTTGCTCTCCAACTACCTTTTAACTTATATTAACCTATTTATACTATCCTATGTCTGCCACGTGGCTGGTTAGTCACCACTCCTCAGTTTTATATGTCCAACTTCCTCCAAGTCTGGGTGGTGAGTCTTCCCATACCTGACTCTTTCCCCAAGTCCCTCTCTCTGCCAGCTCTTCCACCTTCTACTTTCTGCCCAGCTATTGACTACCCAGCCATTTATTGTCAGGTGCTGCTTTTGCATAGTGCCCAAGAGATTATTCATACACTCTTCTCTTATTGACTGGCGCTGTGCACATAGCCAGCTTACTGGTGTCTTTCCTGAACACAGTCACCTAATGTTGGCAAAGAGTCTCATAAACAAAACAAGCATACCACCATTTCTTCTGCCAAAGTCAAACACAGACACCAATCTATGGCCCTCCAAATTCTGAGTCCCTAGTTCTCAGGTTCAGGTATCTTGAACTCCTTACACATGTTTACAAACATTTGGTCTTCTGTTGGGGTTGCATTTGCTAAGTTATAACTAGCAAGCTTTTTTGAATAAAAAATTGGCATTTTGATTTAATGAAGCCAAATTTTCTACAAGTGCCTTATTTAGCCACAAGTCTCTAAATTTAGGCAAGGGTAAAATTCAAATGACTCTGTTATGGAGGTTTAACTGAAAGAGGTTTAGCCCAGGTTGTTTTCCAAGACCTTTGACAAAGTGTATTACATAAATTTCACACACGAATACTTTAAGCAAATGTAAACATACTTACCCTCCCCTGACTGGCATTCATTATAATAGTTCTCAGCACATAGGAACAGATAAGTATGAATTTGTCCATAGGTTTCTAAGTTCTTTCCAATCTCTGAAGACGTATATCAGTGTGCATGGCTTCCTTAGCTGGATGTCTCCCCTATAGGTAAACACTATGTCATCATTTCCTCACAAAAAGCCCCACCAGGGTCATGTTGAGCATGCATCGGTGCTCAAAAAGGCATATGGATAGATGGATGGATGGATGGATGGATGGATGGATGGATGGATGGACGGAAGGACAGATGGGTGAGTGAAAATGGCTACATCTGTATACTTTCCTGTGTTGTCTAATTCTTTCCTATAGCTGGCCTTGGCTCAAAGCGTCACCTCACATCTCTTTTGGGAATCTAAGTAACTTCTGTAACTTCTTTTCCTCCGACTCTACTCCTAACCCATCAGCCTCAGCCCCAGCCCCAGCCCCAGCCCCAGCCCCGCCCCAGCCCCAGCCCCAGCCCCAGCCCCAGCCCCAGCCCCAGCCCCAGCCTCAGCCCCAGCCCCAGCCCCAGCTCACCATGTTCCATAACTGAACTCCAGAGGAACCATCTCTGCTGTTCCTTCCCTCATGGCGGCCTGAGACTGGGCTTCTGGTTGTACCTCAGGGCCTCCCACACTGGAATGAACTTGCCTGTGTATGTGTTCCTGTCAGTTTACTAACATGAGCCTTAAATTTCTTTCAGACCAACAAAGATAATCCTTCCCATCACTACTGTACATCAACACCTTCCAAAAGGTGAGAAGCTGAGTTTATAAACCTAATGTAATCACATAGAAGCGAGGGGAGGGTGCTCTGAGGCAATGACAGAGGTTATACCAGGAAAATAAAATCACCTATACTTTCAGAAGTATTGGAAATCCTGTATCATTATTCAAATTTATGCAATAAATAATAGTACTTCTATAACAAATCATACTCAAGTAGTATTCAGTATCAATTAACCAATATAATTCTCTCAATCCTAACACATTTCCACACATAAGCAATCATCTAGATTGCTGGGGATTTATAAAGGTCTTAGAAACCTTAGAAAGTTATAGATCTGCTCACTGAAGCTAAAGAAAGGGAGAAAAAAAGACCAGGGTACAGAATCGTTAAACTCTACTCCTCCCATGGTAGCAGACTTTAGACTGAATTCCTTAAAAGGTATTCCGTGTTGCTGCAAGTCCGCTGAATTTCTTAATGTCCCCTTTGGTAACCCTTCTTTGACTTGGCAAGGCAGTGGTCACCACTGGGAGCAGGTGAGCTCTTACAAGGCTAAAGCAAATCAAACATTCTCAGAGAGGCCTGAAGAATGTGTGAAAACTCACTGTGATTGACAGATTTGTAAGCTGCACATTGATTGCTTTAGAGCTGAGACGACTAGGTGCTGAGAGCTTGGTAGTTCCCACTTCAGGTATTCTGAATGATAGCAGCATTTAGGAAAGTCGGTGGGTTTATCCCAATTCAAGATGTTTTCTTCTTTGAAATCAGAATTCAGAGCTTTTTCATTTGTCTGGGACTTACCTGAGTAACCAGACTGGGATGAGTCATTTGCTTTTTCATGGTCTCACAGCTAGTCTGTACAAAACACAGGTAAGCGCCACCCAAAGTTTTACAGTAGAATTCAGAGCTCTGGAGGCACAGACGTAGGGAATCAGGAAAACTCGTTGTTCTTCTCCTGTTTGAATAGTGATTGTGAGGACTCAAATGGCAACGTGAACTGAAAGCTTTGGTAACCATGAAGTGTTAAACAAGAAGATGTTTCAGTCCACCACCCCATCAATGGAAGGAAACTGTGTAGTAGCAGGGTTTTACTGCCAAAACAAACACACTGAGTGGGCAGCACCTATTCCTGCTTATGGAAGCCCAAAATGTTATCTGAGGAATTTTTTGGTGTTGTTTGTTTTTTAAATGTAATTCATAGATGACTTCAGACTTTGTAAATAGAGTTATAATTTTAAAAAAACAACAAGGGGCTGGAGAGATGGCTCAGTGTTTGGGAGTGCTGACTGCTCTTCGAGAGGTCCTGAGTTCAGTCCCCAGCAACCACATGGTGGCTCCTGGCCATCTGTAATGGGACCCAATGCCCTTTTCTGGTGTGCCTGAGGACAGCTACAGTGTACTCATATACATAGAATAAATAAGTGATTCTTAAAAAAAAAACAAGTAAACAAAAAAACAATCTAGCATTTCCTGAAGCTGGCAATTTCAACTTTAAATGGCCCTCTGTGCCAAAAGTAGACTCGAGTGAATTTATTCTTTCTCCATTTCACTCACGAATCCAGGCCCTGATGGTCTTTAACTTCTAAAGCTAACAAGACAGTGAAAAGAAACACACACACACACACACACACACACACACACACACACACACACAGAGAGAGAGAGAGAGAGAGAGAGACAGACACAGACACAGAGAGATAGAGATAGAGATAGAGAGATAGAGATAGAGAAATAGAGAGACGGAGAGACAGACAGAGCGAGCGAGCATTACTTATCATGTTTTTATTTTCAAAGTCCTTTCCCTATCATTTGATATTTATAGGAATGGAAGATTATTAGAAATTATTAAGATTAAAAACATTCCTTGGGCAGTGGTGGTGCAAACCTTTAATCCCAGCACTTGTGAGGCAGAGACAGGTGGACCTCTGAGTTTGAGGGCAGCCTGGTCTACAGAATGAGTTCCAGGACAGCCAGGAAAACACCGTCTCAAAACATACCCCATTCCCCCAAAAAGGATTAGTACATCCATCTGCAGCTTCACAGACTGGGATTGGGATGCAGGACGTGTGAGTGCCATGACTTCACACTCAGACATGCATCAGCATTGCTATGCCAACCCCTCTCAAAGTGTCTGCATCTTTCGATTCCATTCAGTTCAACAACTTTTGAAGAACTAACTTTGTACCAAACATTTCGTTAAGAACTGAGTGTTGTAAGAAGAGAAATAGATAGTCTTGCACTAAAAATAAAATAAAAAGCCTAGAAATTGAACAGGTACTCCTGGCTAAGAAACATAAGCAAGCACTCTTCAAGTCTTGAGTGTCATCTTTTGCATTTTGTTTTCTTCTGGGGCCTTCAACGTTCTCTAGTGAAAGTAGCTCACTCGGTTGTTTATGTCATCAGGGTCATCTGGGCCAGACTTGGAAATTCGGTCTTACTGTGCACACTGTTCAGACTACACAAAGCTGAACTGCAGACCAGCTTCAGCCTGCAGTGTCTGAGTCACAAACCCACAAGCCTAAGATGGATTTTCAGAATCCAGACAACTGCCATTTGGTTGTGTTCCCATCTGTGAACAGTCTTTCTACCCTCTTGGAGAATCTGAGGGTGAGAAATGTCTGTTCCCAGGGCACAGACCAGATGAGACAGGAAAGATCAGAGGTGGGGACAATCACCCTCACCCCAGGGACATAGCTAGGTTTTTCTTAGCTTGAAGTTTTGGGTGCTCTCCAAGCTAGCCTTTCTTCTGTGAGTCACACTGCAAGATCTGAATAGGCATCTTCCCAGAAGGCTGTGGGACCTCCAAAAGCAGTGTGGACCTTATCAAATGGATCATTCTGTGCAAAATAAATATTCAGCAGTCTGACAGAAAGTAAGAATAAGACTCTTGGAGGGATATCACAAAGGTATCTAGATTCCATACTGGTCACTTTGTACATATCCATATTGAAGCATAGTTAACTCTCACCCCAATTTCCTTTCTTTTCTCTTTTTTCTTTTATTTCTTTCCTTTATTTTTTTCTGAAAAGTGTAGGGGAGGAGTTGATATGTCAATAAGATGGCAGAAGCCAATCGTTGGGCAAAGATAAAGAGGTGGGATTTTCCAGGTCCCAGGAGGAAGAGGAGACAAGATAGAGAGGTGCCTTTCTGCCAGGCGTTGGAGAGAGGAGCACGCTCACCATGTAAGGTCTGGGGGCTATTAGAACCAGTGGTGGCCTCCAGAAGAATTCTGACGTAGGATCGCTGATAAGTGTAGGACAAGAGAGTCCACCCCCAGTGGTTGTGTTATCTGGCTGGTTTTAAAATATTAAGGCTGTCTGGTGTTTTCCATCCGCAGTTATTCAGGTGGGCAGAAAAAAAGGTACAACCAGGGTGGTCATTGGCTGTTGGCAGAGCCAGCTGTGGGGGTGGGTGGTCAGTGTAAAGCAATTGCAGCTTCTGGTGTTTATGGGAAAAAAGCATTAGTTAGCCATGGGGGCTGAGTGAGACTGCAGGGCCAGCCAGCAGGCAGCTGCTAATCCCAGAGCCTAGCCAGAGCTAGCATGTTTATAAAATTGCACACAACAGAAAATACATTTTTTCCTGACAATACTCTCCTTTCCCATCTCCTCTTAGATCTCACTCAGTCCTCACCCGTCCAACTCCATGCTTTGCCTTCTCTCTCTGTCTCTCTCTGTCTCTCTCTCTCTCTCTCTCTCTCTCTCTCTCTAGGAAACAGACTAAAAACAGAGAAAGCACAACACACACACACATACTACCCACAGACACACAAAATCAGAAACTATAATACACAAACAAAAGACCAGTAAGACAAAAAAAATGTCCAAACAATGCAATATTGGACAAACGACTCTACAAAAAGACCACTGACTTCATTTTATTGTGGCTTCTAGAGTGTCTAAACCTAGTGATCCACCCTGAAGTGTGGTTGATACACCCGATGAGACATCCCTGGAGAAAACTAGTTTTCTATTGCAAGCAGATAGTTTTGGGTAGATGTGAGAGCCCATGCCCACTTTCCCCTCTCCGTTCTGAAATCATGTCTGTTTTGGACCTGTGCAGGCCCTGTGCAAGTTACTATAGCCTCTGTGAGTTCATATGTGCATCAGTCCTGTTTCATCTGAAAACACTGTTCAGTGGAGGTTGTCTGTCACCCCTGGCTCTTACAATCTATCCACCTCCTCTTTGGCATAGCTCCCTGATCCCTGAGAGGAGGTGTTTATCATGGATAGTTTCATGTCAACTTGACACAAGCTAGAGTCATCCAAATGGAGGGAACCTCAGTTGAGAATGTGCCCTTATAAGATTTGGCTGTAAAGAATTTTCTGAGCTAGTGATTGATTAGGGAGGCCAATTGTGGGAGAAGCCACTGATTGGCTCATGGTCCTGAGTTCTATAAGAAAACAGGCTGAGCAATCCAGAGAAGCAAGCCAGTAAGCAGTACTCTTCCATGGTCTCTGCATCAGCTTCTGCCTCCAGGTTCTCTCCATTTGAGTACCTGTCTTAACTTCATTTGGTGATGGATGGATATGGAAGCATAAAATAAACAAACCCTGTCCTCCCCAGCTTGCTTTGGTCATGGTGTTTTATCATAGAAGTAGTAACCCAAAATAAGACAGTGTGTGATTAAAAACATCCCATTTAGGACTGAGTGTGTCAAAGTCTCTCACTCTCTGCACACTCACCCACTGCGGGAGGAAGCTTCTCTGATGATGGCTGAGTGGACACTGCTCTATGAGAAAGCAGAAAGTCATTAAGAGTCATTTGTTGTTGTGTTCCATTAGCAGAACAATAGCATTTGGTTTTCCTTTAGGTCCATGGTCTATCCAGTCTCAAGTTCTTGGCCACTTGAGTAGTGTCAAGCATGGGTTCCATTTCCTGGAGTGACCGTAAAGCCAATCAGACGGTGGTTGGTCTCCCACAAGGTTTGTGCTGCTATTGTACCAGCGTATCTATCATGCAGTAGGGTGAAGGCTCTTAGGGCCTCAGCTCAACTTCTCCATAATCAATGAGATGTGTAAATGTTGTTGTTGTTCAGAGGGCTTTACCATCAGTTCAGAGAACAAGCTAAGCCTTTACAATAGCCCTGATTGCTCAAAGTTTTCCATGGGCTCTTTGGCCAACAATTAGATGTAACCCATTCAGGAACTAGAAGCTTCACTGGGTGGTGGAAAATGTCTAGTTGGGGAATTGCCTACCTTGTTAGTTGATGAATTTCATTTAAGTTTCTTTCTTATATGTATTATCATATGTGTAGACAGCTTCTATAATAAATTTGCATATGATCCCTCAAATGCCCCTAGTGTTAGTTGTCCCTTTCCATATTTCCTTTTACCCCCATTCCCTTCCTCTCTCTATGTAATCTAATCTTCCCTCACCCCATCTCTCCATAACTGTATATTCTATTTCCCTTTCCTTGAGAGATTCTCCCCTCCCCCAATCCCATACTGTATACCTAACCTCAGATATTACCACGCCTATCATAGGCTTAAAAGCTAACATCCACATATAAGAGAATGCATGTCATATTTGTCTTACTGAGTCTGGGTTACCTCACTCAGAATGATATTTTTAGTGTTATCATGAATTTCATGTTTTTAAAAGATCTGAATGATGTTCCATTGTGTGAATGTACCATATTTTCTTTATCCATTTGCACAGTCCCAATGTCTATTTTTGTTGCTGGCTCCTTTTCCAGAGTGTGGCCCTTTTGCTTTATGATAACTAGTGCACACCTCCAGAAGAAACTGAAATGTTCTCCCTGCCTCAAGACCCTTAAGCTAGTCACATTTGCTGTGTCCTCTTCTCTAAGTACGGCGACATGTTCACAAGGTTGGAGATTAGGACTTGGGCATCCAGGGGAGGAGGAAAGGAGCCGTTGTTACTACCGTACATACATGGGAGGTCTTATTCTCAGCAGATACAGATTCTTACCTGTCACTCAGCTTTACATAAAATATCTTAAGGTCTTCTATAAGAACCAAAACTGAAGAAGATTCTTTGTACAAAGTAGCATCTATCATTTGAAATGACAAAAATGTAGTTGTAGGATTTCAACAAATGACAATATGGGTACTTCCTGGTTTTTAGTTGTTTGACTAAAGTGGATAATGACAGTGAAATCTTATCCTCATATGTATAATCATCACAAATACTGATAATTTATGTATGCTGGATACTGATACATTATTAGTTTTCCTTCATAAAGACTAATTTTTACTTGAACTTCCATCTGATTCAAATGTTGGAACCTTTACAAACGTTTGGCAATCAAGGCCAGCAGCCCAGAGCATGCACTTCCACCCAGGCTCCTGTCCATGTAAAGTAAACCACAACAAGAAGACCACGTACATATTCTGTTTTCTGTTAGGTGAAAATGAATATTTCACCTTGACATTAAGAATATATCTTGTATTTTAAATATTTTAACAGGGGTGGGAGCTGGTCAGATGGCTCAGCAATTAAAAGCACCGGCCAATCTTTCAGAGGGCGTGGATTTGATTCCCAGCACCCATACAATGACTCTTAAATACCTGTAATCCAGTTACAGGGAATCTGGCACCTTCTTCTGGCCTCTGTGGGGACTACATGTACATAGTCCAGAGACATATGTTCAGTCAAAACACTCATACATATAAAATTTTTAAAATATTTTTTATAATATACATGAGGTTTTGATTATGTGAACAAAAATACATATTTATTAATACACTATTTAGTCTTCAAAAGCTTATTTACTTCTTTGTCTTTTTATAATGAAAATAACCACATATTAAATATTATGTGGGTGTTTGGAATGAGAGATGAATCAGTATTTGTTTTTATAAGTTGTCACTGAAAAAACATAAACCGTGTAATAAGTATTTAAGACTCAATTACATTATAAGAGATAAAAAAATTTCAGTAGAGTGCTCTTAAAAGTGTAAGTATCTTGTTGGGAGGAGCAGCACATGCCTTTCATCCCGAGGGAGCAGGGGCAGGCAGATCTCTCTGATTTCACAGCCAACTTGCTAGAGACACAAATGTATTTCAGGTGACCTTCGCACGTGCCAAACCTTCAAACGGTGTGCACATAGTGACACTCAAAATAACGTGTTTACTGGAAGAGTGTGCTGTTAGGGTTCTCTGGAGGAGCAGAACCCAAAGAATGGATTTATGTTATGGAAAGGGATTCATTAGTTGACTATACAAGTAGGGGTAGGAAGCATGGCAATAGCCATCTGCATATGGAGAGGCTGAGAACCTGTGGAGCTGGATGCCTTGGCAGCCCCAACCTGGTGCAGTTCACTGCAGCTTTATTTATAACAGCCAGAAACCAGAAATAACCTAGATGTCCCTCAGCTGATGTGTGGGGAGGTTCTGATGCTAAGATTCTGTTCCCCAATTGGTTCTTGATCTATCAGTAAAGAAGCCTCGGTCCAATTGCTGGGCGGAAGGAACAAGCGGGACTTCCGGTCCAGCAGGCAAGAGACAGACGCAGGAGAGGAAGAGAGTTCACCATGCTTCTGAGGGAGAAAAGGTAACCAGCCGTGTGAGATCTCTGGTGAAGCAGCGACCTGTGGCCGCTCCTACAGGCAGGCGGTTGGAGATGTTTAGCTGGGACTAGATGTAACTGAGCAAGTAAAGTTGAGAGCAGGTGGAGAGGGGCAGAGCTAAGAGTATTGATAAGGGCATGCTTCTCCAGCAGGAGATAAGAAATTTTTGGCCCAGCAATTGTGTCAAAAAGGCAAGTTAAAATTCAGCAACGTGTGTGTCTGTGTTTTTTTTTTTTTTTTTTTTTTTTTTTTTTTTTTTAATCAGTGGATTCCAGGGAATCTGGGTTGGGGGCTGATAGCACAGCCATTCCCGGAGCTTCTTGAATTGTGGGGTAGCAAAGCTGCAGGCCACACCGATGAATGGATAAAGGAATTGTGGCATACTTGTGTGTTTCCACATTAACCCACAAATGCTCCCCAATTCCAGCAGTCTCTCCTTACACTTTCTTTCTCCACCTCACCTGATCACTCTCACTTTCATCCCCTTCTGCTCCCATATCCCCCCAGAGTCTATTCTCTTTCCTCTTCCCAGTGAGACCCATGCATCCCTCCCAGAGCCCTCCTCTTTACCTAGCTTGGATTGTAGTTTGATTATCATTTACTTAACAGCTAATATCCACTTCTAAGTGCGTTCATACCGTATTTGTCTTTCTGGGTCTGGGTTATCACACTCAGGGTGATTTTTTTTTCTAGTCCCTGCAAATTTCATGATGCCTAGCTTGAGTGCAAAGACCCTGGCCACTGTCAACATTGGAGCCTAATGGTCCTGCCTTCTCCACTGCTGCGCCAGCTGAGGTGAAGAAAGTGAAAGCAAAGAGTCTGGGGCTCTGATACCTTTTTACTAGCCCTCTTTTGTTAACAGATTAAATAAAATGACAAAACAAGAGGGAGGGGGAGGGGAAGGGAGAGGAAGAAGGGAAGATCTAGGGAAAGAAAATAAAGACCAAACTCCAATGAAGGGGCTGCTAACTATCTAAAGCTACTGAGAACAAAAGTAATTAAAGTGTGTCATAAAATTAAGTAAAAAATTTTGAGAAAAAATTGTAAAAATACATTTTCTTTTTACCAAACAAACTGTAATAAAGTATGCCTAGTGCTGTTGATGGGAGGAGAAAGAAACTGGGGCTAGGGATGTAGCTCAGTAATAGACTGCATGCATGGAGTCTATTACTGACTGAGTAATAGACCTGAGCTTGCTCCTGAGTGACCACACACACATTCACACACACACATGTTCACACACACTCACACACATTCACACACAGGGACACATTCACACTCACACACATTCACACACACACACATTCACACAGGGACACACATTCACACACACACAGACATAAATTCACACACACGCACACAGACACATTCACACACACATGTACACAGACACACACACTCACACACACAGAGACCCATTCACACACATACACACATATACACACATAAACACACACATTCATGCACACTCACACTCATACACACAGAGACATTCACACACACATAAACACACACAGATACACAGAGACACACATGTTTACACACACACACACCTACTATGTGATCCAGACATATCACTCCTGGATACATATTTACCATAAAGACTCCATACCAACACACCACAGAGACACCTGCACACCAGTGTTTTCTGTAGCCCTGGACAAAACAGCTGAGTTAAAGAACGACACTAGGTGTTCATATCAGAGGGAGGGATGGGAAACCTGTGGATAACACACACAATGCAGATTGTTTCAGCCATAAAGAATGAAGTTAGGCTGTCTGTAAGAATAGGATATGAATGGAGACTTCCATATTAAGTGAATCAAGTCAGTCCTGGGAAGGAAAATATCAAATGTTTGTCTCATGTGTGGGTCCCAGATATTTTCTAGATACACAGATCATATGGATGACAAGTCAGCCTATGTGAACTGGGGTAGGGGAGGAGAAAAGGCAGGCAGCAGCAGATCTGGCAGAATGCAAGCAGCACTTTTTCACTTGTATAAAACTGGCTTAGGTAACAAAGAAAAAATAAAATTGTTTAAATTGAAAAAAATGACATAGGAATATGAGTAAGAAAAAACGTATGTGAAGAAGTATATATTTTTAATTTTATCTCTACTAATTACAGATGTACTTGTATGGTATTAAATATAACTGTTGAAGAATATGTACAGATAATTATAAATACTGATATATTATTATAAGATGCACACAAATTAATTAGATCAAGACAGCTGATATAAAACAGACATGGAAATACTGGGCTATCCTCCAAGGCATGTTGTTGTGTCTTTTTATATGTGCTGTGAACAGTTATAAAGTAGATGAAATATTCCTTAGTGTCTCCCAGATCTTTACCTATCCGTTTCAGGCCTCCAGTCTTTGGTATCCCCAGGCCTGGCTAACCCCTTACGGCTCCTGAGGAGCTATTCGGTAGTAGGTAGTACCCACATGTCTCTGTTCCTCTTTCCCCAAAACCTTGCCAGTGTGCTGCCTCCTGGGACCCTCCATGGTGTGGTTCTGAGAGGCACCGCTGTGGTGTGCCATTTCTCCCCTATTTGCATGATTCTAGCACACAGCTTCCAGAACTTTCCTTTGCCTAAGGTGCATGTCACAGGCAGAGAGATTGCACTCTATAATAGCAGTTCTAGTATTTTGACCTTTCTGTGTAGAATGGTAGAATGGTGACATCTCATCCCTGAGAACATTTATTGTCACATATATATGCAAAACACACCTCAAAATCCCTCACTGTGGCTGGCATCAACTCTCCTGAGTACCTGGTGTCATTTCTGTGCCTTCCTGGGATCAGCTTCTTAAGCTTCCCAGCTGGGGCTTAGGTGGCAGCTACATGGTCACACCATCAGGGAACCCCCTGTTTCTACATCTCCTCATCTCCCTTTCTATAAGCTTCCTGGTCACTTCAAACTCTTAACCCTCCCCAGCATGGATCGGTTTCTTGTTTGATTTTCAGATTGGAGCTGAACTGTCAGGTATTTCCTACTCTCTGGCTTTTCTTTGATATTTTTTCTATAGGAATCTACATAAGACTTCACCTCATAACACAGGAGGAAATGGAAAGCTGCTGGGGCCAAATATTTCCAAAGCAATCACATGTTTACATTGCCCAACAAGGACTGTTTGCATAATTCCCCTGCCTTTGTTAGACTTAAGAAAAGCATTCTTTGCTTTAAAGTTATATGTACATAATTTGAAAGGGTAACAGAAATGCTTTCCAAAAAGAGTCTACACTAATGCAGTTCAATCAGTGATTTTTTTTTTTAAAGTGTTGATCACTTTCTCCATGTAAGCATGAGTGATAAAGACATCGGGCATGGCTACCTGCCCTCCTGGAGTTTCCCATCGAGACTCCTGGAGCTGAAAGAGTCCTTTAAAAGAGAATCATCATCACCACCATCACCACCATCGCCATCATCATCAGTGTGTGTGTGTGTGTGTGTGTGTGTGTGTGTGTGTGTCTGTGTCTGTGTCTGTGTGTGTCTGTGGTTTGTAGGTGGAGAGGTACATAAATGACACAACATGCCTGTGGCACTCAAAAGATAGATAGCTTTATGGCATCAGCTCTGTCTTTTGCATGGGTTCTGAGGACCAAAATCAGGATGCCAGGCTCTTGACACCAGCACTTTATCCATTGCTTGTCCTGGAAAGATCTAACATTTACTCGCTGTCAATCCGCGTTTCATGGCTGGGATGGAAGAAGTAATTGTGGTTAAATGGAGCTTGAAACATCAAATTGCAATGTACATAATAAAGGAATGAAGACAATGTGGTTAAATGGAGCTTGAAACATCAAGTTAAACAAAGCCAAGGAGTATTTTCAGGCTGCTCAGACCTTGCAGGCTAGTGTACACTGAAACTCCGAGGGGCAGGACAAAGGGTGAGACACCACGTGATTTCTGCACTTATTCCAACACAGGTCTTCTTTGGAATTGACCCATTAACATCAACTGCCAGCTGAGTGCAGGACGGTCAATGCTTCTGAGACCACGACCCAAGGCCCAGCATTCCCTACTGCACATGAGGGGCTGAGGTGGCCAGAGCTGAAACAGACTCAGTCACTTGGCCTACTCTAGATGGCCCTGTCCTTATTTTCATCTGTCTTTTTATGGAAAGACAACCCCAATGTCCCCTCCTCGATTCCCCTTCTCCTAATAGGAATGGCCAGTCATATATTTACCTTTTTTTTTTTTTTTTTGCTTATATGTTTGGATTATAAACTCTTAAAAGGCAAAAAATCAGCTTTTAGGCAATAAAACAGGGACACTTGTTGGTCAATCACTGTCTGCAACCAAAAGATAAGAGCTGATAACTTCCTGTTGCCTACTTCCTCCAGTTTCAAACAAGCTGCTTCATTTTCTATGTCAGTCCCAACCCAGAGCCACTGAGAGTCTTGTCTATATAACTACAAAGTAGAGTATTTTTATATAGTGCCATAAAAGTTATATTAATATATTTTAAATTACATCCTGCACACTCACACAGACTGGCTCCTTTATTACGATGGTCACATCCGATGACAGAAGCCAGAGACAGAAAACACAATACTTGTCTTCACATAAAGGAATAAGTTTACTACTTTTCTGTGAGTATGACTATGTGGTTCTGTATTTCATTTTTAAAATACGTTTAGGTACAAATTAAAACATATGGGCATGGTTTTATGGAAACTGGAAGTAGAGAAAAAATTCACAGTCAAGAGATAGCAAGTAGGGATAAGCAAGTAGGGACTGCTATACCGCCCCCTTGTGGTAAGTATGCGCAGGAGTCAACTACAGCAGCCCTTTCAGCATTCTATTACAGAATAACTAGAAAAGGAAAATATTTTTTGTTGTTGTTATTTTGGTTTGGTTTTGGTTTTTCAAGACAGGATTTCTCTGTGTAGCCCTGGCTGTCTGGAACTTACTTTATAGAGCAGGCCTGGAACTCACAGAGCTCCACCTGCCTCTGCCTCCCAAGTGTTGGGTTTAAAGACATGTGTCACCACTACCCAGCAGGAAAATATTTTTAAGAAGATATAATTTGGAGGGAAATGATTATTTAAGCATTTGGGAAATCATTTTTGTCTTCATAGTGAGAACATCACATCTGGCCACTTCTGAGCCCTCATTACGTACGTATGTTACCCACTCTGTGAGTTCAAAGGCTACATGGATCCACACGGGAAGACACACCTCACTAGTCTATAGAGAGTGTTCTGCTGAGCTAGAATGTCTCAGAAAGTGACTCTGTCCACCACCAGTTAGAACACTAGTGGGATCCTTGGGCATTTGGTATTCTGGAATGAACCATTCAGCACAGATGAGACTTAACGTGCCTCAAGTGATGGTAGAACGCCGTGGGACTGAGACGCTCTGACAAGCCATCTCCTTGATTTTTGACAGGCAGGTCCTTTTCCACAGTGACTTACCTGGCAGGCCTTAGTAGTGTGCATCTGCTTGTTTTTTTTTTTTAATTTAGTCTAATTATTACACAACACTCATAAGCAAGACAGGGGCTAAATGGAAGAAGTGTGCTGTGAGCAAAACTATACCCAATCTTCCATACATTTCACAGAACACTGAGTGCACTCAACATCACAGACTTGCAGCCACACATAGCTGGTGAAGAATAAGAGATAACAGTGTTATATGGGTCTTTGCTCATGTCTCCCAACTGGCCCCTGACAGATCTTATCCCAAGTCCTGAGAGAGGAAAGAACAGTGTTGATGCAAAAGACCTAGTCAAAGTGAGTGAGTTTTAACATGCAGGAAACCATAGAAACTGGGAAACACTTGTGTATTAGAGGCTCATGGGAATAAGGCTGACATGGCCATTATGAGTGTCGTAGTTTGTGAGTCTGTACTGGAGGACACAGACAACTTAACCTTCAGTCAGTGACCACAAGTGGGGAAATCACCACAGAACACACATAAAAAGTTAACACGGAAATCATAAATTAGAATAAAATAAGATTCTGGGTTAATAGAAAACAGTGTGAACCCGAGCAGACAGACAGACAACGCTTCAGACAGAAGCAACAACTCCTCGAAGTCCTTCAGCTGAATCTTTAACATGGACAGGGAGTAGTCGATGGCGAGGCAGTGCATGGGGAGTGAGGTGGGGGAGCATTTTAGCAGGGCTGAGGTGATGGCTAAGAGCACTGGCTGTTCTTCCAGAGGACCTAGGTTCAATTCCCAGCACACACTTGGTGGCTCACAACTGTCTGCAACTCTAATCCCAGAGGATTTAATGCCTTCTTCTGTCCTCCACAGGCATCAGGCATGCAAGCTGTATGTACACAGACATTCAGTCTGGCATAACACCCACACACATGTTTTTTTTAATTTTTTCAGTTAATAAAATAATTTTTAAAATTATTTTGAGTGAAAGAAATAGTAGCTAATGATGGGCAGGAGACAGAACTAAATATGTCCTTTGAAGATGATGAGATGTCTGAGATTCCCATGGCCCACATGGATGTTCATTTCTCTGAATGTAGTTAGAAACCAGGCTATTCTAAACATGAGCTCCAGCTTTTGCTGTTTATTCATTCTCTTGACCTTAGCGGCAGGGCTAATGAACTAGGTGAGCAGAAATGTATCACCAAAAAATAAAGTTTTCAGACTAGAACCAGAAGTTGGTAGATAAAGCCAAGCCTTGGTGCTGCATGTCTCCCAATCTCTCTTCCCCAGCTGAGCTTCCGGTCCTGACCTCAGGGCAGAGCCTGCGTCTTCTCCTCGGGAAACAGGATCCAGAATATTTGTCATAGCAGACTAGAGATGACAGCTGCTAGAAAAAAGTGCCACAGTAGAAAATGTGGGGCTTATGGGATTCCAGTGACATGGTGAGCAAGGGAGAGGGAGAGGGAGAGGGAGAGGGAGAGGGAGAGGGAGAGGGA
>JANHMN010000013.1:71862888-71882786 GCA_030674055.1 Rhabdomys pumilio | reverse complement strand
AGGGAGAGGGAGAGGGAGAGGGAGAGGGAGAGGGAGAGGGAGAGGGAGAGGGAGAGGGAGAGAGAGAGAGAGAGAGAGAGAGCTGAAAAGACACCCAAAGGACCCAGGGAAGCCACACTGCAAGGACACTTAGAAAATAAGTGCCGTCACCTCCCCTGTCCCCACTCATCTCCTGACCCTGGAGCTTCTCCACTGAAGAACTTCCATGTTGACTTATTTGCCTGGGCTCTCTCCTTTACACTCTATTAATATCTACATTTTGAAGACTCAAAATGTATAAAAGTTATTTAATGGCGTGTGAATCCTTACTCTTGACATAAAACCAATTACAGTTTTATAGCATAGTTTATGGCAAATTACATCCCACAGACTAAATCCAACCCACCACCTATTTTTGTAAACAGGATTTTATTGGCACGTAGCCATGCCCATTTGTTTAAGTACTGTCTGTGAACGCTTTTGAGCTACAGTCGTAGGGTTCAGTGGTTGTGACAGAGAACATATGGCCTGCAATATGCAAAGCTTGAATTATTTATATTCTGGGCTATTATTAGAAAAAATTTGCTAAACATCTACCCCATCATAGACACACACACACACACACACACACACACACACACACACACACACACACTCGGTTTATCACAACAATTGGATCCAAACTTATGGGCAAGGTCATATAATCTCTGCAAGTCCAGGTTGTATCACCTCAAAAAAAATAGCAATAATTATTTCTCCTTCTTCTCTCTCACAAATGGCACTGTGGAAAGAAAGAAGTGAAATAATAAATAAATATTTATAAACTGATGATCTATCCCAGAGTCTTTATTCCCATCATTCTGCAGAATCTTCGTTCCAGGTAAACCCCTTGTCCTATGAGCTATATTCTCATCTCTCCTGCACTTCAAAATAGCTCCTGAGCATGCCTCTGGCCTCAGATGGTCTTTTTGTTCTTTGGTATTTTTCCAACAAATTCAAAGAAACTAAACTTCTTAATTCCATTAATAAGCAGCAACACTTTACAACGAAGAAAACTGCACAGTTACTGCAAGGCCACCAATGTGGCCAGATCCAAGACTGGAACAAAGATATGCTCGGATGTTTGAAGTCCAATAAGACCTTGAAGACAGTGGCCAGAAGTTTATATTTGATCTGATGAATAATGGGAAGTCCCTGGAGGGCTAAGTAACAAGGCTAACACTGCGGGTGCAGAAAAGGAAGGCGGCTGCGGGGCAGAAGCCCCTCAAAGGGCTGCAGTTCTTTACGGGGTTTCCAACCAGGCTCCATTTTGACAATGAGATCAGTCCTATCAGAAAGTTACCTTTCATGGTCTCCCCATCCCTAACCCTCTTGTTTCTTCAGTGATTAACAGCCTGGCTCCAAGCCTGACAGTGAGCTGTAGCCTCCAACTCAAAGGAAGCTCAGCCAGAATGACCTTGTTAAACTCACGGCACAGAGCTCTGTGGATGTGAGTGAGTGTCTCTTAGAGATTTACAGCCATGAACCTAGGCTCCTGTTACTTGGTGACTGGGCTGAATTTTCCATTGAGCAATAAGAAAGGATGACAGCAGAGTTTCTCAAGGTTAGCAGCCTTCTGAAGTCCTCCTAGCTCCACAACACTCTTCCGAAGGCATACAGAGGAGATTTATTGAGATGTTTTTGCAGGCCAGGAAATTGCTAAATGATTTTGTCGTTGACAAAGGAGCAAACGTCACAGCCCAGTTTCTGCTGGGCTTTCTCCACCTCGTTAGCTCTAAGCTAGAAAGGATGAGAATGGCTCGATTCCTTATTCGGTTATCAGGTGGGAGGGCAACCCAAACGAATTATAATTTCATTGTTTTTACTTCAGGGGTTACTGTCAGCAACTTTAGAGTATATTTGAATCCCTGCTTTTCCCTAGCCTTGTGAGACTTGTTTACAGCGCAGCCTGGGCAGGCATTCAGTGCTTCTCTAATTATGACAGCAAGCCTACACTGTCAGAAGTAACCTTCTTTCTGCCATCGGTTTATACATGTCAGACTAGTCATCAAATTGTGCTTTCTGCAGAGTGGAAAGGTGTGCGAGCGTCAAATCTAATTTCCAGTGAGTATCTATCATCCATTTTTTCTTATAGCCAGGGAGTTTCCAAACCAAACCATGCCTGTTTCACCATTTATGTCCAACCAAGGCATAAAAGCGTTTTTTCTAAAGCACAAGATCTTAACAATTGCCAAAATGAATGCCCAGGAAAGCACTAATATTTGATATACCCCCTCCATGTTAATAGTTAGACTTGAGATACCAGACAAAGCAATGAAGAAATGTTGGCTACCAGGCTTTTTTTTTTTTTTTTTTTTAATGAAAGATGGGGATAGCGGAAGAAAGATTGAAAAATTAGGAAGATGCTCCATTTTTAGCAATTGCTGGTTGTCTTTGACATCTCCCAAGTAATTTCTAAAACTACTAATACTTTACTATATTTCTACTCAGTATGACATTGTGGTGCCTACCATGGCCAGGAAAGGAAAACTGCCCCCAAATTGAGGAAATATTTTTGGGTTTCAGAAAAGGGATTCAACTTATGGCTAATCATTAGTATTATCATTAATAATAATGATAATAATAATAATAAAATGCCAGTTACAACCCTTTAGAATCTCTACAGTACAAAGACATTCCCCATCATTTCTTACTCTAAACAAAGTTAAATAAAAAACAAAACTAGAATATTGTACACGGGAATGTAAAACAACGTTATGCCCATTCGCTGTCAGTTAGGAATGGAACCAACAGGTCTGTGATACTGGGTCCCATGCTCACCAGACTGCCTGAAGATTGCCTTCCTGTGTCCCTACTGCTCTCAGGCTCAGAGCCCCACCCACACCCTGCGGTTGTCAGCCATCTAAGAAGCCCCACTCCCTTTCTTTTTCCAAGTCACTGTTACAGGAATTACTGCAACATCAATTCTCTCATGTTATATTTCACTCAACAGAAGAGCGACTCAAGAGTCTGTGCTTCTGGGACAAAATTCCACAAAATATTAAGTTCCTCTGAAAGAGTCACCTATGGAGACTTAGGGTTTGTATACTATATATGATGTGTGTGTGTGTGTGTATGTATGTATGTATAGTATATATGTATATACACACACACATATATATATATATATATATATATATATATATATATATATATATATATCAGTCACAGAGTCTGAGTTTCTACTTATTCACCTAGCAGCTAAAGACTCCTAATACTGTGTAAATAACCAACCAAACCATACAGATATACTTTGGTGACTGTGATAATGGAACCGCATGTTGGAAAGCAGTTTCTTGCTCATTCTTGAATTGTAATCTCCACTTTATAACCTATTGACTCCAAAGCCTCTGTGTCAGCTGTGTCACACTGTAAATGTCTAAATGAAGGTGACCATGACATACGAACTCACTGCGGAACTTGCCATGCTAAGTGTTTGTCCTTTTCTAAGTAGATGTGGCTTAATGTTTTAGTGATTTTAAGCTTACAGAGTGATTTGGTTTTTTAAGTCTTCTTTAAGGAAGATTTCTTCTTGAAAGCTATGGGTGTTTTGCTAAGATGAAGGTAACATGTTTTCCAGAGTAGAGGCAATGTTTAACGGTGTGAGCATGGACCCTGGAAGCAGATCCTAGCTTTACCCTTGCCAGCTCCATGGTCCTGAGGACATGAGCGCCGTGTCCCCTCTCCACGTTCTAATCTCTAGAAGGATAACAATACACCGTATATCCAAAGGGTGGAAGCATCGAGGGAAGTAGCAAACTTAAGTATGTGCTGCTTGCAGGGAGTTTGCAGAAGCGTGGGGGCCAATGTTGCTGTTCAAGTCAAACCTTACAAGTCTAAAAAATTACTCTATGGAGGATAAACCTAATCTAGGGTTCTAATCTTTTGCCTGATTTGCTCTGCCTGAGGCCTTTTGCATTAAACTAAAGAGAAATAAGAGGTCCCTGCGGCCTGCACAGGAGCAGGGAATTGAAGACATCTGGTTTTGTACCCAATCTTGTTAACTGAGCCTTTTGATCTGTCCTGAAGAGACGGGATTAAAGGGAAGAGTAGTAATGAAATTGTGACTGCCTCTGGGCGGGACAGGGCTATCCTTGGCAGTGGGGAATGGTGGGGGACACACTGCAGACAGGACTATCCTTGGCAGTGGGGAATGGTGGGGGACACACCACAGACTGACAGAGTGCAGAGAGGAGCAGACCACCTCAGAAGCCAAGACGGTCCCTTTTTAGGATCTGCATTCATGCAGTCTGATAAAATGCAAGGCAGTCTGGAAAGTGCCAGGGATGTAAAGGGACTCTGCAGGTACAGTGCTCCAGACTAACAGAGTGACTAGTCAGAAGCCAGCCACAGAGCTCAGGCACTAACCCTGTGCACCTCAGATGTCCTCGGCCATGTCAGAAGGTAAAGGGAGGATGTCAGGCCAAGCATACACAAAAAAGAACATAGGAAAAGCAGAAGATTTGCTAACTAGGAAGGCACTCACAGATGTTTCTCCCACATCCAGTCCAGAAAGAGTTCAAGGCCAGAAAAATAAAAGCACCTGTTGGATGCCAACTGATTAAAACTCCAGAGAGAACCAGCAAATGCCTTAATTTACTTACTCAAGGACTCTCTTTTTTATAATCAAACACAAGAAGAGACAGTTTTAAGTAGGTGCCTGAGTCATAAGATCTATGGGACATTTGATGTGCAGCTTAATTCTTCAAAGAGAAAATTCCAAATAATGTACAATGCAGTTTTTACAGATTTCCAGTCAGTGGGAGCCTTGGAATCTCAGAAACAGCAGTATAAAGACTAAGGCTTTTTAAAAATGCATAGGGATGTGTCTTGCTCAGACAGTAACTGATATAATTCTGTGTTTTTTTTTTAGATTTTTCCATCTCTTCCCTATGAATACAACTTTGTTGAAAGAAACACGACTTTTCCAGAGTGGTCAAAGTCCTCTATCACGATGCTTGGGCAAGCAGTTCAGAGTTCTGCTTTCTCTTTTTTCTCAGAAGGCAGTCAGGTCCTAACATATCTTTCAAAGACAGTGTCTTGAGAAGTTTAGAATTTCTCACAAATCATCACACTTCTTTAGATAAAAGAATTGTGTGTGTACAGTTTCTTACAGAAAGAACTAAAGGTTTGGGTGTAGTCTTTAGTAGACAGATATGATATTTTGAAACTGACCAAGTTCTTGCTTTCTTCTTTTATTCAAGCCTTAAAATGAAGCACATTAAATTTTTTCAATCTATGTTAGAGTGATTTAACTCAATATCTTCCACTAAATGACAAAAATAAAAAAGGAAATGTCTCTCCTAGGACAAGAAAGAAGCCACGCTTTTCTGAGTTTCCTCTTTTTCTCTCTTGCATGTGGAAGTCATGTTAGCTGACTCAAGGATAGACATGGTTCCTCAGATCATCTTTGTGAACAGGTCCCTGAAACCCTTAAAAATCATTTGTTAAATTAAGCTTTGAGTTGATTTTTTACAACATGTTAGAAACCAATTGGCCCATCATTCTGTTCCCCATGCAGTGGGTAGAGAGGGTGGCCTTTCACAGTTCTGTGTAGAGTCAGCAGCAAGCTGTCATAGGACGTTTGTAAACTCATTAGAAGGGCAATGTTTAAGATTTAAAACGTGGGCCTCATAATTGAGCTGGTAAGCTAAATTAAGTGTGGTGGGTGCATACTTAGATTTAAGTTTAGGTTTCTTCTTAATCTTGTTGAAGCTAGTCTTCTGGACAAAACCAACCAAACAAACAAACAAACAAAAACAACAACATTAAAAGTTTTTTGCTACACTACAGTTACTTCCTAAGTGGATCTGAAAGGACATTGGAGAAATTAATAAACAGAGCTAACAAATAAATCCTGTTTCCAAAGTTAACATAGGCTCTCTGCTTCCTGACCATCAGGAGGGGAGCAGCTCTGGCTTATGGCACGCTCCTCCATACCTGGTTCTTCCTTACCATAGCCAAAGATCGATGGAGCAGCTGACCATAGGCCACCTCTGAAACAGTGAGCCGAATCAATCCTTCCTGCTTAAGGGGTTGTAATCAGGTATTTTGTCACTTTGATCAGTAAGCCATGAATGGAAATGCACTATCTCCCTGACCAGTGGTGAGCAGCAATGCATTGTGTATCTCCTGGTCTAGTTAATGTTAATATTTAGGTTCTTAATGTTGAGTGTGTGTACATTTAGAATCGTTTTTTATCGGTTTTACATTTCTGTTGTTCTTTACTTTTAAGGGAGCAGGTTTCCTGGTAGCATTTTTACTATCTCGATCGGCCCCCCACCCCTCTACCCACCATCCCTCTCACTCCCCCCTCCCTTCAAGCATCAGCACCCTGTTGTCCTCCATCCTTGCTGTCACTCCTCACTCCTTTTAAGTGTCTCTTTCTAGTCACCTGCCTCTGTACACACTTGGGTAAATAAAAACATAGAAAAGTAGAAATTAGAAGCTAAGATCCACATGTGCGTGAGAGCAAGTGACGTTTGTCTTTCTGACTCTAATTTGCCTCACTTAATACAATATTTTCTTTCAAGTTCTGTACATTGTTCTTGATGTTTTTATATTTACATTTTTTAAACAACTTAATAAAATTCCATTGTGTATAACATTTTTATTATCTCTGATTAACTCGTGCAAAAGCTGTGCTTTTGCCTAAAGACCCAGAGAACAACTTTAAGTGCTGTTCTTAAGACACCATCTACCCTTTAAAAAAGAAAGAAAGAAAGAAAGAGAGAAAGAAAGAAAGAAAGAAAGAAAGAAAGAAAGAAAGAAAAAGGAAAAGCAGGATCTCTCATTGTACTAGAGCTTGCCGAGCAGCCTAGGCTGGCAGGCCAGTAAACCCCAGACAGGGGATTATAAGAGTTGCCACATCCAACTTTTTTTTATATGAGGTTTGCAATCAAAGAAAGGATTTATAATTGAAAGACAAGCACCTTACCAGTTGAATTATCTCTCTAGCCATTCAGTCTGAGATTTTTAAGGTACCATTAAATAATTATCTACTAATAATAAATGTTTTGGCTACCAAAAAGTTGGAATAGCACTGGAGAGACAGCATTTTAGATGTGGTCAAGGGCAACTCTAGTAAGAAAACAGGTCTATAAAAACGGTGTTTGAGCAGATGGAAAGCATTTATATACATTTATACACACACACACACACACACACACACACACACACACACACACACATCTCAGCTTCTCTGATATAAAAGAAGAGATACAGAAGTTTGGTGTTGAGAAACCTACATAGTCTTTTGGTACTTGGCTCGATGTCTCCTTAATAGCAGGACTAGTAACAACAGTAGCAGCGCCCTCCATGGTAAGTACTGGTTTAGCAATGGAAGCAGATTAATTGAGCCTGGGAAGAAAGAGTGTATTAGGAAGGCCTGATTGTGTCTGATGGAAAAGACAAGCAGTCAGTGTACCTGAAACATTATACCAAGAGTAGCCGAAAAACCAAACCCAGATACTTGACTAAGATCTTGGGTGTTCAAGTCAGAATGAACGCACAAGGTAAAGCTTCCCGTGAGTATGCTCAAAATCTTGAGTGTAATAATGAGGACTCTTCATAGTGTGGATTAAATGCTTTGATAAGCAACAGTTAAGAGCGTTGTGCTGGTTTGAACAAGGGACAAGGAAGGACAGACAACATCCAAGGACAGCCAACATACTTCCTGACTCAGTCCAGAGGCACAGAGCCTTTGTCTGAAGTGGGGATGTTCTTAGTCAACTTATGAAATAAGAGGATGCTGGAAAGTGCAGATACCCTTTAAGCCACTAGACTGAGATCATCAGTTATCAGATCTGAACAGGAGCTCGTAGGCAAGCCATGTCCAAAGACTTCTGAGCTCAGCTTCTATCTCTCTAGGATACTTTCAGGGGACACTACCTGAACACCATTAGGTCCTTTGAAATTTTAAGTATTGTCATGCTGCTGTGTAGTTTATTTTATATTTAGAGACAGTTCCACTGTAGCTCAGACTGGCCTCCAGACTGGTCTCAGAGATTGGCCTCCAGAGTTCTGAGATTGCAAGTGAGAACCATCCAACATGGATAAGAATTTTCCAACCAAAAAGTTACAAGGGTGCAGTTATCTTTTACTTAGATCTATTTAAGAACAGAAAAAAATGCACATATGTCAGCCCTTGAGTGGTAGTTAGTTTTACTGTATTACTTAAACAAAAATATCTTAACAAACATTTAAGTCCACTAGAAAGATGGTGGGATTTATAGCCAGAAGATCAGGGGTTGAATCTAGCCCTGCAATGTATGAATTCTTTGGCCATATCAGGAGGCTCAGAAGTGACCTGATCTGTATAGCACAGTATTGTAGTGACACAGAATCTGTGCTTGGAAAACGGAGCCACAGTCTGAGTTCCTTGAATGCCCAAGCTTTCTAGATTGGAGTTGTCTTGAGGTTGGCAAAAAGGGTACTAACGTTAAAATAGAAACCCTAGACATACTCTCTGGGCTGTCATGGCACCAAAGAATTTAAAGAGGCTGCGTCTTTATGCCATATCATTTTGCAGAAAATGTATATATTTTCTGTGCATCTGCAGCCCAGCCTGTACCTTTTCAGTTCACTTTAACTGCAGCCCCACGGCTGACACGCATGTTATTGCTCCCCAATTACAGTGTTTTCTGCTTGGAGGAATCTTGTCCTCTGTAATATATCACTAGCCAGAGCCCCAGTGCTAAGCATTAGCTAGTAATTTATGGCCATACCTTTGAGGCAGAGAGGGCAGCCATAGCTCACTTTGGACTTGGGAAAGCACTCCAGTTTTTTCCTCAGCTCCTTTTTTTTCTCTCTCTCTTTTCTCTTTCTGCATTTACTCATTACTATATCTTTTCAATTTAAGGATGGCCTGGATCCTGCCATGTAAATCAAAGAAGAGAGGCCCTGGCTCAGCTGCCTAGCCTCGGTCACCTGGAACCCATTATGATACAGAATCATAAACACCTCCATTTTCCCTTTAGAGAGAGACCAGAACCACGAAAGTTAAGCTACCTGCATAAGAGCTGAGTTCCATCAGCTGTACTTAATCTTTAACTGTCCAACCCACTGATAACCTTTGGTTTGCTTTGATAACTGTGAAATAAATTCTCACTGCATTGGGTCCCAGCATGCTGGCTTCTCTTCCAGGCTGTAGTGCAGATGCTGTGGCATCTTGAACAGGACAGCCATACTCGGAGATCTCTGGGGCCAGTTACTGGCTCTCAGATACTTAATTCCTAAGTCCTTCTCTACTGACTCTAAATTTCTTTAGGGAATGACATGGCATTCCTGTGTTACCAAATGTTATGTATTCTATGGGGAGAAACCCATTTGACGATTAGGAAAGGGAAGAAAAATTTCACAAAATGTCTATGATGTCTAGCTGGAGTCTGAAGGATAAATAGGAAGCCATATGGTAGGAAGTAAGAAATTGATTCCTAGAACACAGGAGGTCTAAGTAATGGCTGAATGTTGGGTAGCTGTAAGAAGCTGAACCAAAGCCTTGACCCCTGCATTGATGAGGTGGGTGCTATTCACTGAAGTGCTAACTGGCATATAAGTCCCAACTGGAGTTGCAGGGTTGGACATTTTTTTATTTTTCTATGGTCACTTATTAATCCTAAATGCTGGGTCCTGTTCCAAGCAACAGATCAATAAAAACAAGAATCAAGAAAAAGACAGTAACTTCTGCTCTATTTGGTCTACACTCTAGTGAAGGGAATAAGATAGAAATGTTTTAAAATATATATTATAACATCAGTAAATGTTACAAGGACAAAAACATAAGAAGTGGGGCAAGAACACTAGGCTGGAGGGGTGAGCTGCAGTTTTATACAGAGTTCTGAGGGGAAAGCCTTAGCAAAGTTAGTATCTGACCAGTGTTCAAGGATGTGAGATGATACATGTGTCTGGAACGAAAACAGTTACAGAGACCTCTGCATCAAGGCCAGGTCTGGTCAGTGTGGCTGAAGTGCTCAGTGCCAAGGGAAGATGGGGAGGGGACAAGAACGAGTGAGTGTTTGATGCAGATTATAGTCTGTGGACGTTGTGATGCTTGTAGTTTTTACTTAGACAAAATAGCTAGACATTGAAGAGTTTTGCCTAGAAAGCTATAAATTCAGAATGTCACTATGACCAAGTTCATCTTTTAAATGTACCTTAAAATTAACTCATTCTAGGTCAATTTGCATACTGGTGTTGAAGCTATGTGACACTCAGATGAGTTATCCAAAGATAGCTGGATACTTAGTCCTGGAGCTCAGACAAGGTCTGTAGAGAGATGCGTTCATAGTTACCAAGAGGCCGATGTTAGTGATGTGTCAGCAGCACTGAGAAGGGTACATGTGTTGTAGAACTAATGTCCTGAGATAGCAGAGTGATGTGGCCAGGTCAAGAGGACTAGAAAAAAAAATGTGAGGAGTCCCAGGAAGAGTCCTGAGCAGGGTAGGGATCAAACCTCAAAGAATGCCAAGAAACCGTGCAATAGTAGAAAGGACTTCTTTGGTTTAAGTGATGTGAAGAACATTGATAGAATTAGCAAAAGTAGCACAATGAAATAAAGATGAAGGTAACAAGAAAGAAAGGTAACGCAGTTAGCAAAGTCAGTACAGAGACCTCTGGCTGTGGAGAGAAAGACATTAACAGAGGCAGACAGGAACAGGTTTGCAAGATGAAAGAGAGCCCAGTGTGAACTTTGCAAAAAGAATGCACCGTGGGAGTTCCCAGAAAAGAGAAGGGATAGAGGAAGTGAGACCCAGGTTAGCGGAGAGGGTGAGTCCTAGGAAAGCGTGTGGCAGGTGGCAGACGGCGGGTTCAGATGGTTAGTTCAGGATGGTGAGCTAGGAGTTGCTGCCATCTGGCAATAACAAGAGGCATTTGTAGTGATATATACATACATATAATCTCCTAGTGCACAGTGACATATCCTCATGCTGGGTAGAGTGTGGTGTGTGAGTGGGGCTAGTTAGGTTCTCAGCAACATGATATAGTTATCCAGGTTGGAATTGTTCTTAGATGTCTTCCTTTTGCTTATAAAATATCAATTGACTGTCCCACTTAATTTAACCTAATATCAGGGAATAAAAAATAATTTTCAACCCATTATTTTTATAATTATTAGTTCAGTTAAGCATCTGTTTTGCAACTATGTTTCTGCAAGGGTTCAGGTTACTTGACAAAAATGTATTGTAGATTGAGATGTTTATTATCCAGCAAGTATATAGAACTTAACTTTTGAAAACTTTTTACATTTAACAAATTCTGAAATAAACTAATTATTTTTACATTTATTTATATAATGTATGTGTACATATGTGTGGGCAAGTACATTCTATGGAATATGTGTGGAAGTCAGAATACAGTGTGAGGGAGTTGGTTCTCTCCATCCATCATGTGAGTATCAGAAATTAAACTCATCCCACCAGGCTTGGTGGCAAGTACCTTACCCACCTAAGCCCTCTCTCCATGACCAAACTTGAAGTTCTTTTTTGTAAAACAAAAAGTTTAATCTTTTTGTAAATCTGTGTATGTGCTCATGTGTGTGCAGGTACATGTGTGTGTGTACCTGTTAAGAATAAATTGCTTTGCTTACTAACAGTGAATTCATTTCTGTTTATTATACCTATTATAGGTAAATTTTTAACTTAAACTGACATCCCAAAAAGCCATATGAACTATGATGGGCTAGAAGGCTCATTTTTGCCCCATATTATTAGTTTATTTCAAACTCTTCTAAAGTTACAATTCTTATTTTACATTTTTATCTCAGAAGATACTGATAAAATTATATAACACAGATCAAGGTTTAGCCCCAACACTCACCAAAGCTAGAGGCATTCAAAAACAAACAAACAATCCTTTATGTGTTTTATTTACATATAAAAGATCTGGTGTGAAAAATTCTTTCAGAAAAAAATGGGACATGTAGTTGCATAGTAGCTAGTTGCTAGCCCTGTGTAGAGAAGGTGGAGCAAAGGAAGGGAGAGTTCTAACTTGTCTCCAGTTAAGAAAATGTTTGCAATACTGTGAGATTATGATCTCCACAGTTATCCATTGACAAAAGCTCTGGAACAAACCCCCATCCAGACACCTTCTGGTCTACCTCATACCACCCCGCCCTCCTCCACACTAATTTTGTATTGGATACTGCTGTGTTGCTACCTGTGACTACAGTACCTGGTAGAAGCAACTTGGAGGACAGATTTCTTTTAGCTCACAGTTTCAGCCTATCACAGTGGGACAGCTATAACAGCCTTTTGTTCAGGGTATCAGATTCCTTTTAGCTCACAGTTTCAGAGCATTCAGCCTATCACAGTGGGACAGCTAACAGCCTTTTGTTCAGGGCATCCAAGACACAAAGACAAGAAAGGATGACTGGAGCTTTGCCAGCTTTGTCTTTTTCATTCTTTTATTCTGCCAGAGCCCCAGGGGAATGACACTGCCTGCATTCAAGGCACTTTCCCCTGCAGTTAATCCTTTCTGGAAATTTCCTCAAGATACAACCATACAACTGTAGACATACCCCACCAGTCTTCTAGATGATTCTATCCAGTCAGGTGGAATACGAAGATTAATATGAATTAATGAATTAATATGATTAATATGAAGATGACTCAGTGGTTAAGAACACTGATGGCTCCCCCAGAGTCCTGGAAGAAGACAGCACCCACACGGTGGCTCACAATTACAGTCCCATAAGATCTGATTCCCTTTTTTGGCATGCCAGTGTTTGTAGACAAAACACCAGTACACATAAAATAAGCAATTTTTTTTTTAAAAATGAGAATTAATCATGACCTGAGTACTAGTTGTCTTTTATTTGTTCATTCATTCATTTTCTCTTGTAACTAGGGGCAACCAATGTGATACAAGTAGAAGTATATTTTTTAAAAAAATGCATTCAATTATCAAAGACAAAACTGGCACCTTCCTGTCTCAATCTTGTGTCAAGCTGCTGCATTTAGCAATTAAAAATAAAGGTTGCTTAAAGCCTGGCATAGTGGTACATGCCTTTAATCCCAGTGCTTGGGAAGAAGAAGCAGGTAGGTCTCTGTGAGTTCAAAGCCAGCTTGGTCTACAGCATGAGTTCTAGGACAGCCAGAGCTAAGTCAACGGATCCTGTTTCAAAAGAGCAAAAAAAGTAAATAAATAAAGGTTGTTTAGTCATAATCAAATTCCAGATAAGCAGTACTTTTAGCATAAACATGCACATAATTTTAAACATGCTAATACAAAAAAGTAACTTGTTGCTAAAATCCATTTTTAACTGGGAAACAGTACTTTATCTATTTTATTATTATTATTTTATCTATATTATTATTTATGTCTAAGAAGACTGCATGAGGACTCCAGCAGCTGCATAGAGATAGCTTAAATCCAAACAAAGGCCCAGTACTGCTCAATCTAGTTATAGAAGACCCGAGAGCACCACATGGACCCCAGGCACCTATTGATGTTCTCCAAGCCACGGTTACTAAAATTGGATGCAGTTAGCCCAACTTCTAACCTGCAGGCTACACTTTGACGTTCGGGGCTGGTTGGTTGAGGTTTTTGTTGTTGGTTTTGGTTTTGGTTTTTTTGCCACTCATCTCATTGTTTCTATTTTTCTCTTCTGTTCAAATTATACACATTTTAGGTTGGTTTTGCTCATTTATAAAGATTAAGAAGAAGAAAAGTAAATTTTATTCAATAATTTGTCCCCTTTCTGCAATTTTGGAAATATCCAGAACTAAGGTGGGAAATGCAGACATAGGACCTGGGAATCTCTAGGAAAGGAATGCCTGAAAGTCTCCCAAAGGACCACAAAGAAGTGCAGAGCTGTCCTTCATAGGACTGCCACAGGCAAATACCACTGGATTCATGTTAATTCTAAAATTTACAGTGGTACTCATGATAATTAGGAAAAAAGTTTATAGACACATGCAGTGTATTTGGCATAATTCCAACTCCTCTTTGGATGATTTAACTTTGCCTAGTGAGCTTATGAATTTAAAGAATGCTGCTCTGCTAGCATTGATGTGGCAGATACTGCTGATAAAATTACCCATGGTCTGAGGTCAGTATTTCTGTTTTGGTCAAGCTTCAAGAATGGCATATATAGCTTGTTCATGCTAGCTCTTTTTGTCCTGGGAATACTTTTATTCCTGCCCATTGTGTTAACAACATGTTGTCTTTAATAACATCAACATGTTGGCAGCCAAAGTACGTGGCTTGAACCTGAAAATGGACCCCTATACAGAGTTGTTAAATTAACAGGCTGGCAAGTCAAGGGTGGGTAATATTCTCCACAGTGTCTTACCAACCTAAGATAGAAATGCATTGCTTTTGATAATGCATATTCCATGATGGGTAAGGAAGGCATTTTTGTCAGAATGACCTAAGACAGGCTCAGTCTTATTTATGAAATAAAAAAGGAGAGAGGTAAAGAGCTTTTGGGGCTGCTTGGCAAGAATCTGACATGGGCCAAGGAAAGGAAATGGGCTGCTTGACAGGAATCTGACATTGGCCAAGAACAAGGAAGTGGACTTCAGGCAGAAATCTGACATTAGGCTAGAATAAGGAAGTCATTTCAGGCAGGAATCTAAATATTAGGCTAGAACAAAGAAGTAATTTTAGGCAGGAATCTAAATTTTAAGCTAGAACAAAGAAGGAGGCTTCAGACATGAAGCCTTTGGGCTAGGACAGGAAAGTAGGCTCAGATATTTTGGTCATCCTGATAAGCCCTTAGAAACAGTGATCATGGGAGCATTCACAGAATTTTATTTATTGCCTTGCTTGTTCTTTGACTATTTGTGTTTATTGTCTTGCTTGTTCCTTGACTATTTGCATCTATTGTATTGCTAGTTCCTCAACCTAGAACTGACCTTAATAATTGCATGTAATTAAAATGGTATAAAAGCAAAAAGGAAGAGGGGAATGGGATAGGGGGTTCTAGGGAGGGGAAATGAGGAAAGGGAATGGCATCTGAAATGTAAATAAATAAAATATCCAATTAAAAAACAACAACATAAAAGGACCGCCACTCTGTGTGAGGAGGCTTGCTCAGGAAGGCAGATACATCAGCTTCAAGGGTGTTCTGAAAGGAAGGAACTCTGTATGAAAGCACCCAATTCCACTGTCTCTGCTTCTGTAGCACTGTTCACTACATAGTTCTAATTAGAGTTATTATTTATGAACACTTGTCATATACCCAAACCATGCCAAGCATTTTATTTATGTGTGTATTTATACATTAAAGAACCTCCATGCTAACCTCAGAATGCTATTTAGATTACTAACTTTATTTCCATATAAGGAAAAAAAGGGCCAAAAAAGAAAAGAAACTTCGTCCAAATTAAAAATCATGTAAGATGTGCAGCAGGAAGCTGAATTCAGATTTTCTCCAAAACACATATTCTCTTGCAATTCTTTTTAATCCATACCATGAAACACTGTACATTTATAATACCTTATAAATATGATGCCTGTGGTGGTTTGAATAGGTATGGGGATATAGACTCATGTGCTTGAATGCTTAGCCCATTAGGAGGTATGGCTTAGCATTATTAGGAGGTATGGCTTTGTTGGAGTAAGTAGAACCTTGATAGAGTAGGTGGGGCCTTGTTGGAGGAAGTGTGTCACGATGGGGATGGGCTTTGAGGTCTCCTATGCTCAAGCTACACCGAGAATGATACATGGTTTCCTTCTGCAGCCTTAAGATCAAAATGTAGAACTCTCAGTTTCTTCTCTAGCATCATGTCTGCCTGCATGCTGCTATGCTCCATGCTATGACAATAATGCACTAAACTCCTAAAACCATAAGCCAGCCCCAATTAAATATTTCCTTTCATAAGAGTTGTTATGGTTATGGTGTTTCTTCACAGCAATAAAACCCTACATAAGACAATACTTAATCTGATATGCTATAGATTTCATTTGAAAAACCAGAATATTTTTTATATATTTTAATCACAAAGAAATGGCAAACATGTAAAGAAATAAATAAATTTTTAAAATTTAAACATTAAACATATCAAAACATGCATGGTACCTGACAAATATGCACAGTTTCTATGTATCAATTTAAAAGTTTCGGACATACTTAATCTATAAGTGTAAAGTATAATCCTTCACTGTCTCCTTGTTACCTGTTGATTCATCATTTCAAAAGTTCTTCCAGACTCAGCTCTTCATTTGCATAGATAGAGAGCATATACATATATGATGTGGTTTGTCACAAATGAAAATATTCTAAGTTAAAAATGCAGTTAGAGCCAGCCAGTGGTGGCGCACACCTATAATCCCAGCACTCGAGAGGCAGAGGCAGGTGGATTTCTGAATTCAAGGCCAGCCTGGTCTACAGAGTAAGCTCTAGGACAGTCAGGGCTACACGGAGAAAGATTGTCTCAAAAAATCAAAAACCAAAAAGAAAGCAAAAAGAAAAGAAAAAGGAAAGGAAGAAAAGAAGAAAGGAAAAGAAAACAAGAACATTCATTTAGGAGTGGGAGACAGCTGGAAGCTCAGTTGGTAAATGCTGGCACATAAACTTAATCCCAGAGCCTGTTTCAAACGTGCACTGCGAGCATGGACACGGGCTTGTAATCCCCGCGCTGAGGAGGCAGAAAAGCATGGACACCTCAGTTTTCAAGCCAACTAGCCTAGTCTACTTGGCAAGCTTCAGGCTAGCAAGAAATACTGTTTCAAAAAAGGGAGATATCTCAGGTTGTCTTCTGATTTCTACCCAGCCATGCACCAGCACATATACTACTAACTCAGGGCTGATTCATTGAATTCACTTTGCCTACCAAATAACACAACTGACTGTGTGGCATCCGCTGTGTATATCTGCATTACCAAGTGACCAGTGTGGGGGGGGAAGAAAAATTGAAAATCTAAAGTAAGGTTTCTACTTAACTTTTTACATTGTCATAAAGCTGAAAATCATAATCAAATAAGTTAGGACTGTCTGTAGAGCTTTTGGTTTGAGAGGAAAGTGTATCGCTTCCCAGGCAACAGAATCAGCATGTCAAGTGAAGAGCTGTTTCCTAACATCATACACCTAAGTTCTGCAGACAAGGGACACGCTGTGTAGACTCAGCTCCCTTCTAAAAACAGCTGACAGCGTAAAGCCCAGCATGGACTCCCATCCAGTACTCCTCGCTGTCTTAGAAAGGAGAAGCTGTCCTGGAGAAAGCAGAATGATTTGGACTGTGGAGAACACCTGGACAGATTGATCAGACACCCACGGCAGACTCACTGCAAGCAGACACATCTTGCTGGGACTTAGCCATAGCATCTTGAGAACACCCACACAGTCTGGACCACAAACTCAGGCCATGTTGGTTAGTACGGTGAAGAGCTCCCTCTGAATCACAGGAAACACACAAACCGAGCAGGAAAAGTGTGTCTTGAACTTTTCCACGTAGTTCACCTACTGCGACTGAGGGTGGTTCACTTTCCATGAATAGGGCACCCAAGGAGAATGGCTAATAACAGACTGATCCAGAACTGAGAAAGAATAGCATGGCATCTTGCCCCAGTCATGAATAGATGACATAACAAAGAGAGAGGAAAAAGAAACAAGGAACCAGGAGTAATGGGGAGACCAGGGCTCACCAGCCAGGCAGCTGTAAGCGGAGTGTGGGAACCTTTCCCTGCCTCTGAGATGCATATTGTTGTCCAACAATGGCAGAGTGACTGATGTTGCAAAATCTCCATTTCCAAGGAGAAACCAGCAGAGGTGTTCTGCTCCTCCTCTCCCCTCTGGGAAATCCTGGAAAGTGCCAGTCAGCTTGCATCATTATCAAAGACATGAAAAAACAAAACGCAGTAAACACTGCATTTATAATGGGCAAGGAACAGGGAGGATGGAGTCTTTTAGGGTACTGAATTATAAAACATAACTTGACTGAGACCCCACAGGACAGCGGTAGAAACCAGATTAAAATGCAGCCTCAGCTCTCTGGTTCCCAGAGTCCTCACCTGCAAAACAAGGTTATATGTTGCATCTCTTCATTCAACAGTATTATCCAACCCAGCTACATAAATAGATGTATCATGGGCCTTACTCCTAGTAGATATAGTGGATAATAAAGAAAACTCGTAAGTATGTGTCCTGTGGTCCTGGGGGTTATAAGGGAAAGGTCCTAATAAAAAGAACAGGGAGTAAAGTTAGTGCTCTGTGGTATCAGAAAGGCTTCTCAGAAAGAGTTTATAAGAGGCTCAGCTGTAGCAAGCTTAGCTTGTGTGTGTGGTCACGGCTTTAAAGTTCATAACAAAAACAAAACAGCAGCAGCAACTAGAACAAGTAAAAGCCGACCAGATGCAAATTTGGGGAAAATTGTTGTCCCAGTCAAAAGAAACAATCACATATGGCTATGAAATAGGACTCTAGTTGGCATATCAGGGTACATCAAAAAATTATATAATATTTTGGACATAATATTTTAGACATAATAATTGGACATAGCATTACCTGAGGACCCAGCTATACCACTCCTGGGCATATACCCAGAAGATGCTCCAACATATAACAAGGACATTTGCTCCACTATGTTCATAGCAGCCTTATTTATAATAGCCAGAAGCTGGAAGAAATCCAGATGTCTTTCAACAAAGGAATGGATACATAAAATGTGGTACATTTACACAATGGAGTATTACTCAGCTATTAAAAATAATGATGGAACTCGAAAATATCATCCTGAGTGAGGTAACCCAATCACAAAAGAACACACATGGTATTCACTCACTGATAATTGGATATTAGCTCAGAAGCTTGAAGTACCAAAGATTCAACTCACAGACCACATGAAGCTCATGAGGAAGGAAGACCAAGTGTGGGTGCTTCAGTCCTTCTTAGAAGGAGTAACAAACTACTCAAGGGAGCAAATATGGAGACAAAGTATGGGACAGAAACTGAAGGAGGGGCCATCTGGAGACCATTCCACCTGGGAATTCATCCCATGTGCAGTCACCAAAGGTAGACACTGATGTGGATGTCAGGAAGTGCATGCTGACAGGAGTCTGATATAGCAGTCTCCTTAGAGGTCTGCCAGAGTCTGACATATTCAGAGGCGGATGCTCACAGCTAACCATTGAAGTGATCAGGGGTTCCCAATGGAGGAGTTAGAGAGAAGGAACTGAAGGAGCTGAAAGTGTTTGCGGTCCCATGAGAGAGCAACAATACCAACAAACCAGAGCTCCCAGGGTCTAAACCACCAGACTGAGAGCACACAGGGAGGGACCATGGCTCCAGCTGTATATGTAGGGGAGCATGTCGGGCATAGGTAGGAGAGGAGTCTTGGTCCCATGAAGGCTGGATGCCCAGTGTGGGGGAATTAGAGGGTGGGGAGATGGGAGTAGGGGGGCACATCCTCATAGAAGCAGGAGGAGGGAGGATGGGATAGGGAGTTCCTGGGCAGAGGGAAAATGGGGTAAGGAGATAACATCTGAAATGTAAATAAAATATCCAATAAAAAATTTTAAAAATTATATAATATTAGGAGAAAGATGGTAGGAAGATATTTGGAAAGATAAACAGAAGAGAGATGTTTTAAATCTAGAGAGATCTGAAGTTTAATGGTGATACAAATTATTAAAGGCCATTTATGAAAGAAACAGGTACACAAATCCCAGTAAAATGTCATTATGACTGATGAAAAGTAGTTTGCTTACATGGTAATAGATGAGCTAGCATCACCATCCTCCAGCCTTTGTTGCAAGCATCAGGAATTAAAACAACTTCCTATCACAATAAACCCCTGGGAAGCTGCAGCACTGATCCAGCTGAAATACAAAGATAGCATGAAAAGGTAGCGGAGATGGAGGTGATGCAGGGATGGAGGTGATGCAGACATAGAGGTGATGCAGGGATGGAGGTGATGCAGGGATGGAGGTGATGCAGG
>JANHMN010000013.1:71796154-71857601 GCA_030674055.1 Rhabdomys pumilio | reverse complement strand
GAGAGGGAGAGGGAGAGGGAGAGGGAGAGGGAGAGGGAGAGGGAGAGGGAGAGGGAGAGGGAGAGGGAGAGGGAGAGGGAGAGGGAGAGGGAGAGGGAGAGGGAGAGGGAGAGGGAGAGGGAGAGGGAGAGGGAGAGGGAGAGGGAGAAGAAGAAACAGGATGAGTGAGACTTGGGGTGAGGGTGGGCCTGAGCTCTGGATCCCAAAAGTTGTCCCCAGACTTCCACATGACAACTTGGCAATATGGCAACACCGCAAACATGTGTCAGCAGACACACACACACACACACACACACACACACACACACACACACTTTTTTAAAATACACTCTCCCCAAAAAATGAAAGAATAAAGAAAAATCAAAAAGTGGGCCAAAGATATTAATAAGCATCTCCTCTAAAAAGGCATATAAATGATAAGTAAGAGTGAAGAGATGTTTCACATCATAATTCATGCGAGAAACTTTAATTGAAACAACAAGATACCCTTATAAGCAGACCAGAATGACTCCAGTCCAGAACACTGATGTCACGAAATGTTATGGAACACTAGGAGTGCTCACTGCTGCTGGGATGGAGTCTGACAGGACCACTGTGGAAGACAGTCTGGCAGTGTGCTGCAAAACTAAACATATCCTTATCATGTGACCTGTAAGACGTTCCTTGATGTTTACCCAAAGGAGTTGAAAACATTCCCACACCCCTTCTTCCTCCCACCCCCAAGAAAACCTCCACTGACCCGTTCTCCTCCCTTCACCAGTCCCTCCTTCCCACATGCTATGTAGCTTAGAGGTATCCCTTCAGGAAAGGGTTGACTGGCTCACTAAAGCTCCACCCTGTATCATTTGGAGAATGTATTTTAAGGTATTTTATATTTGAGAAACTTCCTAATATTGAACTAGGCTATAAAATGGCCTGTTGAGAGTTATTGACTGAGGAAAGCCTGTCTGAAATTAAATGACACTGGCAACTATCACTCCACATATTCACGACAGCACAACCCACCACTCCCGCCACCTCCCTGCACACTGGAATGGCTTTGGTCTAGGCTTTGTTCAAATTTTCAACCTTACAAAATAACATCCTTGTTCTTCTAGCTGGACTGCCTTGTCTGGCCTCAATGGGAGAGGATGTACCTAGTTTCACAGAGACTTGATGTGCCAGGTGAGGGGGGGGGGCGGGGGGGGGGGAGCCTCAGGGGGTGCTCCACCCTCTCAGAAAAGAAGGGGAGAGAGCAGAGGAGAAAGGACAGTGGGAAGGGTAGAGGGGGAGGGGCAGTAAGTGGGATGTAAAGTGAATAAAGAAAAAAAAAAAGAAAAAGAAAGAAAATAATATGTGGCAGAAATTTCCCTGTACAGTCAGTCTATTTGCAGCAGGAGGCCTGTGATTGGATAGGAAAAAGGGAGGCAGAGCTAACGGTGGAGAGAGGGAGATGCAGAGAGAGATGCAGGGAGCAAGGAAGGCGAAATAGCAGTGGACGTGGACCCGAATGGCTTCAAGTAAATAGGTAGATATGAAATCTAAAGGTTAGGAAATTGTGTGGGCATCTTGGGTGTTGAGATTTCACTGATACATTAAATCTGTTGGGTTAACTTTAAGCATTAAGAGTCTTATTTATACCCTGTACTGGGTATTGTGCTATCTACCCCAGGATGGCGGTTATGGTCTGGGGTTAAGCCGAGTGCCATGAGGGTGGCGGAGTTGGCCCAGGGGGCATGCTTAGAGCCAGGGAGGCCGCAGCCACACCAACGTCTCATGGGCCCCAGACCAGCACCACTGAGGCAGCCAGCCCATGCCAGACTCTAGCGCGGAAACATGGCAGCAGAGCTGGGAGCAGCAGCCGACCTTTTTGAATATTTCCCACTACAATAGTATCCTGCAGTACTTACTGTACTAGTAAGTTTTCCCTTGAGAGTATTTTCTGTTGTCGATTTTGAAACCAGCCTTTGATATACATAGTTCACACTCAGGAATGCAATCACTCATATACACACACATAAGTGTACAGTCTCACAGTAGTCAACTGACACTTCTAGTGCTCAGCTTTCCAGGTTGAAACCAGTTATATATGAGCATATATATTACATCATTATGATATATATATACCTTAAAATGTATTCATAGCTTTAATAATTATACAGAGGATGTTCTAATTGGTGAAAAACCCTTAACATGTGTGATTTCTCCATAATTCATTTGTATACTGGAGTAAAATATCATGAATCAAGTATGGAAGGACAGACTAACAAAAGTCAATTTTCTCTTAGAAAGTTCACTCAACTCTTTGAATGAAAATAGCACATTTTACTGAGGTAGGGAGGTGTTGACGATAATGGACTAACCCTCTGAAACTGTAAGCAATTAAATGCAGTATTTTAAGGTGTCTCTTCACAGCAATATAACAGTGACTAAGACAGCCACCCATAACAAATAATGAATAAAGCAAGCAGTGTTACCCAGTGCTGGTCAAGGTTCTCATGGGACGCTCCTCGGTAGAAAAGGAACTGTAATTCCTCCTGGAGGAACCATAATGACGGAAACAATACAAAGAGCGAATCACCTTCTTTTCTACAAAGCTGCGTGGGGCACCTCGTAGGTCTACCTCTAAGCCCTGTCTGTACGGTGTTCCTGAGTGGTGTTCTGGTCCTGCTGCTGGATTAGGGACCAATCATAACCTCATTCAGATTAACTTTGTATGAGCCCAGTCTGGAAGTGCCTACCACATACTGGCTGATCACCACTGGAAGAGGAAGCCCACCCTATATAGTGAGGGCCCTTGTACATTCTCACTGACTGAAAGGATAATTCAGAGAGATCCCTGCTGCTCTTTATACAAACAGTTGTGGAGGCCAAGTTGTCTACAGTATAACTACTACCTACATGATTATTTTCTGTGTATGATGTTAGTGGCGGGGCTTGAGGCATGCTTAAATCATGCTTGGCTCTGTTTTCCTCAGCCACAACACACCCCTCTCTGTGTACCCCTCAAGCCATCGCCCTATGGTGAAGGAGCATTCAGGCCAGTATTCTGATGTTCAGTTTTTGCAAGACTTGGGCCTCTTGTCTCTGACTCTGTGTTCTCTATTTTCTGCCAGTGCCTATGATAAAGCAGCCTGTGAATCTGCACACACTCCAAGCTAAGAAGCAGAGTGAAATCAGATTCCAGAGACAACAATGCGGATGCTCATAGAAAAATAGCTTCTGGAATGAAAAGGGTTATGGTCCTGTGATTTAAAGACGAAGGCCTATCAGTATTAAATTTTTACCATGGTAAGTTCTCTGACTAAGTGGTAGATAAACTGGAAAATCCCCCACTCTCTCCCAGACAGCAAACAAAAGTTAGTTTTGGAAACCTCACATTATGAGGAGTATAAGGAACTCTGCAACAACTAAAAGTTGTTGCATGCTCCAGCTGACCTACCTATTAAACTGAACAGAATTAAGTTAACATATCAAAGGAATGTTCATGCTTACTGTAGCAGTGCTTATGAAATCAACCTGTCACCATCAATAGAAAATAAATTCAGACATACACATAGGATACACACACACATATGTGTATATATATGAAATTCTGTTGCAATATGTATGGAATTACAGGACAGTATCTTGAGAGAAATGGACCAGACACAGAAAGATAAATACCACTTGTTCCCATTGTATGTGAAAACTACAAAGAAATTTGATGTCAGTGTTGAGCAGTAGTACTAAAGGGTAGAGGGGAGTGCACAAAGGGAATCTGGGTAATTGAAACAAACACATACAAGATACAAGTTTGTCTGTCTGAAGACTGAAAGTCGATGCAAACAAAGCCTTGCTTACTAGACACAGACCTGCTCTCAGCCCTCATATGCTGATCCATCTCTCTCCTTCCCCATTTTTCACTCTCTCTCTCCCTCCCCCCTCTCCCTCCCCGTCTTCCATGGCGTTCTAAGGTGAAAGGTGATTATGAATACAACAGAAATCTCCAGTTCCAGAAGACTTCAAAGCCATGTATACACATCTGGTTATGCTGTAGAAAGTGCAAAGGAAAAAGATTTGAGTTTTTGTGGTTGTGTTGGAGACTGGTGCTAGAGTCAAGAAACCCTAACAAAAATTCTTATTTTGATTCATCTGAGTATCAACATGTACTCTGATACTTTCTATCTGAGTATCATATAGAAAACCTTCAATGTATATTTTCAGTACTTTTCAGGGGAATCAAAACTCTTTACTTTGCCAACAGTGGGCAGATGAAGTCTTGGCATAAACGCCCTGACCTTGAAATGTCCAAAGCCTTGTCTGCATGGACGATGTTGGTAGAACAGTCACGAACCTTTGCCAACCACCTTCACAAAGAAAGTATCATCCCTCCATCAGCACAATTCAGAGGTTTGCTTACCAAGTAGCTCCTTAGAGGAATGTGAATGGTTAAACTACCAGGAATCAAGAAAAGTCTGCTGTCGTGATGTTTCTCTCAAAAACCAAGCAAATATAAAGTCCAGACCTTATTTTATGACTGAGGTATGGGCAAGCTTGTCGATCTTTTACAGTTATTAGCTTTCACATCAGCACGGAGATTGAATAAGGCTCGAACCCGCTCACTCTGGAAGCTATCCAACAAGCTATTATACAATCTTTATGTTTGGGTCCCCAAAGCCTGTGACCTTTTTAGCTACCAATCTCGGTGACTAATGGTTTTTACAAGTGAAGCTCTTGAGGTGCTGACTTGAACTTAAGAATTGTTTTGTAATTGTTGTTGTGCTTTGTTTACTATATTTGATTTGATTTTTATACTTTTCTTGATGACTGGAACTAATTTTGACAACAAAGTCTCTAAGTTACTGTCAGGACCTCACAGCACTCTTAAATAATAGCATTGCTGTACTAGTTACTTATTACTTAATAATAAATTACCCGAGGTCCTGCACTTAAAAACTATCTACATTTCTTAGCTTGTGGTTTCTGTACTATGGATCTAGGCATGGTCATCTGGGTGATATGCTCCTTGAAGCATTAGCTCCCACCCAATGACATTCCTTAAGAAAGAGTTTCATCATCTCTCCAATATGACAGACCCACAAGAAATAGTTCTCAGATGGTTCAGCTCTTGCTACAGCCGAATAGCAGATCCATGGAATCTGGTAACTCACCCTCATTTGAGATGAGTCAACCAGGGATTGCTGATTAACAATTGGAAAAGACACAACAAGCCTTGCTAGCCAAATGGGGCAGTATAGTCAAAGGCACAGCCAACTTGCCCCAAACAGAGTTCAGCCTTATGCAAAACTGGAGCTGCTTGCCACCTCTTTGGGGGAAATCTGAAGTAATGCTAGTGGCTCACTGAGGACCCTTAACTCACAAGGTTCCTCTAAACACATTGGACAACAATTCACTGATGACTCAGCAAATTGATGATGTCTCTAATGTGGACAGCAGCTGCTTTCCAGTGGCAAGGGCAACTCTGGAGGAGTAACAGTAACAAAGCCAGTCAGCACAGCAGACTGTCAGTCAGTCAGCACCGCAGACTGTCAGTCAGTCAGCACGGCAGACGACTGCCAGGAAAGCCCTCACCTCACTTTAAACAATACTGCAAGGACTAAATATGTTGTATCTTTATTGATTCTTGGATTGTTGCCAATGGCCTATACACCTGTTTGCCATTTGGAGCTTTAAAAAAACCTACAACTTGAGTCCATCTTTGAAACTGTGAACTCTGAAAGCTATTTGTGACCATCAATCTTGCAGCCTAGATCACATTATTATCTGTTATAGGGATTTAGTCTCTGATAAAGATCTCGAGAATCAAATCAACACGACAAGACAGACAACTTGCCACACAGACTCATCAGGTATTATTATAAACTGGGTACATAGTGAGGCTCCTGACACAGAGGCTACTGTTGCTTTGTGATTTATGCTTAGAACTAGCCCATTGTCTCATGTTGAAGGAGACCATAATGTTGCCCTACTCCCTTCTGGAAAGTGACTATATCCAGACCTTTGGAGCCCTCCTGGGCTAGCAATGGAAGTTCAAGGCTGCCAACACCTAGCATGCAGTGTTACTATTTTAGTTCAATAAGCTGAACTGAGAACACTGTGGCACTTATAACCAAGCCCTCAGTTGGGACCTCCCATAGAATCTACAGTTTTAGAAGAGCACGCCTTTTGTCACAAAGACATTCAAAGAGTTCATAACTGAGGTATCTGATGAACATTAAATACTCCTTGTCATCAGTAAGAGGTAGAATAGGTGGAAAAAGCTGCAGAGATGGGTCAGGAGTCAGAAACACTTTCTGCTCTTCCATTGGAACCTGAGTTCAGTTCCAGGTACATCACGTAGCTCACAAGCAACTCATCTCAATCTCCAGGTGACATGACCTCATCTTTTGGCATTGAGAGCACCAGTGCATATATGGTATACACACACACACACACACACATACACACAGAGAGAGAGAGAGAGAGAGAGAGAGAGAGAGAGAGAGAGAGAGAACGCTAGAGAGACAGACAGGTAGACAGAGATAGAAACATAAAAATAAAATTAGCATTTTCTTTAAATCAACACAGAATTATTTCTGATTTTATATCCATCATCTCCTGATTTAGTCACTTGAAGTAACCACCCTTCAAAAGCTCGTCTTCTATCTGGAGAGATAGCTCCGAGGTTAAAGACACCATCTCCTCCAGATGACAGAGGTTCTCAGTAGCCACATGACCATGGCAGCTCACCTCCATCTGTAACTCCAGTTCCAGGGAATCTGACACCTTTTTCAGCCTCTGGGGTCACTGCATGTATGTAGTTTACAGATACATATGAAGGCAAAAATATTCATATACATGCTAGATGTTTTAAAATGTGAAGGGCTCATCTTTTGTTACCTGCCTCCTAGTTAAAATCTCAAAGGTAAAGAAATAAGCAGGTGTGTAATGTAGTCTTACTTTTCAATTTTCCCTTCAGCATCTAGAACACACTTCTTTCTTCCCTTTGAAAACAACTCTGGGCGATCCTGTTTGCCATGCCTCCTCGGTGGTAGTCCAATTGAAAAGAAGAGATTCAGACTTGATTCTGACTGAGCATCTTAGACTGTCGATGGAGCATCATAGTCCTAGATCAAAAAGATGTAGGTCAGGCATAGGATGATCCCTTGGTTTATTAAACTACTTCAAGGTCTATCTACAGTGGCCCACATGGAACAAAAATACACACATCTTTGTTAATTTTATAAAAGATATCTGCCGTTTTTATACATGTTCATGGCAGATGAAAAATCCAGTTGTAAAGTAGATGATTGGAGTAGGGATAAAGTAAAAACCAGGGGGATGGGACCCACCTATTTGGGGCTGGGACCCACCTATTTGGGGCTGGGACCCACCTATTTGGGGATGGAACCCACCTATTTGGGGCTGGAACCCACCTATTTGGGGCTGGGACCCACCTATTTGGGGATGGAACCCACCTATTTGGGGATGGGAGAGCAAGTGATAACCTCAGAAAAGACCCAACTTCTGACAGAAACCTCCTTTTTTAGTTGTTTTTACATTCTTGAAGACAAAATAGCCGAAACAACTTATGGGGTAACAGTCTGAGTCTACCATAGTAGGGAAGATGTAACAGAGTGACTCAGACCACGGAGGGAGAAGGAGAGAGGAATGTGGGAGAGTTTCAAAGGTGGGCTGGAAAATCTTACAATGCTTTAAGAAGAGCTAATGGATGACTAAGGTGGAAGTCTGGGCAGTTAGACTATTAATAGAAATGCAGATAGTAAAGACTGTACCCATAGGTCAAAGAAATGCAAAGAGATTTTTAAATTTAAAATTGAAGAGTCCTCACTCTACTGCTTCATAGTATCAATTTAGAAACTGATGTTCGCTTGGGGGGAGGCAGAGGTAGGGGATGGGCAGTGGTGGTACACACCTTTAATCCCAGCACTAAGGAAGCAGAGGCAGGTGAATCTCTGAGTTTGAGACCAGCCTGCTCTTCAGAGTGAGTTCCAGGACAGCCAGGGCTACACAAGAAACACTGTCCTGAAAAACAAAAGATGAACCAAAAAAATTGATGCTATGATTTTTCATTAAAAATTTGAAATGATTTTGCAAAGTTCATAATATATTTGAAATTGTTGCCCTTTTAATTCACTCTAGTGCTGTGTTTTAATTTCTAAAAGGGACATAAACTTTTCATGTTAACCTTTCATTTTTCTCATCAGCTTTTTCAATTTGACAGGATCTAGATTTATCTGGGAAGAGAGTGTCAATGAGGGACTGCCAGGTTGACCTGTGGGCGTGGCTGCTTGGCAGGCGGAGGGGTCATCTTGATTATGTTAATCGATGCATGAAGACTCAGTCCACTGTGGGTAGCACCATTCCCTCTGTGTGGGTCTGAGAGTGTATAAGAGTGGAAAAAGGAAGCTGAGTTGTAAGTGAACATGTATTCTTTGCTCTTTGTTTCTGATTATAAGGGGGACTATTAGAGAAGGGGGAGATCAAGACGGAAAGAGAAATGGGAGGATAAGAAACAGTAGAGGGGACTTAATTGAAGTATCATATATGTATGCATAGAAATGTCAAGTGAACCTATTAATGTGCAAAATTAATATGAATTTATAATTATGATACTATAAACCAAGTTGTAGCACACATGAAACATAATCTTTATTTGGAAATGTTAAAATTATTGTTACCTTAAACTTTATAACCTGCTAGCTGCGTTGTGCACATGAGGTATTTAACCTTCCCAGGGCTTAATTTCTTTCCTTAATTATAAAAGGGGAGATGGCATTGCCTACCTCAGAAAGTTGTTGTTGGAACTTAAAACAAAAGCTACTAACTTAAGACACTTTGTACAGAGTCTGATTCCATGGGTGTCTTCAGTTTATGGTAGCTGTGAATAACAAACACAGAGCCAGAAAAACAAAAGAACACACACGTATGTGGGACCCTGGAAGGACAGCATCGTTTCTGGTGGAGCACTGGCTAGAGATGGCCAGAAACCCAACAGATATCCCTGCAAGGGACAACATACATTCGCCATGCTCCCAGACTCCAGGCTCCTGACATGAGGCTGAAGCCCTCCATTGACCAATGCCTTTCAGTCATGTAGGGCAACACCCCTACCAGCCCCTTCACAGGTTGAGGGCATGACTACAGGCCACAGAGCCTCAAGAGGTCTCCATATTAATGAGATACCTAAAGGCCAGAGGGCATAGCCAATTAAACATTCCTTCCCAGACCCTCCTTACAAATGATATTTAACCTCAGATCCACCCTCAGGACACAGGATATAGCTATATCCACTTTTTACCATGACAATAAACCTTTTAAAATCATGGACTTCCTCATGTCATTGGGACCCACCTTGGAGGGGGGCTTCAATTACCTAGCCGAGCCGCTGTCTAATCTCCCGTGGAGGACCTCTCTTCATTCCAGCCAACAGAGGCCTGCCAACTCAAGCAAGCTAGCCGAGCCAGCCTTGACCCAGCCAAGTGAGTCACAGTGACCAAGAATCTCCACCCCAGGGTCCTGCCAGAGCTTCTCTCCCTCGCCCCTCTCCGCTGTGGGCAGGTCCAGCCCATATGCCCCAACGTCTCAGTTATTCCGAGGCTCCCAGTGGCATCTGGGAGCCCAAGAACAGAGAACACAGGTCTCCCAGTGAGCCTCTTCGGCCAGAGACTCCCAACCCAGGAGCTCTGCCCCCGCAGGACTTCAGGCTGAGACCTCTCCATTCCTGGGCAGAGCCCCACAGTTTCTCATAGCCCAGTGTCTGCCCAAAGCAAAGTGGAGTGAACTCAGTCAAATTCCCGAGCTTCTGCTCCCCAAGCTGAGGTTCCAGCAGCCTGGGATCCACAACTCAGCCCGACAGGACCCACGCCCACTTGCCAGCTACAGCCCCACACACATACACACGAACACACACACACACAACACACATATACACATAAAACACACACACACGCACACACACACAAAACACACACACTACACACACACAACACACACAGCACACACACACACAACACAGACACACAAAACACATGTAAGCACACATACACACGCACACACACACACAACACACATATACACATAAAACACACACACGCACACACACACACACAAAACACACACACTACACACACAACACACACAGCACACACACACACACAACACAGACACACAAAACACATATAAGCTCACACACAGCACACACACACACACAACACACATATACACATAAAACACACACACACACACACACACACACATAAAACACACACACACACACTTCAGCCCTAAATGAATTATAAAGAACATAGGCATACATGAGTCAGAATTAAATGGATGATAATGCTTGCCTGGCCCTCACGATAAATTTCACATAAAGTAAGGACAAAGGCAGGATTAAAATGTCAGCTTTTGTACACTGAGGGTATTTTCTTTGGAAATGTTAACTCTGCTTTCAGTTTTCCCATTTGGGAATCCAGTGTTGCTCATCTGCCTCTTGTTATTGTCAAGGAGGAGAGAACATCTCTAACTGAAGACAAAGGCTTCCGGATGGAGATATAGTTTTAATCTTGCTGCCCTATGGGATATTCTGCTTAAAACCAAAGGATCACTAAAGATATCCTTACTTATACAAGGCAAACAATGGATTGCAATCACCGTTTTACTTATTTTATATCAGTTTCACTCCAGCATATGTTACAAGGGAAAATTATTTTTTGTAAGACAACACTGTATCAGTATGATATGCACTAGAAGAATTTCAAGGGTCTAGAAAACTTTCCAGATCTTTTTTCAAAAATATTAATGGGTTCCCAGACACTCAGTCATGGAAAAATCCATGTGGAGAAATGGTTTTACCAATGGTGTATCCAAAGGCAAACTAAGATCTGTTTTGGTTTTCCCCTTTAAGAACACTTTTAAATGAAATATATATATATATTTCATATATATATATATGAAATGAAATGGTGTCTGAGTCTTTGTTAGAAGAGCCTCAAATTGAAAATCCAAAACACGTATGTTCTGAGGGCAGAGATCTCAAGCTATGTGTACACAGGCTTGCAGGTTGCATAGCAACCTCCAGGAATGAGCCAGTGATCCATGGTGCAAGGTTCTTGAGACACTATCTCAAAGCAGCCCCAAGGATGAGCTCTTAACTCTGTGAAGAGCCCTAGATCTTGCTATGGGGTAGAAAAAATAAAAGACAGTGCTCTGGGAATCACAGAATAACAGAAGTAAAAGGGACTACAGAAACGTTCTTCACTGACAAAAACCCAAGACAACCATTGCCTCTACAATTCTGACAGGTACCTAGTTCTTTATTCTACCCAGGAGCTTACAATCAGAGATATCTTTTTCCATTTTTTCCATGTTAGTAGTTGAAGTTTTCTACAAGAACTTTTTAAACTTGAGACAAAGAGGGGAAAAATAACCCTAGCTTTCTAAGCAGCAAAATTCTAGTTCTGTGATCAATAAAACATTAAGCAATGAGGTTGAACAACCATTCTGTTTTGTCAGGGAATTGTCTTGGGCTTAGCTCTGAAACTTGTGTATCCCAGAAAGTGCTGTTACATCTACAATAGGGCTACAGATCATAGGCTTTCCAGGCATACTGGATCTGAACAACAGCCCTGGCTCGCCACAGCCCCGGCTCACCACAGCCCTGGTTCACTATAGCTTTAGGTTAGCTTTAGCTTTAATCATATTTTCAATCTATGTCTCTGTGGGGAGCCAACAGAAGGCGGCTATCATCCTTGCAGCCATCTTGAACCGTATACCCTGATAAGAGACTTGATTACAACAGCCTACAACAGCTGAGCACACTCTGATAACATCTTGTTTTAGATACCCAGGATCTTCCCTTGGGTGTGTGATACTTAAAGGTCTGATTTAGAGCCAAGACTTAAGGGCATGACTTAAAGGTATGATTTAGAGAAAAGATCTAAGGGCGTGACTTAAGGGCGTGACTTAGAAGTGAGACATATAAAAGGCGAGAGGCAGACAGAAGAGTACAGTACAACTTGGAACAGAGAAGTAGGAATTAGGCACTTGGAAGAAGTAACTTGGAGCTTGGAGGCACTAAGGACTAGGAACTAGGGACTAGGAACTCAAGACTAGGGACTTGAAGAGAAGAAGAGAGACTGAAGAATAAACAGGATTGAATCACACTCTGTGTGGTCTCCATTCCTCACTCTCTCTTTCTTGCTGAACCCCGACCCGTGGACTGGAGCAGCTTGGGGCAGTACAGGCTCTAACAATTTAGCCCCCAAGGCCCTTGACAATGGGGGTTCGAACATTGACAGAGTGGTCCGTGACATTTTGGCCCCCAAACGTGGCGTAGAGCAGCTCTCAACATTTTTGGCGCCCAACATGGGGCAGCTTGGGGCCACAACATGTCTCCATTCTTTTTCTGTAAAATGGTAATGGATTATTCATTATAGAGTTGGTGTAAGGACTAAGACAGTCTTGCACACAGTGAGTTTATAAATGCCAGTGAATACATCACATGTGCTTACAAAGCCACATGCATCACCATGTGCATCCTTTCCTGTGGTTTCCAATCATGCTCTTTTCCTACAGATCCAATTCAGCAACTATTCAAAGACAGGAAAGGGCTCCAGACCACTTATTTTCCACTCCCAGTTTGCACTTCTGTGGTCCTCTTTTCCAGACTAACCATTCGTTCTGCCTTTGACCATTGCTTAAATGACATGATTTTCAGAACTTTGGCCTCATGTTAAACTTCTCCAAGACCCCCCTCTTTTATGTGCAAATCAAGAACCAGCTGAGCACAAGCTCCTCTGATGTCGTCTGACCAGTGAGGACAAGTGAGAAACTTGCTTCTTCTGGGCATTCTATTTCTGTCATGTGCCCTCAGATCACATTAGCTCCTTGGCAGCCTTCACCCAGTTGGCGTTTGTTAAACTGACAATGAGACTTCTTCCTTCTCTTATAAACTATTAGGCAAGTTCTCCCTTTTCTAGTTTCAACTGGTTCTTTAAACAAAAATCAAAAGTCTGATTTATCCTGGTTAACTTTATCATGCTAGTTTTGGCCTCTCCTTCTAGGCTACTGAGATTTTTATGACCCCCTAGTCTGTCAGCCAACAAATTATTTTTCTCAATTTTGGGTCATCTTCAAAATTGATTAAAATACTGGTTCAAAGTGTTGGTTTTAAAATACTGAACAATTTAGAGTCAAGAACGGAATGATTCCAAAGTCCTATAAAGGTTAATCTGATAAGTATTAAGAAGTGCTACTATTTATTCAATAATTGTTCTGAGCCAGATAGCTAGTTAGATACATTACAAACATTGCCTCATTTAAGTGCATACTCTTCAAGATGAACATGATTGTTCCCTTTGATAAAACTGCCGGGCAGCAGTTGGAGGCAAGGAAGGTGAATCTTTGAGTTTGAGGCCAGCCTGATTTACAGATAAATCAGATAAAGTTCCAAGATAGTCAAGAGTATACAAAAAAATACTGTCTCAAAAAAAAAAAACCTAATTTCAAAAGAAAAGGAAAGAAGGATAAAACTAAGACACGGTCGTGTCAAATGTTTTACACAAAATCATATGGCTACTACATGTTATAGTGCATCCCAGAACCAAGTGCACCTGACATCAAAGTCTGAACTCCTCCTATAGCACCATTCTGCTGTGAAGGGGGCTACTGAGTCCTGAAAAACAGCTTTAAGCCAAAGTACCAAAGCTGGGTAAATTCCAATCACACCCATGCTAGCTAGTTCTGCTCTCTACGGCCATAATCACAGTGAGTCTCATCATAACTCAAGGTGAAGACCCACACCTGACTCCCCTCTCCTCTCACTGGGGCTCTGTCCTCTCCCACTCTTTCTGAACCCTCACTGCTTTCTTCTTGACATATTCTTTCATATCTTTATTCAGCTTTTAAAAAACCCTCCTATATTCTTAATCGTTTGTAACATTCCCCGTTCATAAATCTTCCCATTCAGCTGGAACCAAAAAGATGCCGCTTTTCTCAGCAAGTCCTCTCTCGGAGATCTACTGATTCACTCAGTCATCGATTTAACAAGTATTTACTGAGTATATATCTTATGCTGGGCTCTGTATTGACAATGAAATAAACTTCAAGGTCTTTCCTTTTCCAGAGCTAAAAAAAACAGAGAGGAACAGGTCAAATAAATGGATACATAAGTATACAGTTCCAAATCTGGAAGGTTTAGTGATCTCTAAGAATACACAGGGTCTGGAGTGATGGCTCAGCCGTTAAAGGCTAGGCTCACAACCAAAAATATAAGAATACACAATACAAGCACATCATTCTGGGCAATTAAAAAAGGATTCTTCTTTAGAAAACCTTTATTACATTTTTATGTACCTATCACCTGTCAGCTAATCGTGACACCTCCTGTAAACGAGATAAAACAGATACAATGTTAAATAGTCATCGAGGTGAAGTTAGGTGAATTGCTGGGTTGTATGATGCCTGCGGTGTGAAGATAGGTAGAAGGGAATCCAAAGAAAAGCTAGGAATAAGGAGGCCTTACAAGACATTCTAATCAAGGGGAAGAACTTTGGAGAAGCTTTGGAGAAGGGGTAGCATAATACATCTGGAGGTCCATGGGAATTCACTCCAGGTAGAGCAGAGAGCACAGACATGGAGCACATCACATTGCCACAAACAGAAAGAAAAGACCTTCAAGAGCAGATGGTGGCTCATAGCAATAGTCATGAACTATAGTTACAATATTTGTGCCAGACAAAGGTAACGAACTGATTCTGTGACTCTCAGAGAGTGGTGGCATGTGTGGGAATTTGTGTATGTACATGTAACAGAGGAAAATCAGAAGTTAAACTAAACCAAATTTATCTTATAAACAACCCATAATAGTTTGACTAGAAACTCGTCTGCAGTCCTGATCATAACTTTGGAAAACAGAGCCAACAATGTAACTATGATACTGCATAAACAAAGAGAAGATAAAGAGTCTAATCCCACTACTGGCCGTGCATACTCACAAACAACTTATTAACTAGCCTCAATTAAGCATAGCTTTCAGTTCCAGCTGACAAAGAGAACTTTTTAAAAGTTGGAACGTACATTATCTGTCCTGGCAGTTTTATCCGTGTGCAGCCATTCATGGGGGTGTGGGGGATTACTACTTCCTTGTACATTCAGTTTCTGTACTTTTTCCTTGACCTTCCCAGGAAATATTTACCAGAAGGTCCTGCTAGATCCACTCCCAGTCGGAAAGTCCACCTCATCCTTCAGTTGACCTCCGGAAGTCCACTTCTTCTTATTCAGTCAGAGTGTAACAACTAAAATGGTGTCTCCACTTGCCACACGTGGATTTTGCCACTGTTAAGACCTAGAACGAATTTGAAGAAAAGGGTTGAAGACCCACATATAGAATTCCTTAAGCCAAATTACATCACTAGATACCAATTAAATGGACTAGATTGCTTAAAAACTGAAGTCTAAAATTTTTATTCTGTTTTACACTATTTGTTTGTTTATTTTTGAAGACAGGGTTTCTCTGTGTATCCTTGGCTGTCCTGGAACTCACTCTGTAGACCAGACTGGCCTTGAACTCAGAGATCTCCCTGCCTCTACCTCCCGAGTTCTAGGATGAAACGCATGCGCCCCCACCACCTGACCTTTTAATTTAAAAAAATAAATAAATAAAAGAGTGACTGAAGTTTGGGGAAATGACTTGTGCCTCAAAAGCAGATGTGACTATCTTTCAAAAAATGTGTACCACTAAATGGTTTCTCAGTTTTAACTTAAATGCTTCCTTTACTGCTTTTTAAAATTAAGAAACCATACTGTATGGTAAAAATTACTGGAACAGTACTGACTTCTCAGAACACCACATTTACTACCTAAGGGCCTGTTCTGATGTCTACACCTAGACCTCGCTGTCCTGAAACAGTGAGCTCACGGCTCTAATTCCTACTTTGTTTGACCATCTGTTGATATCCCTGTTCTCCCAATAGCTATGAAGATGGAAGTATAGAAAGTGTGCTCATCAAAGCCAGGACTCACAATAAATGCTATCAATTAATAAAACTAAGATTAATAAAGAGCTGCAAAAGCTGGAACAATAAACCAAATCAAGCAAAATTTAGAATGAACAAGTATAAGATCACATACATAGCTTTTAAAAATTAGTGTTTAAGTGTGGTGATACTTAACATTTTTAAATTTTGAGGACTCTAAATAACAAATACTATGTGTTAGTTGTGTAATATAAATCCAAGAGAAATCTAGTGGTCCTCTACTTCCCAGCCTTTTAGTAAATATACAGTATTGGAAAGAAAGAGGTAGACAACACTTAATCAAGCTCCAGAGATGCACTATCTCAATTATAGTGTGTCTGAAATATGTGTGGTGTCTTAGTTACTTTCTACTGGTGTGAAGAGACACCATGACCAAAGCAACTCATTTTTAAAGCCTTTAATTGGAGGCTTGCTTACAGTTTCAGAATTAGTTCATGATCATCACAATGGGAGGTAGGCATGTTGCTTGAGCAGGAGCTAAGAGCTTTACATTTGTGACCTGCAAGCAGAGAGAGTGAGGTGGGGACTGGTGGGGGCTTCGGTTTTCTCCCTCCAACTAAATCTTCTAGTTTTCCTTGAAGAGATGGCTGAAAAACACAATAGAAAAACAAAGCTAAATTCAGCATTCTTTATGTTGTGTTTTAAAACTAACATTTTAAGAGACCTGGTCATAAAGCCTATGGATAGGTCTAGCTATGCAAGATATAAGATCCATGCATTCAAGGTTCATAACTGAAAGGAGAAGAAAGCCAAAGGAAAAAAATCCAAAATAATATTGTGATACATAATGTCTCTTTTGAATTTCACTTTTGAAGGGAAGAACCAGAAGCCATACAACTCCTCAGTAAACCAAGAGCAAAACCGTTTAGATCACCTTGACCTTGGTACTGAATGTCAGGACTTAGCCTTCTCCAGCTGCAGGCCACTGTCCTTAAGGTCACTTGTCCCTGTACAACCTGTCTAAACCTCCTCTCAGCTCATGGCTGCCCTGTTAGGACTAGAGAGGAGGGCTCCAGTCTGGTGAAGGCTTTTAAAGCTTCAAAGCCCACACTCAAGTAGCACACCTCTAACAAGGCTACACTTCATAATCCTTCCCAAACAGGTCCACTAACTGGTGTTTAAGCATTCATATATATGGGGGAGGGCACATTCTCATTGACACCAACACTAGGTGAAAGACCCTGAATCCAAGATTCTAGTTCCATGGATTAGATTATTTAATGTAAACAAAGTAGTTGCAGAATAAACAATAACTATCTGAAAACCGTTAACTGGAATTAAACTCACTATGTGTAGACCTGCTGGGAAAGGATTAGGACTCCAGAATGTACGTTTCAAGGAAGAAGGTTTTAGTACAATAAAAGAATTTTTTGTTCCTACACAAATTATAAGCCAACAAGAATGGGCTGCTTTAGGGCAGCCAAGGGTCCCAGCCTGAAGTCATTGTGAGTGTCATGAAAACACTGGGCAACAACAAAAACTTCTGAATGCACTAGAAATTAATTCACTATCTAATGTAATGAATCTTAAGTCATTCCAGCAACAGTGGCTTGTGTTGGGTCATTTCTATGCACCCTTGGTTCTGAACAGAAAAGATGCCCAGGAACACAATGGCACTGCCCAAACCATCCAGGCTGAGAATGGAGACTGCTGCAGGGTGCACTGCAGGACTTTGCATTTCCTTCCAGCACTTTCTCCCATACACCAGTCTAACTCCATCCAACAACTCATACTGTCCTAGCACCAGCCTCAGCATCTGAGAATCAAATTACTATGGCTTTGAAATATATCATTAGAGTGCTTGATTTTTAAAATTGCTATTTGAGCTGCAACTTGAGATTCATTTAGAAAAAGAAGGAAGGAAGGGAGGAAGGAAGGAAGGAAGGAAGGAAGGAAGGAAGGAAGGGAGGAAGGAAGAGAGGGAAGAAGGGAGAGAGAGAGAAGGAAGGAGGGAGGAAGGGAGGAAGGGAGGGAAGAAGGAAGGAAGAAAGGAAGAGAGAGAGGGGGGAAGAAGGGAGGGAGGTAGGAAGGAAAGGAAGGAATAGAGAAAAAAGAAAGAACAAGAGAAAGAGAGAGAGAGAGAGAATTTTTGCTTGTGAATAGAATAGAACAGGATTTCCCAGAATTTTTAATTTAATGTACATAAGAATACTTCCACCATTTTGTGCCACGTTGCTGATAATAGAATCAAAATATCAATTAGCTCTAAAACTGTTGAAGATGCTTTCCATTCTTCATCACTAACTATTCATCTGAGATTTAAATGCTTTATGTTAAAAACAAGACATTTCATCTACCGATGACGGGTAGTGGGAGGGACATGCTCTTCAGTGTGTATCCACTGGCAAGGTGTCAATGTTCCTATAATTAATCCTCTACCATGTTCCTGGAGAGCAATCCTAATTTAATTCCTTGAGCAAAGCAAGATGAAGTAGAGGGGAATTATTTGGGAAGGGGATTAACAAGTGGGAAAGGGGCAAGAGTGGGCGACAGTGGGGGTTGGGTGAGTGCTCTAACTAAATCACATGAGCTACTGACAGTGTCGGGCTGAGCCCCAGCATCATTGACACTGCACACAAACTTTGTAAAACACATCAATGTCATTATTATACAAAGCTACTTTCCTTTTTAATGATACTATATGTATACCGAAGTATTGTTTTAAAATACAGTTGTCAGTAAATGTTTGATTTGTGTGCCTGCCTTCATCATACATCTGAGGCTGCATAAACTTTTCTCAGTGGCCATGACTAGAGAAGCTTAAGAAACCACACTGGGAGGGAGTTCCCTACCCATCACTGGTGGAATGTGAGTCCAGGGTGAACCAGTGCCTACCAGGAGAAGTTCCAGCCAACGTTGCTGTGATCATCCAAGGGTTTTGCGGATTGCAAGGCTGGATGGTCTTTGATGCAACCCTTTTGGACAAACTCAGCCATCACAGAAGGGCTTCTACAGATAGCTCATCTGGGCCCCAAAATGCAAGACCTCTTACAGCTGTCAAAAATTATAGCCTTAAACGTGGTGAGGCTGATAGGAAGCTAATATTTTACTTGTTCTAAATGGGATTTTAGCCAAAGGTCAAAAAGTAATATATTTTAGCAGTATGCAGTGGCCTGCAAGATGGACAATTATTTTATTAGGAGCTCCTTCTCCAACTATGTGACATCATCTTTGTGCTTCCAAGAACATTGCCCAGAGCCTGTGGGGACTGCAGGGTGAAGTAATGCCATACTTGGGCCTTCCAGAAAAATGATGTGCTGAAAGCAACACAGCTCAAGACCCCTAAACAACAATCCCAGGGCCGTTTAGACAATGCGGAGACACAAAGATCTACAGAGGCAGAGATCCTTAGAGTAAATTGAATTGGGAATCTATTTGGCTAAAGTATATCCAGATATGTATCTTTATGCTTTTCAAGGTAACGCACTGAGTAAAGGAAAAAGCTCCATCATGTTGCCCGACTTCACTTTATGTCTTATCTCCTAACATGGGGTCAGGTCCTGCCGCTGCCTCAACTTACTCCATTGTCATCCTGTTTCTTGACACCATGAGCTCCTCCAAACTTCAGAACATGCCAGAGCATGATGCAGGTTCTTCCTCAAGTCACACACGAAGGAACTAGAAGAAAAGGAAAAGGAAAAGGCCTCTGTATTGAACTCACATTGACTCTGCTACCAACAGAAAGAACCTACTTTTATTAACTGAGAAGCAGCTGAGAGAAGATCCTGGTATATACTAGTATTTCGAAGTCCACAAGTGCAACATGTCTCTCCTCCCAGACAATGTGCATCACTCTGTAAGGTGAGGACAGGACACCAGAATGCAAACACACATCCTTTTCGTTTTCTGCCACAGTTTCTACCTCATCACCCTGGCCTCTACCTCCTCGCCTCAGCTCTCTTTCCTGTGAAGACATCTTTCCTGTGTCAGCAAGCTCTCTGAGGTAAGATTCTGTATTAGTCACTGTTCTGTTGCTGTGAAGAGGCATCATGACCAAGGAAAACTGTAAAAGAAAACATTTTTTTCTTTTATAACTAAAGTTTCAGAAGGTGCATCCATGACCATCATAGAAAGAAGCAGTGCAACAGTAGCTGAGAGTTTGCAGTTTATCAGCAAGGTGGATGGGGGAGAGGGTGGGGGAGTCAGAGACAGAGAGACAGAGAGACAGAGAGACAGAGAGACAGAGAGACAGAGAGACAGAGAGACAGAGAGAGAGACTAGGCCCAGCATGAATTCTTGAAACCTCAAAACTCAAGCCCAGTGACACATCTCTTCCAACAAGGCCATACCTCCTCATCTTTTCCAAATAATTTCACCCACTGAGCAGAATATATTCCAATACATGACCGATGGGAACCATTGTCATCCACTGGAGTTCCTAGGCTTTCTCCCGCCTACACATTCTGCACCTGGGTCACAACACACACACACACACACACACACACACACACACACACACACACACAGTTTCTTGGTGCTTTTGGTGTCCTTCCTCGTGTGATAGCAAACAGCCTGGCCTGGAATCTCTGGTCCAACTCTCTCTCCATCTTCAGTGTGATGGTAGGGATCCCAGGGTACCTGCCTTCTCATGCCAGAGCATCACAGCAGGCTGTTCTCAAGAGTTGCCCCAATGCTGGAAACAGTCCCAATCAAATCCCTAAAGATGAGGCTTTCCGTAACTTGAAACAGAGAAGAGGATGGATTTTTTTCCCCTCTAAACCAATATGCTCTTTACATTTCTGTTTTAAATGCTTGTATGTGGGGGCTGGAGAAATTGCTCAACAGTCAAGAGCACTCACTGTTTTTGCAAGAGGACCAGGATTTAATTTCCAGCACTCATGGCAGCTGACAACTGTAACTCCAGTTGAAGGGGATCTGATGTCATCTTCTGCCTTCCATGGGCACCAGTCATCCATGTAGTAACACAATACATGCAGGCAGAACATTCACACACACTTTAATTTTAATTTTCTTTAATCCTTGTATAGTATGGTGCCACATGCTTGTAGTCCCAGAACGCAGAAGGCTAAGGTAGGTGGATGCTGAGTTCTAGGCCAGCCTACACATTTAATAAAAACATGGTTATTGTATACTCCAGCCATACACACTTAATTTATACTCTTTCAAGCTTTAGATCCAATTTCCAGTTTATAAAATGTACAAAAAGTAAAGGAATCTGGCTAAAAGCAAACACAAATATGTAACCGTAAAAGAAGACACTAAGATAATCCAGAATGTACATGTCCCACTGTAAGCTTTAATTTTTCTTAGTCCACCACCCACCAGAGGTAGTGGAAAAGAAAGGTCATTAAGATACAGAGAAATTGGGCCTGTTTAGAAACTGTTCTTTGGAGTCACATGTCCTTTTATGTGTTTGCTTTAGCAAAGCATCCTCTCACCTGCTCTGCATCAGGAAAACATTCCTTCACATGTGTGCCCCAGCAAAACACCATCTGATGCAACTGTCTTTCCAAAGAAATCAGAAGTTTCCACTTCATCACACAAGACAATAAGACTAAATAACTGGACATAATAACCAAAATAGTACATGAAATTTTATGGCTTTTCATTTGAAAGAGTAAACATCATAGGAAAAACATGAAGTGGGATAACATTGGAATTATATAGTCAGTAATTAAATGTATCACATACAAAACAGATGAAAACGTATTTGAATGAGGGGATCATGTTCCAGGCCCAGCAAACAGAATTGGGGAGCTTTAGCCACGTGGTTCTGCATCAGAGTCAAGGACATAAGAAAGTGGTTATGGAATCTCTTTCAATGACTAAGGAAAGCTGCTGAGGCCAGGTGTGTGTCAGGGATGTCCCTGAAGGAAGGCTTAGAGAGGACACTATGTCACATGTGAAGGTGAAGCCTGGATGACCTCAGAGACCCCAAGATGCCAGAGACTCCAGAGTCATAGGATACCTGCTAAGGAAAGCTGCTAGCAGGGAGTGGAACCATCCCAAGGGAAAGAAGTGTACTGCAGTCAACAGAGCTGAACGGAGTTGGAGATCTTTGCCACTTTGACATCAGACATGGAGATGCCATTTGGAGTTTTCCCCACTGGTTTTTGGTCTTGCTCCAGTTGAGTATTCCCTCAGGATGCTTCCTTTCCTCCCCTTTGAAATGGTAATATGTATTCTGTCATTGAGTGTTGGAAGGATGTGATGTGTTTTTTTCAATTTGACTTTATAGGGGAATGAAGTTAAGAGACCGCCATGAGTCTCCCAAGAGACTTTGGACTTTTGAACAGAGTTGAGACTGTTATACAACATGGGGACTTCTGAAGTCGGACTGAATGCATTTTGCATTGTTCTATGACTTTAAGTCGATGGGGGACGAGATGGTGGATGTAATGATCTGACTGAAAGTGACCCTGTAAACTCATATGGAGTGCCAGTAGTGGAGCCACAGCTTTGTGGAGAAAGTGTGGCCCTAGATTTTGAGTTTTCAGAAACTCAAACCAGGTCTAGCTCATTGTCTCTTCCTGCTACCTACAGATCCAGATGTAGAACTCCTGGCTCCTTCTCCAGCACCATGCTTGCCTACGTGCTGCCATGCTTCCCACCATAAGGATAATTGACTAAATCTCTGAACCTGTAAACCTGTCCCAACTAAATGTTTTGTTTTATAAGAGTAGCCATGGTTCTGGTGTCTCTTTGCAGCAATAAAACACTATAATTTTGTAAAGAAGTTTAATTTTGTAAAAGCCAGCAGTTGGCAGAACCAAAAAGATGTCTCCAGGGCATGACAGGACATCTATACTCATGAACTCACAGCAGCTGAAGCCAGTGCACAACACCAAGCCAGTCAACACACCAGCATGTGGGTGGGGGGAAGGAGCCAGCATGCCAGGGGTGGGGGCTTGTGGGCCTCTGGCCCTGAGGAGCTGTAGAGAGTTGATGGTTTCTGAGGGAGAGAGTCAGCTTTCATGAAGGGCATGGCCCCTGGTTTGTCAAACGCACACCAGTAGATTGCCTCATGACCATGACCATGACCATACAGGCACAAAAACTGAGTTACTAACATTTTTTTAAAAGACAAAGTTGGGTGGAATGGGGAGGTGGGGATACATCTGTGAGGAGTTAGAGCAAAGAATGATGGTGAATATGATCAAAATACATTCTATGAACTACTCAAAGAGTTAATACAAATATCACGTCTTTTAAAAATGAAAGTGTAAAATATGTGATCATTAGATGTATGCCAAAAGTATTTGTGATATTGGAGTGCCTCTTCCCAATGTGCTCATCGATGGTTGTCAGTGTATGAGTACTTTGTCTCTTCATATATAATGTAAGCCTCTCTTGAAGCCTATGGAATTTCTTTATAAAACCTCCATCTATCTGTAGTTGTGCTCTAGATTCCAGAAATTTCTATTTAAACAATTAATTTGCTTAGAAAAATGTTGGACATACTTCTCAAGAGATTAATCCAAGGAAAGCTTTCATATAAATTATTTCTTTGAATTTATTTATGGCCAAATAAGTTTGGGGAATCCATGGTTGTTCTTTTTTTCAAGGGGATTTGCAAATAAAACTTGGTTAATCTAAAGACTCCAAGAAATCCTTTGTCATTTGCCAGGTAACCTCTTACAGGACTATTAATACCTCGTGAATAAACACTTCCCCACAATGTCAGTCTTAGCATCTGCAGCCTTTGTCATCCGCGTCATTGTCTAAGGGACTGTTGGAGATATTGAATTGTAAGATATAATCTATTCCCACAGTTGATTATATTAAGGTTGAGCCAGAACATATAAATAAAAAGGTAAATAAGATTCCCAGGCACAAAGGCCCAACTACCAGTGAGTACTCCACACAAATTCCTCCGAGGATTCCTGGAGGCCAGGTTACTACAAGCCAAGTGTTTGCAGAAGATTTCTAAGAGAATTTAAGATGTGAATTAATCCTTGTAGGAAGGTGCGAAGTATAGATGACGTGTTTTAAAATTCAAAGCACAAGCATCCAGTGTGTCATGCTGTTCTCTGTTACTCAGTAATAAACCCACATTATATTTCACAAAATAGACAATAAAAGGAAAGTGTTCATCAAAGATAAAAGAATAAAAGAGAAAAAGGTGAAGTGAACTCTAAGTCGGGACTAGAATTAGCTGAAACAATAGTTCAGAACCAGCTCAGCTGAAGACAGTGACGTGGCCACTGTTTGAGAGACAGTAGCTATGCAACCACAGACACATGCAGTATTTATCACCATAAAGACAGAGAGACTGCAGACAGGGCTCAGTGGAGTGTTTGCCTTTCATGAATGAAGTGTTGTCTTTCTTCAGTCCTTAGCACTGTATGTGCCTGGCACATGTCTGCAACCCTAGCATTCAGGAAGCAGAGGCAAGAAAATCAGCAGTGTAGGGCAATTCTCAGTTATATAGTAAGTCCAGGCCATTGGGCTACATGGGACCCTGTCTCCAAAAAATAAAATAAAAACAGTTGTATGGAAAAAAAGGTGAGAAGGCCCCACAGAAAATCACATAGGCAAACGATCCAAATTAAAGGAATTTTTCAGAAAATGCTGAAAGGTTAGAAGCCGACTCAAACTTAGAAGAGAATATAATGATTTCCAACACATAGGGGGAAACACTCCATATTAGAAGTAATTCAATAGAAAGCCAAATTCAAACTATACTTTGTTGGTGGAGTTGGTCACAGAGTGTCGAGAGATGCGATTCTATTGCTCGCATCGGCCTTTTCAGTTTATGCAAAGTAACTGCTTCACCACGACACACATGTATTTCACCATGACACATGTGTATTTCACCATGACACATGTGTACATCTTTATGCTTTGTCCATAGCCACACCCCATAATTTTATTCTCCCTTCCCCCTCTTTTCATCTTCCTCTCTCCAAAAATGTATGTATGTGTAATCCTGATTAAATATGAAAGAAAGTATGTTACACCTGTCTATTCTAGCTTCTTCCACATAACATGATGACTGCTGGTCCAAGATCCTGCGTCCTTTGCCATCTGTCTACATCACTATTGCCTATATGCCCCAAAGAGATTTTGGCCTTCAGTGTCACACAGCACATCAGCAAGTTAGAAGTTCAGTGTAATGGGTCATGACAACCTCCACTACTCACACTAGGGTCTGTCAGCTTGACTGACTTCACATGATTCTCAAGAATGAGGAACTCAAGGCCACAGTCGTTAAGGTTGGTTTCTTGATCATCTCTCAGAGTTCTCTGAAGCAGAATCAAAGTTGTGGTCATGTTTGTTTGTTTTCTCTTCTTTTTTTTTCCTTTTCTTTATTGATGTAGGGATGCAGTATTTCCTCCACCTTGCCTTCCATCCCTGATATTATTTCTTCTGCTTGCTCTAATCTACTGACTACGTTTTCCATTGTGTCTTTTTAGGGGGATATTTTCTTTATTTACATTTCAAATGTTATTCCCTTTACAAGTCTCCACCCCCTCAAACCCTTTACCCCCATCTCCCAGCTCCTTGCTTCTATAAGAGTGTTCCCCACTCACCCACTCCTGCCTCCCTGCCTCCCTGCCTTTACATTCCCCTACACTGGGGTATCGAACCTTCAGAGGACCAAGGGCCTCTTCTCCCATTGATACCTGACGAGGTCATCCAGAACATATGCAGCTGGAGCCCTGGGTCCCTCCATGTGTACTCTTTGGTTGGTGACTTAGTCCCTGGGAGATCTGGGGGTGTCTGGTTGATTTATACTGTTGTTCTTCCTATGGGGTTGCAAATCTCTTCAGCTCCTTCAGTCCTTTCTCTAACTCCTCCATTGGGGACCCTGTGCTCAGTCCAATGGTTGGCTGCAGGCATCCACCTCTTTATTCGTTAGGCTTTGGCAGAGCCTCTCAGGAGACAGCTATATCAGGCTCCTGTCAGCATGCACGTTTTGGCATTCACAATAGCGTCTGCATTTGGTGACTATATATGGATCCCCAGGTAAGGCAGTCTCTGGATGGCCTTTCCTTCAGTCTCTGCTCCACACTTTGTCTCCATATTTCCTCCTGTGAGTATTTTGTTCCCCCTTCTAAGAAGGACAGAAGAACCCATACTTTGGTCTTCCTTCTTGAGCTTCATGTTGTCTGTGAATTGTGTCTTGGATATTGAGAGCTTTTGGGCTAATATGCACTTATCAGTGAGTGAATACCATGTGTGTTCTTTTGTGATTAGGTTACTTCACTCAGGATGATATTTTCTAGTTTCATCCATTTGCCTAAGAATTTCATGAACTCATTGTTTTTAATAACTGAGTAGTACTCCATTGTGTAAGTATATTTTCTGTATCCATTCCTCTGTTGAAGGACATCTGGGTTCTTTCCAGCATCTGTCTATTATAAAAATGACTGCTATGAGCATAGTGGAATATGTGTCCTTGCTATATGTTGGAGCATCTTTTGGGTATATGCCCAGGAGTGGTATAGCTGGGCCTTCAGGTAATATTATGTCCAATTTTCTGAGAAACCGCCAGACTGATTTCCAGAGTGGTTGTACAAGCTTGAAATCCCAACAATGGAAGAGTGTTCCTCTTTCTCCACATCCTTGCCAGCATCTGCTGGCACCTGCAATTTTAATCTTAGCCATTCTGACTGGTGTGAGGTGAAATCTCAGGGTTGTTTTGATTTGCATTTTCCTGATGACTAAAGATGTTGAACATATCTTTAGGTGCTTCTTGGCCATTCAATATTCCTCAGTTGAAAATTCTTTGTTTAACTTTGTATTCTATTTTTTTAATAGGGTTATTTGATTCTCTGGAGTCTAACTTCTTGAGTTCTTTGTGTATATCGGATATTAACCCTCTATCAGCTGTAGGATTAATAAAGATCTTTTTCTAATCTATTGGTTGCCGATTTGTCCTATTGACAGTGTCCTTTGCCTTATAGAAGTTTTAACATTTTATGAGGCTCCATTTGTCTATTGTTGATCCTAGAGCATAAGACATTGGTGTTCTGTTCAGGAAATTTCCCCTGTATCCATGTGTTCGAGGCTCTTCCCACTTTCTCTTCTATTTGTTTCAGTGTATCTGGTTTTATGTGATTCACTGTGTCTTTTTATCACTCATGAGTATTTCCTCTGACTCACTTATTTGAATGCCATCATGGAGTGGCACTATTTGAGAAGGATTAGGAGGCATCTGCTTTGTTGGAGGAGCTGTGTTCTTACTGGGAACAGTGTGTCACTGGGTGGGATTTGATGTTTTACAGCAGTAGAAAGGTGACCAAGATACACCATTTCTATTATTTTCATTCAAAATCACACTTTCCTTGCTGACATTCTTATGTACATTGCTGAGTTTCTGCTCCAGATACTAAATTGATTTTCCTATTTTATTCATGCACTTGTTTGTATCTTCTTGGGGGACAGTGACACTTTTTGTTTGTTTGGGTTTGGTTTTGGTTTTTTAAGAAAGAGTTTTTCTGTGTGGCCCTGCTACCCTGGAACTCTCTCTGTAGACCAGGCTGGACTCTAACTCAGAGATGCACCTGCCTCCGCCTCCCAAGTGCTGGGATTAAAAGTACCTGGCTATCTTATTTTTGAGTTAACTTTTGAATTATTCTTTTTGCTGTTTACCTACTCTTGAAGCTTTCTGTCTTTGGATATGGCATCTGAGGAGTTTTGATATCTTGGAAAAGTCGTGTTCCCTTGCCTTTTTTGTGCTTTTCTGTTACAATTTGTGCATTCCTTAGTTTGGGATATCATTCAGTTTTATCCAGGCATCTTCTTGGTGTGAAGTCTATTCTTTAAAGTTCAATCCCTGGCACCACTGAGAAAGGAGAAAACAGGGAGTCCTGAGCTGGCTCACAGTGTAAGGCTTGCTACCAAGCCTAATGACCTGTGTTCAAGCCCCAGGACCCATATGCCAGAGGAAAGAATTGACTCCCACAAGTTGTCCTCTGGTCTCTACACACATGTCATTCAAGGGCTGCACATGTAATGTAAATTACAGATTAATGTAAATTAGCCTGCTGGAGTTTTACTGTCCCCTTCTCAGTGGCAGATGGGTGACTCCCATCTACCTTTGCAAGCTCAGGACTGAGGCTCTGTAGCTTTCCTCGGGTGATGGACTTAACCCCTTAGCCACCAAGGGTCAAGTCAGCTCCCTCTATCTCCATCCCTGCTCCATCCCCTGTGGCATTTGAAGCTTTCTGTGTCAGTGTCTGCTCTTCCCTCTTTATGACTGCCTCATGTCATGTGGCTACCTTCACATTGGTTAACCCTATGGCTCCTTGATATTTTACTCTCAGTTCTCCACTCCCCATGTGTCTCAGTCCTAAATAACGGGTGTCCTCTCAAGACAGCACGCTGACAAAACTCTCTAAGACACACAGAATAAGAAACAGATCTCTCTACTGCCAATTGATTATACCAGAGATGTCACTGTCTCACCAGAGAGAACGACATAACTTCTCTGCAAAAGACAAGACTGCCTTGTATCATCAGGACTGCCTGACTTCCTGTTGGCAGAGGTTCTGTCTCCCCTCCTGGGGAAGGAGATGGCTGACCTTGTCACGTGTCCCTTTGTTTCTCCTCCCTTTGCTGTTGTTCTTGCACCACCTTTGTAACTTCCAATGCTCTCACTCATTCTCCTTGAGAGATGCTTTGTTATCCTGCTTCATCCTTCACTGGATCACGAAGAACAACTTCCAATCTGCCATCTTATTCCAGATGTCTAACTACTACTGTGTTACAAAGAAACAAAACACCTTAATCCTCAGTGTTTCCTAGGTTATTATAGTCAGAAACTATAATAACCTAAAAAATACTTCTTATTTTTAAATTATTTCCAATATTTTAACAGAAGTGATGAAGTCACAAGTGATCGTAGTTTTCTTCATTGATTAAGAAGCTTCTGTGTGCCTTCGGATTACTCTCTTCTTAAAGTTTCACACTACTCTTCCAAACAAGGGCTGTCCATGTGAATTTAGATTTTAGCATATAATAAAGTAAGAGGTATAGATATAAGTTTGCAAATTCTCACTATATGGGAAATAATGCTGAAGACAATCCTGTAGAGTGGGTATCAATAAAGATGGAGTCTGCAGAACTCCAGTGTTGGAAGTAAAGACAGACAGACTCTCCTATGGAACAGCACATGAGGCAGAAACATAACTGAGACGGCAGTAGCATCCCAAAGCCGAAGAAGGAGTGGAGAGTTTTGCCAAGGCATACACTCTGGGGCTGATGAGACACACGCCTAGCACTGCTCACTGCAGTCACTAGTATAACAGGTTAACTTTTAGAAGAACTATTTTAGTAGGGATATTTGAGAGATTCTGCTTAGACTGATTTGAAGGGGGCTGGTAAGAGAGAAGGAAATAGTGACTATAGACAGCCTCTGGGGGACTTTCTATAGCCACAGATGGAATGGGGTGGGAAGCCCTTCCACCCTCAACAGGTGGACACCAGCACAAGCACATTTGTGCTCTTAGAGTTTGTGTCAGAGACGCTTGTGTCAGAAGATGTAATAATAGTGTAAACAGTTTCCTTGACTGAGGGTAACATCTTGTGTCCAAGAAGAGTTCATCCCAGATAAAAGCAAGACCTTAACAAACTAGGCAGACATAGGCTCATTTCAAACTCAATTGCCTCAAGTATAAAACGAGACAAGATGATACTTAGTAGAGATTCTTAAAGTGCAACCACACCAGATAACTGACCTTACAGACAAATTCTTAACAGCAAGACAAGATGCTAGAGGCTAAAGGTTTAAGCAAAAAAGAGGGCAGCAAGGTGAAAGGAAATAAGGGTGGGGCAGGTTAACCAAAGGGCAGGCTAACCAAAACGAGCATCGATGAAAAGTCTTAGAGAAATCCACTACTGTGTGGCTAATTAAAATATAGAATTTTATATAGATTTTTAAAATTTATTTTACTTTGTATGTGTGAGTGTTTTGCCTGTGTAAATGTCTGTGAATATGCATACCTCTGTGCTTGCAGAGGCCAGAGGACAGTGTCTGATCTTCTGCAACTGGAGTTACATGTGGCTATGAGCTGCCATGTGGGTGCTGAGATTAGAACCCAGGCCATCTGGAAGAGCACCCGTCTTAAAACTCCTTTTAAATACATGTGTGTGGTGGGAAAAAGAAAGAATCTTCAACAGATGGTGCCGATCTACCTGGATGTCTGCATGTAGAAGAATGAAAATAGATTCATATTCATCACCTTACACAAAACTCAAGTCCAAGTGTGTCAAAGACCTCAACATAAAACCAGATACACTCAATTTCATAGTAAAAAAAAAAGTGGGAAATACCCTTGAATAGAACACCAAGTGCCTAGGCTCTAAGGTCAACAATTGGTAGGTGGGACCTCATGACAATTAATGGCGGCCGGAGATGGGAGTCTCCTGAACACATGCCTATGCTGGCATCACTGATTGGACTTTAGAGTTTTTAAAAGAACAGGAAGGTGGGATAGGGGCCAGGAGCTGGGGTAATGGGAGACCCAGTACTTAGAAGGTGATTTGCACTGGATATGATCAAGATGTATATTGCATATGTGCATAAAGGTGCCGTAAAATATAAAATGTTCTTTTCTTTAAAAAAAAAAAATCATTAAACTGCAAATTCTCAGACCTCATCCAAGACTATTATATTACAAATTTTGGAAGTTAAACCTAAAAATCTCCCTCAACCAAGGACTCTGATGTGACAAATTCTGGAGAACACGTGGACTGGCAGGCATCTCACACATCTCCTTGATCTATCATTGGCCAATCTTCACCTCAGTGTCTGCACCTTCTGGCTGTTTTCATAATGTGGCCCTACTGTGTCCACATAAAAGTTTCTGAAACTCAAGTCATTTCCTAATTTTTGTGAGCTCAAAAACAGCCAAATGCCTGTATTCTTCTTCCAAAACAATAAAGGCATTTATATATTTTTAAATATATTCAGATCCTTGTTCAAAACAAAGTTCCCTAATGGGGGTATGTTCACCTCAACCTTGAGAGAGCTAACAAACTGTCTTTTGCTTGCCCATTTCTTTAGTATGTAAGTATGTATTGTCATAAAAAAGAGCCTGGGGACTCAGAATGTATGAATCTTGAGTTGTTTTGTATTGTTAAAGTGTGTTACCCTTCAAGAGCAGAGCAGACAGGGAAAGACAGGTGACATCAATCCTGTCCCATACTGCTGTTCTCTGTGGACTTGGGTCTCCAGCCACACACTTGGAGGAAACTTCATACAAACAGAGGAAGCCAGAGTCTTTCTGGGAGAACTTGGTAGTTGACTTACCACACTGGACATTGATGCCTGCTAAAGATAAAACCTGGGAAAAGACCTCCAGGTCCCATTCTCCATTGTTGCTGCCTGGGTCCGATGTGTATGTCTGAACTGTGTACACATTTCCCGGGGTGGGGGAGCCACCAGCACACAGCTGTCTGAAGCAGGATTGTGATGTTTACAGTAGCAAGTTAGGGCTGCTTTTGCCAAAACATGGTGTTTCTTATTTTAAAGATGAGAACAATTCCTTTTCTCCACAACCCCATTGTTACTTCGTTTACTAGACTTTTCAGGCAGAGGAAGCAGTAAATTACTGAGGGAAAAAGTGTAGACCTCCCCAGGGCGTGCCTGTCTGGATTTAGATGAGGTCTCACCCATCAGATGTGATAATACAGATTCTCTCAGCTTTATGGAAAATTGGTTTGAAGAAGAGGAAACAAAATAATCAGGCACTTTCCCATGAGAAGCCACACCCTTCTGGACTCTGCAAGTCGTGAGCATCATTCTAAGTCCAGCTTGATGGCTCCAAAAAGCCAGCTGACTGGAACTCAGGAAGGCCTCTGCCAGTCAGCCTGTGTCACTGTCGGCAAGCCCTCTCTTCACAGAACCCCAAGGGTCTTTTGTGTCAATTCCATGAGTTACTATTACATTCTCCCAGCAGGGTCTGAGGGTCATGATGTGTTGGGAGAAAGAAAGGTTAGTTTATTTCCTCTGCTGCCAAAAAAAAAAAAATTAAGATTTACCTTAAAGTAAAATTGATTTTCAGCTGGGTGGTGGTGGTGACACATGCCTTTAATCCCAACTCTTGGGAGGCAGAGGCAATGGATCTCCACATTCAAGGACAGTCTATCCTACAATAGTGATTCCAGGTCAGCTAGGGCTATACAAAGAAACCCTGTCTCAAAAAAAAATTATTTTCAAACCACATCTACAGAATTCTAGTATTAAAAAGATGTCTTGAGCACATGTGTGTGTGTGTGTTTGAGATGAGTTTTACTAGAGACAAATCCAGGGCCTTGCACATAGTAGGCAGTGCTTAACTGAACTATATCTCCAGGACTCTAATACATTCACACAAGAAGACAACCATCCTAACCCCAACATTACTCTGTAGCACCCCCAGTGCCTAGGTCAAGCCACCATGCAATTTAGACATGAACACCACCCTTGGTTCTGTTTAAACTTTTACCCTGAAGTCAGCCAAACTTAGGAGGCCTGCTTGAACTCTTCATCCCTCTTCCCAGTGTGACCATATAGAATAAATCTCCTTTTTCTGTTTTCCATTATTAATGTCTGTTTTAATTGGTCTATTGCAGACAAGAGGCCAGTCCTGACTTGGAGCACTGGTTGTGAACCCTACGTCCAGTAACAAACTAGGAATCTTTTCTCCACCCTGTTTGGCCAAGCTGTAAATAAATAGGTTTCCTTTTATTAAAAAAAAATGGTTGGAACAATAAACGTACATATTTATACTCATATTCTACAATAGAACTAAAATCATAGGAAGAAAACCTTTCCTCTGTGAGAAATTCTCAGACCTAAAGGACAAGGCACACAGTGGTTGACAACGTCACAAGTCAGTGACCACTAAGAGCTTAGCAGAACTCTCACAACAGTGACCGTCATGGAAATGCAAATAAACCTCTGATGAGGCGTCTACATACTCCTATTAAGATCACTAGAATTAAAAACAAACAAGCAAGATGGATCATTGGAAAGCCAGTCACCATGTAAACCTGACAACCTGAGTCCACATGGAGGTGGAAGAAAACTGGCTGGACAAAGTCGCCCTCCGACCTCCACACACGAGCCATCACACGTGAGCCAAACGCACGTCACATGGTAAACACACATGTCATGTGCACACGTACTAATAATGATGACCTGATGAAGAAATAATTTTTAAACGTAAGAAAACCAAATGCTGGGTGGAAGAATCAGAACTGTCATGCATGTGGATAAAATTCTAAATGACTCGACTCACTGTCATACATGTGGATAAGATTCAGAATGACTCAGGCAGTGGAAAACACCCGGAGAGCTCCTGGTGATACTAAATATGTTAACTGTCACATGTCAGAGAAATGTCAGCATTAGGTATTCATCCTCCAGAAATAAAAATGAAAACCTACAAAAATATTTTAGCAGCTGCCTTTATGATCAACAAACCAAGAAAAACATCAAATGTATCTGGGTGGGTCCAATCATTGGATGCCATTCAGAAACAAGAAGGAACCAACTTCTGTCACTGGGCTAGCCTGGTGCCAGTCTAGGCTAGCAGGATAACTTCAATAACATTCCTAAACTCTGAAAAGTCTAGGGTCAACTTTCCTCCCAGCTCAGTTCCTGGCTGAGAACAGTCTCACTGCTATCCTCTCAGGAGGAAGAGAGAAGTAATGTCATCATGGGGACTCAGCTCATGACATAACTCAACTCTAGAGAGCCCTCAAAGGCCCTACCTGCCAATATTATCATATTGAGGATTAGGGTTTTAATGTGCAAATTTGGAACATGAAAAGACATCATATGGATATCATATGGAATGAAAGACTCCAGTTTCAAAATGTCACCTACCACAAACTTCAGTTTGTGACATTGTGGGCAAGGTAAAGCAATGGGGCCTGAGACAGAATAGATGAAGACAGGACAACATAAGGACAGCATGAGGTAGAGGGTGGGATGCTGAGCTATTAAGATCTGGGGACAATGAGTGTCAGAAGAATATGCTGCATGTAATAAAATCCCTAGAGCTGAAACTATCTCATAACGCAAACTATGAAAGTTTTGCAATTTTTAATTTTAAAAATTAAATTACAAAATGGTGCCAGATTCTATTCTGAGAGCTTAAAATCAAAAAGGACATTTATTTAAACTTAACTGCAATAATGTTTTATCACTGATATCCATAATTGGGCTACAGAGATGGCCTGCTGAAGGGAAAACATTTTAGAAAGGAAGCAGAATTAACCTACAAACCACCAAAGTGGCGTGGAGACAGTGTTGGCTCTGTCTCTAGCCAACACATGTGGAAGAAGATCTGTCTCCAGTGTGGGCTCCAAATGGGGCCAGAGTCTGACTGAAGACAGGAGGACATGATGACAGAGGTCACAAGCTCATGGGGCTCTGCAGAGAGCAGTGGCCACATGTCATTCCCACATTTGAAGACAGCAATTCGGACGAGAGGCCAATGGGATCCTATGAGAAAGGTCTCCAAATGTCTGAGCGTCACCTGAGGCAGAGGACCCCAAAGTAAGTGACTGGAGCATGTGCTCCCTGGAGACATTTGTTAGAGAGCAAATGAAGCCTCCCTAGGGACAAGTTCACTGTGAGAGTTCCCAAGGGATATTCCCAGGGAACTGCCCTGTTGTTAACCAGAAAGGTCAGCATTGGGTGTAGCCCTCCCCTTGGTCTTCCTCCCTTACTCCTTATTTTTCTCCTTTATTTCTCTAGAGGAGAGGAGACTCCCTAAAATGTTTTGTGTCTAAGAACTACTTATTTAAACTTTCAAAGTATGAGTAAATCCTTTGAAATGAAACAAGATTACAGATATGTAACTTAATTTATTTGGAATAAAGAAAATACTAGTGTACAATGGTTATGTCTTGAACTATTTTTACAATGTATATTATGTATTTTTAGATTTGTGTTTCTAAAGTTCATGCTTTCCTTAATTTGACAGAGCTGTGTGTACAACAAACATCCACCAGAGGGAGACTCAAGACTGTGTTTTCCCTTTGGGATCGACCCCCCCACACACACACCCTGAGGCCGGGGGATAATCAGTCTACTTCAGCCAAAATGTGTCTACACAGCATTTAGGAACAATGAGCCAATATAAGATGGAAGACAGATTTACAGTCTGGAATGAGATGTAAGGAGAAGAGGAAAGGAAGGTTCTGTCCTCCTTAAAACTCTTGCTTTCCTCTGGGGCTTGGCATGACTTTCTCCTGATCCGCTGGGGTTTGCAAAGCTAGGCTGTGAGCTTTCGAAAGCAAAGACTTTAGGTTTCCTGGCAATGTCCAAGCTGAGCAAACTGTACAGGATTACTCCCACTCCACCTACCCACTGCCAGAGGAATGTGTCATTCAGCATACAGGAAGCACTTGCCAAATTCAAGAGATCCCTTCAGGGACTGTAAATCCTCTGACAGAGCCAAAAGCAATACAGTCCCAGACCATGCCACAGAATTTGGTGGAAGACAGGTTTAATCTTCCTTATAAGTCTTCATTCGTTAATTCACTCAGTGAGAAGGATGCATTCACTTCCATAACGGTGTCTCCAGGGGCTAGAGACTTGGAGCCTCGGTAGGATTCGTGCTTAGTACTTGTGTGGCCTTGGGTTCAGTTTCTAGCACCATCCTGAGAAAAGAAGAAAAGGTATCCCTATAGTAATGTCTGACGTGAGCAGAGCATAACAAGCTCACAACGGCTGCAGTAAAACCGATCTCTGATTAAAGCACTGAGTTAGTGGGTTTACATTCAGGAGTTTAGGAAACCCAACTACCAGCTAACATGTGCAAAGGGCTGCCCAAGGCTATGATGTGGTGAGGAGGAAGAGGGAGACCAAGCAAAGTTTGACCTCTATAACTAAACTCTGTCTCAAAAAACAAAGGCCTCTGAGTATGTAGATCTGTAGTAGGCTGTTTAGCAAGGAAGACCCTGGGTTTGACCTCCAATACCAAAGGTGGACGGGGAAAGAAAACTAGACAACACTTTTCAATAATACTAACGTGCTAGCACAACTACCAGGATGTTTCATGCCAGTGTTCTTTTAAAATAAATCTAACATCCTCACCCCCCACTCCCTCACCCCCTCACCCACTCATCCATTTATCCCCCACCCTTTCATCCCCTCACCCCCTCATTCCTTCACCCCACACACCTTCATCCCCTCACCCCTTTATCCCCTCACCCCTTCATCCCCTCACCTCCACACCCCTTCACCCTCTCACCACACCACGTATGGCGGGTGGGAGAGCTGTCCCTGCCCCTCACCCACTGCAGCACTGAGTGAGCAGGTCCTACACCTTCCCTGTGCAGCACAGTAGAGCTGGCCCTGGTGTCATGGGCATGGGTAAGCCAGCCTGAGGGTATGAGAGCAGGGAAGCCGACCCTTCCCTTTGCCAGCTGCAGCACTGGGTGAGCTAGCTGGGGCAGTGCTGGAGCGCTCACCCTGGTAGTGTAGGTGCAGGAGGGCTGGCCAGCTCAGCTACCACCCAGGCCCAGATGCAGGGGTTTGAGTCGGCCCACCCCGACATCCACCCCATCTATGAACTGAGTAAAGGAGACAGTCCTGAGATCAGAACCACACGATCTCCATGACACAGGACAACAGGAAGTCCGAGAGGAGTCCCACTGAGCATAAAGTATTGATGGTGTAGCAGAAGCCAGAGGCCTCAAACCAAACCAATGACTCAGTACAATGAACATTCGCAAGTAAAGATGTGTGGACAAAAGGGTGCACTGTGTGACACACCGGTAAGAATGTTTTTCTTTCGGTGGGGAGGTTCTAAGGGTGGAAAGTAGATATGAAGGGGCAGGGAGATGGGTGGGATTGGGGTGCATGATGTTCACAAAGAAACTATTAAAAGTCAAATTAAAAAAAAAAAAACAACTAAATTAACATGTGTGATTGCATGGTTAACATGTGCACAGTTACTTCCCATCCACAGCAGCCTGGTTTTTCACGTTGAGCCTCCAAAGCACATCCTGAAAATGAAATAAAGTTAGACTTGCATTGCTGCCCCCACTAGGGAACGAACACCCACCGCTTTGCGGATCGGCTTTAAAATAATAGAACTAAAAAGCTAACTTGACATGTTTTACGTGTGTTTACCTGTTGTTGAGCTGTGGGGGTTGAGTGTGAGTGTGCACGGGTAACAGGATAGGTGTGGAGATCAGAGGACCACTTCCTTCTTCATCCTTGCGGCTTCCAACTATCAAACTCAGGTCAGCAGGCTGTGTAGCCATCACCTTTACCAGCTACACAACACAAAATAAACTGTAAGTCCACTTTAATATGTATAATGTGGAATGGGGGAGGGAGTAAATGTAAATGTTTGCAGTTCCCTGAGCAGCCTTCCTGTGACCTTCCCATGACCCTCGCAACACACAGGCATGCCTCGGTTGAGTTGATTCCTAGTGGTCACTACTTACAACAGACTCATGGGCTTTGTGTCCCCAGGTCTTAAAGACACTAAAACCACATGGAGCCTCCTGGTGTGTCGTTCTTGCCACAGAGTTCAGTGTACCTTTCTTGACATTGGCTCCTTCCCCTGTCTGCAGCCAGAAAGAGGCACTTTTGGAACTAAGGTTCTAACAACTAAAGGAAAAATATGTTTTTCTTTAGTTACTAGTTAGACAGACTAGTTGGCATGGACAAGCAATGATGGGTTAAGACTTAACGCTCACAGGTTAACAGCTAAGCTAGTTAATACTCACAGGTCTGTAGTGGAAAGGAACCTGCGGCCAAAGCAACCTTCCTTTTGGACCCTCAGGGGATCAGCAGGAAGACAGGAATTAAAAAAATGTGTAAGTGCTTGCCTTTCTGCATTTGTGTGCACTGTGTGGGTACCTGGTGTCCTTATCAGAGTCCCTGGAACTGCAGTGACGGTGGTTGGGAGCCAATATGTGGATGCAGGGAACTGAACCCCAGGTCCTTCCTCTGCAAGAACAAAAGCTCTCGACCATTTCTCCAGCTTCATGACAGAACTGTGGCTGCTTCTGCTCCAACACTGAGTGAGCTGGGACAGCCGCGATGGGAGTGTTGTCGCCTCGGCAAAGCTGAGTGGATAGGCTCCTATCTACGAGTGCCGTGGGAACAATCTGGAAGTCCTGCTAGTAACACAGTGAAACAGAAACTTAAAGAAAAATGAGCAAACGCAAATGTAAAGTTGGTTGCGTCTGTTTAGGTCCTGGAAGAGGTGATGTAACAACTGCAGAGACTCTGACACCTCAGCATTTCCCTTTGGCCATAAACACACAACGAACTGTAAGAACTTTCAGAGCCAAAGGTTAATCACAGAAAGGGATCGGTTTCCATCTCCTAGAAACAGATCTGTACAAGAAATCTGATGACATGTTCCTGGATTGACTGTAAAAACCATTTTCCCAAGTAATATCAGCCGAGTCTCTGGATTCTGTCCTTGGGACTCTCCCCAAAGTCACTGGGGAAATCATCGGATTGAATCAGTTCAGCTTTACCACAGCGGGATACGCTTTGCAAGGCTGTGTCATACAACTGCATAATTAGTGTGGATGAAAACACTATTAATGAGAGATAAGCACCTGTCCAAGAGCTTGCTGTAATCAGATCTTGTGGGAATTTATCTCAGTGCTTTGCCAAACCCCGATACAGAATAATTTCACATTGAGACAGAGTGCTTCACCAAGAAAATGCGCTTGCAGCTCCCCTCTCAAGGAAAAGCTCTGTGTCCATTTCCTCAAGCTCACTGAGCTTTCTGATTTAAAACTCTGACCTTGAGTTTCAAGAGCACAAGAAGCAGTGACTTATAAAGTGTGCTTCATTTTTATGACTTTCTGAACATTGACTTTTCAAATGGTTTAAAATAAGCTCAGATCCTAAAAATAAGTATACTCAAGGTTTTGATGGTGGTGGTGGTGGTGGTGGTGGTGGTGGTGGTAGTGGTTTGGCTTTTCAAAACAAGAATTTTTCTTGCAGCCCTGGCTAGCCTGGAACTCACTTTGTAGACCAGACTGTCTTCAAACTCACAAAAATATGTCCGCCTTTGCCTCCGGGGTACTGGGATAAAAGGGATGTGCTACCACCACCTAGCTATACTTAGGCTTTAGAAATACTTTTAAGCTGGGCGGTGGTGGTGCATGCCTTTAATCCCAGCACTTGGGAGGCAGAGGCAGGTGGATTTCTGAGTTCGAGGCTAGCCTGGTCTACAGAGTGAGTTCCAGGACAGCCAGGGCTACACAGAGAAACCCTGTCTCGAAAAACCATAAAAAAAAAAGAAATACTTTTAAAATTAAAATATAATAACGTAATGGAAGTATAAACCCAATGCTGGCTGCCCACTTCTTTATGGAGCACAGAAATCAGACAGGATGAAACTAATGATCAAATGAAAATATTCGTTTTATTTCATGTGTATGAGTTTGTAAGCCTATGTATATTACATGAGTGCCAGGGTCAGATCCTGGCACTGGAGTTGTGGATGGTTATCAGCCACCTCATGGCGCTGGAAACAGAATCCAGGTTCTCTATGTGCCTCAGACAAGTACACACAGCTAGTCTATGGGTGATCCAGGCCTAGAATATGACCAGCTAATCCACTGCTTTTCTGACAACCACATTTCTACTCTTTCCTGTCTGTACCAGCCCTTGCCATCTTAGCATGCATCCTGAACCCTCATCCCAACATCAAGCTGCTGGGCTTTCTGATCTGGCTTCCCTAACATAGCCCCTCAAAGCCCACCCTAATCTAACCTTCCCCTGACTAGTCTTCCTTCTTCTGTTCATAAGGCCACACTAGTGTATGGCTTTGTTTCCTTCATCAAAAGCCGTATTTTTCCCCCTTACACCTAAAACGATATACTTTCTGCCTCTCAGAGTCTAATAAGTTCATCTGTCTATTCACTGGGGAGAAAAAGTTACAGAAGCTCCCCCTTCTGGGTGACACACTCAGTGCTTCTGAGACAGCAATATTCTGAAAACCAGCTCTGAAATTCCCTCAGGAAGGTGATCCTCTCCCGTGGAAAGTAAGTATAAGAACTAAGCATAGGACCCACTAAGCATAGAACTAGATATTTTCTTTTTGGCAGTACTATGAGTCAAAGCCAGATTCCTGGTTGTGACTAACAACATCTCTCACCCTTGGAAGTCATTTTTCCCAAGAATAATCATGCCACTCCTAACAATCATTGTCTTTTGTCTTCAAGACAAAAGACCGCCCACTGCAAGGTCTGGAGCTGTGAGGTAGCATCCTGTTTCAGGATACTCTGTTCAGTTCAACAGAATCAAATGCAGGAATTTCAAAAGGAAGCAGAAGGAGATCAGACACAAAATATAGGTCAGAGGACAATAAAGAAGGAGACTTAGCATCACATAGAAAATTTTCAACATTTATTTTTCAAAAATTAAGGAAAGACAGAGGAAAAAGAAGAGGAAGAGGAGGAGAAGGAGAAGAGGGAGAAGTAGAAGAGAAGGAAAGAAAGAAGGAAGGAAGGAAGAAGGAAAGATACTAGAGTGTTAATTGGGGAAGAAACTTGCATCCTAGAAAATTACCTAGTAACAGTGCCATTAATCTAAGAAAGATAAAAACCAGAACAAAGATAGTGACAATAGCAAATGAGAAAATCAGAAGCATCTGACAGACGGTAGCTAGAACCAACAGCCTGAGTGATTATTTGAGATAAGTTAGCCTAGAAATAAAGAGGGAGCTGTCATCCATCTCTCTTAGACTACCAGATGAACATGAGTACTCTTAGCTGAGATACAGGAAAGGTCATTCTTGAAGGGGAAGATGGTGGATAGTTCAGGTTTTATCTGCTGAACCTAAGGTAGTGGTGAAATACTGAGCTGTATTAGGCAGAAAAACAACCAATAGAGGTAAATATATAAAAGGGATTTATTATAGGAGTTGGCTCCTGAAATTATGTAGGGCAAGAAACCCAAGCCATGCTTGTGCTGGAGAACAAGGTAGGCAGATGGTGTGGTTCGACCTTGAGTGCAAGGTCTGAAAACCCAGAGGAACAGGCGGTGCCTACTGGTTTAAGACTCAGATTCTAAAGCCCTAAGGACTAGAAACTGATGTTCAGGATCAAGAGAAACCAGATGTCCCTGGCAAAGGAGAGAGAATTTGCCCTCCCTTTACCTTTTCACTCTCTCTTCAATGGACTGGACAATGTCCACCAGTACTCGTGAGAACAAATGTTTTCACTGAGTCTTATATAAATGCTAATCTACCCCCAGAAATACTGCTATATGCACACCCAGAAATAATGTTTTTGCCAGGCATCTGGATATCCCACTCGAGCTGATGCATAAAAATAACCATCACATAAAATTCACGTTAAGCTGAGAGGAGGATATGTCCTTGACCTACCTGTTCTGTCAGGTGGAGATGCTCGACGTTACAGAAGATGTAAGACTTGAAGATGCCTGTATCCCTTAGATGTGCACGTGGGCTGGGAAGAAGAACTGGAATTAGATAGGATCAAGATGCATTGTCTACATGTCTACAATTTTCAACAAATAAATAAAATAAAAATCAATAAAATAAATAAAATTAACTGTTACACCTATGTAGATGCCTATGAGACAATTAAATGTACTGGAACTACATAAAACTTTACAATTAAAAATGTATATTTGGTAGAAAAGCCAATCATATGGTCACATTTTTTAGATTAAAATCCCTTAGCGGTAACCAACTGCTCTCTAAGTGGAATTAAGACCCTCTGCACAAGAGGGATACCTTACCTGGTACTGGAAATCTAGCTGAGTACTCAGTGCTAGTGAAGTCACAGTTATCAGGGGAGACGCTACAACCACCAGTTTGCTAAAGCAGCATAATCCATAACGACAATCTACAGACATTTGTCCTTAAACCACAGGTAAGTGTAGTCTTCACCCCTACTAAAGGACACTTCTCTTTGTTACCACTATGAAAAACCACAGCCAATTAAAATGCAGTTGTCAAGCCCACTCCCAGTGGATACATCTATAGAGCGTTCCCACACCTAAGGTTCAAGGAACATTGCAAAAGAGGGGCAGAAAAGACATCGCTGTGAGACTGTGTCCCTAGTAACATCAGAAGCTGCATCCATAAAGTCTCACCAACATGGCCACTCAAACGTGAGCTGAACAAGAATGACACCAACAAACATGCCAAACCAGACAGGACAAGCCCATGAGAACTACACAGAGAACTTCAGGCAACGGAGGAACGCTGGGAGTGGGAGAGCTGGGTGGGCTCCCCACAGAACACAACAATTGGTTTCCAGTGCCAAATGGTCAGCCCTGAAAACATATATACAAATAACAGTATGTACGAATATGTATATGGACACAACAGGTTATACATTTAGGAATATGTATACACATATACATATATTCACTAACAATTGATGAAAAGACGACACCATGAATTTGAAGGAGAACAGGTGCATACGGGAGATTTGAAAGGGAAGAAGGGGGGATGGAATCTTGTAATTAACATACAGTCTCAAAAATAAATCAAAATGTTTGCTGAAAAATATCACTACTACACATGTAAAATACTTTCATTATTTGGAACAACATAAAGAGCACCTTCTTTATTTGAAACAACACCCTACCCTCCAAAATAAAGCAAAGCTCTCTCCCCAGCCACTTAGTTTACAGTGAAGTCAATATTGTGCCCCAGGCCCGGAAGTACAGTGACCAAGCTGGAATATTCCAGTATCTGAGCCTTCAGGCCACAGCTTCAGAGTGAGCTGACCAGGGAAAGAGAATCCTCACCAGATCTGTAAGACTGTGACTGGGCTGAAGGTCTCATCCTCTCATAAGGAACGTGTCAGCACCTTATGCCTGACCTACAACACAGAAAGCACAGCAGCTGGAGATAATGAACTGACCCTCCAGAGAAGAGAGAGGACGAACCCTAGCTGATTTACGTCTTCAGTTCCGTGTGGTCTGCTACACATGTCTCTTTCCAGTTAAATCCACCATCCAGTCCTTTTTCAAGCTCCAAACTACTTCAAGATCATTCATTGTTTCACTGGTGAAGAAACTGACTTAGATAGCTTATATGACTTGACTAACACCATACCAAGCAAACAGCAGAGTCAGATCCAAGTTGCTGTGTCAACTGTAACACGAGGCAGATACTAAAGTAGAGTCTTAGCCTGTGGGTTGCAGCCCCTTTGGGAGTAGAAGAATTCTTTCACAGGGTTGCACACAACCTTCTGCTTATCAGTTATTCACATTATGATTCAGAACAGTAGCAAAATTAGTTATGAAGCAGCAACAAAAATAATTTTGTGGTTGGGGGTCACCACAACGTGAGGAACTGCATTAAGAGGTCACAGTGTTAGGCTGAGAACCACTGCTCTAAAGAGATGCTCTATTCTGTTGAAGATGAGTCTGCACACCCACTGTCTGGCTAAGTAAATTTAAAACACGGATGAAGAGCCAGGTTCAAATTGAGACAAACTCAATTTTTATAGTGTTTGGTAAAGTTGTTTTCTTTGAGTTTCATCTGTAAAAATGAAATAAATATGAGTCCTAGTCACTTCAGGTGCTAATTAAGGAACGAGTACATTTAAGAACATTTGAAAACAATACTCACCTCAGAAGGTAAGCGTTGCTGATCTCAACCTGCCTCAGTAACATATTCTCTGCCTTGTTGCATAAGCTTCCTTACAACCTTAGAAGTGGGAAACAGAAATCTCAAATGTTATCGCACCCATGTTAACTTCCATCTGAATAAACAGTCACTTCTGTGTTATTGTTACTGAACACTTATTGAAAGCAAGACAAGGGTCTGGGTGCCCTGGAAATACAAATCTAGAGAAGTCTCTGGGAAAGGCAGGAAGCCAAAAGCAATGCTTGGCATCGTACTTGGGAACAAGAAACCAAAGGTGTGGTCCCTCGGTCTCTCAGAATTCAGAGAGCTGTGTCCATACAGCTGTGCCTGCTCTGTGTGTCTGTGTTCCCATCCCTCATAGGGCATCTTGAAGACTGGTAAGATAATTCAGTGTGAATACCTCAGACAAGGTTACAGTGTTTTATAATTCAGCTAATCTTGGCTCTGTTTATTACAAATGCTGCTTTATTTTGAAAGCAGAACTCTGTCTTTTCCTTTGGGCATTTTTTTATGAGCTCATATGGATGTCAGGTTTTGTCTTTGCTGCACAGGTGTACCGTGTGTAAACAAAAGGAGGCTCTCTTGTTCTGAAAAATGTATGTGTGAAGCAAATTTCATCAAAATCAAATTATATCCAGAATGCAACAGGGAACCTGTTTCTACGGTCTTCATGGATAGTCACCTGTGAGACTGCACTGGATGAAGTTGGAAGGCAAACATCAGGAATCAAGATTCAAGCCCCAGTTCGATGCTCCTTACTTCTGTGGCTCCTGGCAAACCACTTAACTTCTTCCTAATAGCGTTCATGCCTGTAAAGTGAGGACACTTTGTAGCTTTATGTAACCGATGTTTACAGATTGTTTTGTGAATGCCTGTAAAGTAAGGAAACCATAAGGTTTTTCTTTAACCGACCTTTATGGATTGTGTGTGTGTGTGTGTGTGTGTGTGTGTGTGTGTGTGTGTGTGTACACTCAATGACATGTTTTAGAGATACAAAAGTGTAGAGCCATGTCCACTAGGAGTAAGGCTGGGAACAACGTAGAAGATGAAGAGTTTGGGGATGAAGTCATGATAGCAGACTAGTGCTGTGCATAATCCTTGAAAATTAATTTTTCTGTGAATAACAAAAAATAACCAATTCTTCTGCCTTTGCTGCTTGAAACAGAACAAACAGTCCTTACTTATGTGGTACTCATTAAGTCTACTAAATGTTCCAGCAATCTAATTGAACAAATGACCTACTTTTGTCATTGGAGACACACAATGTACCAGCCACTTGTGAGCTTTTAATCACTCACCTTTCTGATGAGCTCGTATACCTCAAGACAACAGTTCTCACACATGGTTCTCAAAACTCTAGAGTTAGCACTCCCTGGGTTCATGCTACAAATGTAGACAGACTCCTGGATTCCGCACAGAGCTGGTGAATTAGACTCTCCACCATGAGGACTTTCATCTTAGTAACCATGTGCATATACTACTATTCCACCCCTTTATTGTAATTTTAAAGTTGGACAACAAATTTCTAGTTTCCAGGAATAAGAAAGACTGTGATATTTCTGTAAAACCCTGTTTATACGTGCCTTCAATATCCTGGTTTTTTTAAAATCTAAATATAATAAATAAATTTCAAAAAGACTAGAAATTTCTAGAAACTAGAAACATGATATAAGCAGTCAGCTGATTATGTATAGCTTATAAAAACAAGTTCTTAAAAGTACATTGTTAGAAGGAAACATGCAGCGGAGTGTGATAAAAAGGTCACACAGTGTGTGCCTATGCGTCTGCTGGCCTTGGCCTTTGACCCCTGGATTAGTTCTACTTCCTGGTTTTCTTGAATGGAGATAATATTGTAATCAGAGAAAGGACATAGCAAGTGGGACTATTCCATCTCTGGGAGATGAGGAGGAGCAGCCGCTATATGGTTATAGAATGACCCCACATCTAGCAGTTAGGGGTCCCTTTAGGTGATGTCTGTCAGGAACCACAAGAGTCTCAAAATGTTACAAGTTGCTCTCCTCAAATCTATACCTACTTCAAGAAGATTAATATTTCTTGGTTAAAATGACATTATTATTCAAGCTATAGCAAGTAGCCCAGGCTTCATGTTTGCATCTGTTTCAAGTCACACCACAGTAAAATGTGGATGTGCCACACCAGTGCCGCGCGCACACGCGAGGTTCAGTGCTGTGTGCACATGCTAGGTTTACATTATTACAGCAGCAATGCCAGCCTGAGGAAACACCAGTCCTGTAAGGGACTGTAAGCCAACCTGTTCAATCTTGCTCTGACAGAGACGTTACACTGGACAGGAGCAAACATTTGCTCTGGGAGAGCAGTTTCCTAGGCTTTTCACTATAAGCCATTCTTGAAAATAGTTCAGAACTGAGTACTCCCATGCCGATTTACAAACCATGCAAGAGAATCTTACAGAACTGCCATCCAACAGTGATAAGATGGGTCCTGACAATGCCTATCTTAGCATCCACTGGGGAAGAAAAGACAAAACACCATCATCACTTCCTTCGCTGCAAGGAAAGGATAAGAACAAAATACCCCACAGATGTTAACAAGCCCTGATTCCCTCTCCACAGTTCTTGTGCACATCCTTTCCCAGAATCTCCGTACTTGTTTACTCTTCCATATATCTCATATTTTTTATGTTTTCTACTTTGTTTTTTAAATGGTATTGATCATACAAAAGGGAATTACAAAGAAATCTGCTTCAGATGGTCCCATCAGTTACTTCCCCAAAGGTCCAAAGAATTTTTCAGTGTTTTTTGCTGGAGTCTGGCTTTGTGTCTGTGCATGTGCCATACACTAGGTGCATGCAATGCTCTGAGCAGCCATGGACGAGGCTAAATCTTGCTCTGCATAGATATGGTAAATTTTAATAAATTCTGATTATTATAACTATACTTCTTGAAAATAAAAAGGGAAAATACTTCTCAAATTAAGAATAATGATGAATCCTTTTCTTTCCAAACTATTTATAATGAGCCACTTTGCAAACACCATGATTCAGCTCAAATTTTACAGAATTTTTATTTTTATTTTTAAAGAAAGCTGACCTGTAATCCTACTTAGAAAGTTGAGAAAAGAGAGTCTCAAGTTCAAGACCTATCAAATCAACTGTGTCTCAAAACAAAATAGTAACAGGTAGTCTAAGGTTAAGCTCAGTGGTAGAGCATTTGCCTGGCATATGTGAAGTCATAGGATCAAACACACACACACACACACACACACACACACACACTCACACGCACACACACAGGGGTGAGATGTAGGGTGTAGGGAGGGGGTTATAGCTTCAGTGAAGTTCTGCAATCCCGTAGAACAAGCTTTTTTTTTTTTTTTGAGACCCAGATGTGCTCAGACAAAACCATAAGACTACAGCCAGTCATGGGGGTGTGGGGTAGGGGCTAATTTAAAACAACAAATAACAAAATCACTAAACCAGAGTCTCCTTTACCAATTCCTCTTATATGATCAGAAATTTAACTTGGAAAAAAAGAAAGTTTGGTCTGAGTAAATTGTTTACGGACTCCAAGTGCACTGATCAGCATATACACTAGCATCGGTATACAGGAAGTGTACAGCATACAGGAAGTGTCCTGCTGTAATCACGTGACCTCGTGCAGCACACAAGCAACACCACTCTGACTGGTACATGCTAACGCTTCTTCTGGCTGCTAGGTTTTATAACAGTCCTGTTAGCCTTCACAACAGAATCCCTACACATTTTGGCCTTGAGATTGTTACCTGAAAGAACTGGTTGCTGCTCATGTCTTCTCCACTCTTGCATTCTATATTTTAATTTATTCTTTGCTTATCCGTCAAGGGTTATAATCACCATGTTGATGAGACTTCCTGGCCATTTCTAGAAGATACCATCTCCCAGCAGACTTCCTGTTCCTCCAGCTCTGACACTCTTTCCACCCTCTCCTCTGCAAGGTTCTCTGAGCCTTACGGATGGGAGTTGTGTGGTAGCTGTATCAGCTGGGGTTGAGCACCATGGGGAACTTGTTCTCCACACTTAGATTGGTTTTTTTGACTCATGTTCATCTGTGGCAAAGAAGTCTGTTTGATGAAGGGTGAGAACTACACTTTTCTGTATGTATAAGGATAAATATTTAAAATGCAGTTAGGAATTATGCTGTGTTAGCAAAGTGTTTCAGCAAAGTGGTGTCCACCATTCACGGCCTCACTATCTCCAGGCATTTGGTTAGGCTTCTAGTACCATGAGTGATTTACCTCTTGCTGAGAGGGTCTTAAGTCCAATTAGAGTGCTTTTGGTTACCACCAAGATGTCCACTTTACATATTTTTAATCTATAAAAGTATTATTCATCTTAAAATTTAATTGACAGCATTTATTTATTTAATTTTACTTTTCAAACTATAGTATGGAAATATTATACCTATTGCAAATCTCTATTTCCCTCAAACTTCCAATTTCAGAAACATTTCTCATGCTTAGTAGATGACTATTTATCTTAGCTCATAGAGAAAATTAGACTTGTCAGATGCCTTCAATGTCTCCTGCAAAACTTGAAGCTTCACATTCATCCCTGCAGCTGTAACAGAAACGGTAACTTGGACTGTCCTGTCTAGGGCTACCCTGCTCCTCCCTCCAGTCTAGTTAGGAGGCTCATTTTTTCTGCTGCCTTTTCTCAGACACATACCTTCTAATCGTCTTTCTACTAACTGTACTAATTCTCAGACACATATGTTGTAGAAATTATTTAATCCCGACCTATGTTTCTACCCTACCCTTGACCCTTTAGTTCCATGATAAAAGACACACACAACCTTTATATTTACAGTAAGCCTTAACCAGCACAAGAGCTGGGCAGACGTCTACCCTCTATGCTGTTAGAATCTACTTTCCTATTGATAACCCTGATTATCACTTACTATGTTTCATCTGGGCTGCTCCTAATTCCAGTTGGCCAGCCCTCAGGGCCATGTTTATGGCTCGCCTAACTCATGGCGGCTTCTCCTTCTTCCTCCTGTACCTTCTTCTTCTCCTCATGGTTCTCCTCTGACCCTAAGCCCAGGAAACCTAAACCCCATTTATGTCTCTTCTGCCCAGCTATTGGCTTTTGGCATCTTTATTTACCAATCAGAAATAACTTGGGGGCAGGGTCACTTGAGTCTACTTGTGGACTCCAGGTCTTGGGACCCACACTTAGCGTAACAATGGACAGTAAGAACAAACCTCAATACACTAACTCTCAAACACACACCTTCTAACCATCCCTTCACTAACTCCTTCCCATCTGGTTTTCAGTCAGCTCAGTTTAAGCCATTGTTTAAAATAAGTGACTTCATCACTGTTAATTCCATTTTCTCAGTCAAATTCATACTTCTTAAAGAACCACATTTGTTCAGCCTGACTCATTTCAAGGTACTCCAATTTGTTTCTGACGTTAGTGTTCCTGTGAAAAATGCTCTGGGCAGGTCACCGCTGACCTGGTAAGCACAGTGATCCCCAGTGTGAGATGACCTCTCAGCAGCTGCTGTGGCACATCACTGCTTCCTCCAAACTCTTCCCTGGGCTTCCACTGCAGTGCACCCTTCTGGCTTTACCTCACTGGTTACCTGAGCATCTTCGTGGCATCTTTGCCCTATGCCTGATGGGTTCTGTTCTACAAGCACTATGTTAGGGACTTTTTTCTCATACAACAAACACTGGGTGTTTTAACCTATGAACTTTCATGGCTTCAATTATGTCTACAGAAAATTAATTTCTCAGTTTACAGATACGTTCTATGTATCTATTAGACACCTCAATGTGGATTTTCTATATCCACATCAAACTTGTTAGGTACAAAAGTAAATTCTCCTTGTCCACATTTTCTCTCTCCTTCTTTGCTTTACTAAATGACATGAGCCAGTCCTTCAACTCAGAAACTTGGGACTGACCTTTAACTGTGTTTTCTGTCTGTCATCCTGTCTAGCCACCTTACCTCCTAAGGGCTGCATCCTCTAACCTAATCTCCATGGCCATTCCCTGCCTCACATCACCGTGATTTTCCATCTCTCTGTAGCTGTTTCCAACTTTCTTCTCTGAGTTGTTCATTACTATTCAAATCTGAGCACACTACATCCTGTGTGCACCATCAAAAAATCTTTCAGTAATTGGCCACAGCCTATGGGATAGCCTCCCAGCACGCTAAGCTAGCACGAATGACTCTTCATGATGACAGTCTCTTGTACCTCCTCACTCTCATCTTGTGCTCATAGTTAGTACTTCAGCCCAAGTGTGCGTGCATGCGCGCACACACACACACACACAGACACACACACAGAGACAGAGACAGAGACAGAGAGACGGAGAGAGGGAGGGAGTGGGAGGAAGGGAGACAGGGAAAGAGAAAGGGAAAAGGCAGAGAGAGAATAAATAAGTAAAATAAGTTTCTTTTGTGCTTGCCTATGTTGCTCCATGTAGCCTGCATATAACCATTCTCTTCTCTCTGGCCTGGCTAACGCCTTGATTTATAAGTCCTTTCAGACTCAATGTAGCTGTCCTATTTCTCAGCACCCTCGGCAGCTGCTTACGTCTATTCCATTCCAGTGAACTGTGTAACTGTTTTACACCAGTTCCATGCTGTTTATACTATGGATGTGTTATGTAACTTTAAATCAGGTATCATGACACCTATAGAATTAGTCTTTGTTCTCACTACCATTTTGACTATTCCATGTCTTGTGTGTTTCCATACGAACTTCAAGCTAGGTTTCTAGTTCTGTGATGAGTAATACTGAAAGTTTGATTGGCATTGCATTAAATTTGCAGATTTCTTTTGGTAGCATGTTCATCTTCACAGTATTAATGCCTCTGACCCTCGAGCTTGGGAAGATGCTATTTCCGTGTCCTTTACTCTTACCAGCATTTTAGGCATCGCCTAGACTCCCCAGGGAATCAATGGAGAAACCTGGAGAACAGGTGGCAGAAGTGGGCGACCAGGTAGGTAGTCTAAGTCTTAATGTTTCAGTCTTCTTCACCATTTTGAGGTTTGTCTTCTTTGGAGAGGTCTTTTGCTTCCTTAGCTAAGTTTATTTCAAGGTATATTTTAGACTACTGTGACTCTGACTTTCTCCTGATTCTTTCTCTCAGAATGTTCATTATTGGTATACAGGAGGCTCTTTCTTTAGCTGTTAGTCTTATATCCTGCCTCTTTACTTGGTGTTTATAAAACTAGGTGTTTTCTGATAGAGTCTTCAGAGTCCCAGGAATAGATACATATCATTTGCAAATAAGAATACTTTAACTTTTTCCTTTATTATTTATATACTTTTTTTTCTTTCTTGTCTTTCACTCTAGGGCTGACAGCAGAATATTGACTAAATATGGAGAAAGTAGACACCTTTGTCTTGTTCTTAATACTATTGAAAATGGTTTCAATTTCCCCTCATTTAGTATGATGTTGGCTGTAGATTTGTCATATATAACCTTAGTTGTGTTGAGATATATTCCCTCTATTCCTAGTTTCTTCAGATCTTTCATTATTAAAAAAAAAAAGACAAAACAAAACAAAAAAAAAACAGTGTCTTTGTTGGGATTTCTGTTGCTGTGATTAAAACCTCATCTCCAAAAACAACTTGGAAAGGAAGCAATTTATCTCCTCTTGTAGCTTGTTGTCCATCAAGAGAAGGCAGGACAGTAAAGTGGAGAAACCAGGGCAGGCACTGATGCAGAAGCCATGGAGAAACTCCACTACTGGCTTGTGCCTTGTGGCTTGCTCAGTCTGTTTTCTCATACAACTCAGGACCAGGGCCTAGACGTGGCAATGCAGTAAGCTTGGTCCAGCTACACCAATCATTAATAACTTTTAGAAAATGCCCTGAATTTCAGTGTAACCTGATAGAGACATTTTCTCAGTTGATGTTTCTCTTCCAGATAACTGTAGCAATGTCAATTTTATTAAAAAAAAAAAAAAAACTAAGCACAGATGCATTTTATCAAAAGCTTTTTACTTCTACTGAGATGATTGTGTTATTTCTCTCTTTTGCGTACATTCCATGACTCATTACATTTACCGCTTTGTGCATGTTAAATCATCTCTCTAGCTCTGGAATGAAGCCAACTTGACTGTAGTGAATGATCTTTGGACGTGTCTGTGAATTCAGTTTTTAAACATTTTATTAAATCTACATTCAAAAGCATATTAGACTAAAGTTTTCTTTTCTTATTTTTTTTCTTATCATCCTTGTGTCTTTATCTGACTTGGTATCAGGGCAATATGGCTTTGTAAAAATTCTGGTAGCATCCTTTCCTCTTCTATTTTGTGAAATAATTTGAGAAGTATTGATGTTAGTTCTCTGTCTGGCAGAACTCAGCAATGAATTCATCTGGGCCTACACTTTTTTTTTTTTTGAGATATTTTTATTACTGTTTCAATCTCCTTGCTTGTTATAGCTAAATTAAACTATTTATCTTGATTTAATTTTAGTAGGTTATGGACATCTAAAAGTTCATTTCTTCTAAGTTTTCTAAGCTAGTGTAGTACACGTTTTAAGGCATATGCATATTTTCCTAATGTCATTGGTATCTGTTACATCACCTTTCATCTCTAATTTTATTAATTTTACCATTTTGGTTAATATAGCTAAGAGCTGTCAATCTTCTTTAGGTTTTCAATGAACCATTTCTTTGTTTCGCTGATTCTTTATATTGTTTTTTTTTTGTTTGTTTATTCATTTCAATTTCATTAATTTATGCCCTGATCTTGAATGTTTCTTTCCATCGACTGCTTTGGGCTTGTGTTATCTTCATTTACTCAAGGCTCTAAGACAAATCAATAAGTTATTTGAAGGCTTTCCGAGTTTGTAATGTAGGCACTTGTAACCAAAATGTCCCTCTGAGGGTTATTTTCATGATAGGTAATGTCTTCATTTTTACACAATTTCAGGAAATTTTGTATTGTACTCTTGACCTCTTCAATGACCCAGTCATCATTCATAGTCTAGTACTTAGCCTCCAGTGAGTCTGTTTGTGTTCTAAGGTTTTTCTCGTTCATTACTAGCTTTATTCAATTGTTAAATTTTAAAAATTAGTTTCTCTCATATGTTGAGAATCTTGGTTGTTGTTGTTGTTGTTGTTGTTGTTGTTGTTGTTGTTGTTGGGCTGACTGTGGGAGATAGGTACTGAGGTCACCCAGCCCTGATGGGTTGGGGTAAATCTCTGCCTTCACACAGTTGTAATTGAAACAGGGTGTGTGTAATCCGCGCGCGATCTTCCCGCCAGCAGGAACTCACGCGGACACAAAGGATCCTTCTACAGCAGGCTTTATTGCAGCCGAAATGGAAGGGAAGACCCCGATAACAAAGGGATAAGTCCTTAAATACCTATTAGGTCGGCGTGTTGGCGTGTACCTTTGTGATTGGCTAGCAGAGCTCAGGAGAATATGCCGTCTCGGGATGCGTCACATGTAGGCTGGTTCAAGGGACTCTGAACATGCTCTGAACACTTGTTTACTAGTTAAGCGGGGTGAGTCCGGGCTGATGTCGGCGCCATCTTCCAATGGCGGCGGTGTGATAGTGCGTGATGACGTTGGCACACCACACCCAATGACGTTGGCGCACCACAGGTGTGCCTGCATTTCACAAACATGTATAATTTCTAAATTTGTATGGCATCTCCCTCTTTGCTCCTAATTTTGGTTTGAAGCTTATTTTGTCAGGAATCAGGACAGTACCGTCTGCTTGTTTCTGAGCTTCATTTACTTACTCACATTACTTACATTCATTTACTTATTGTTTCTCGCCACCGTTGTGTTTGTCTCTAATGGTAAGATTCATTTGTTGGAGACAACAGATTCACAAATTCTGTTTTCTCATTCAATCTGCTAGTCTGTATCTTAGGGTTAGGGATTTAGGTCACTGATATTCACATTTATTACTGAAGAGTGTGTATTAATTGCTGTCATGTTGGTTTTGCAGTGTTTGGTATTTTTCTATTTGTCATTTGCTTAGCTAACGACCTACTGTGCTTTGTCCTTTCCTGTGACCATGTGCCTTTGCTTATCTTTTACTTGAGTATCAACGATTCTTTGATGTATCTTCTGTGGAGCTTGCTTGGTGGTTGCGAGATGCTTTAGCCTGGTTTTATTGTGGAAATTTTTTCTTTCTACTTCAGTTATGACAGGTTGTTTTCTGAGATACAGTCTAGGGTGACAGTTGCTGTTTTTCAGGGCTTGAAATACATTCATTCCAAGTCTTCCTTGTCTATTGAGAAATTTTCTATTATTCTGATGTGACTTATTTCTTGCCCTCCCTCCCTCCCTCTCTCTCTGTCTCTTTGTCTTCTTTGTTCTGTTTATTTATACTTTAACTATCATATGGTGTGGGAAGTTTCTTTTCTGTTTGTCATTCTTTTAGTAAATGTGTCCTGTTCTTTGGTGAGCATTCCTTTCCCTAGCTTTGAGAAATTTCTGCTAAGTCAATGTTTCCCTGGAGCCTCTGGATCTGACCAAGTTTCTCCTTTCCTGATTACTACATGATTCTTCCAAACCATCTAAAGTATTCTTCTGGAAAGCTCTCAGCATACAGTCTTGTGAGATTTGCTCTGAGTTTCTCGAGAGTATAGTTCATGGAAGGTTTCAGTAGGCAAGCATCTGACACAGAAGAGATCTTTTTAAAGTGGCACCCAACAACTATAAAAGTGTAAGATGCCAAGCAGAACATATTTTCCTGACATCTTTTCTCCCTCTACCAGGGCTACTGCTAAAAGAGCCTCCTGTCTCTTTTTATTCTCCTTAAATGTCTGTTACTGAATGTGCTGCACAAATTCCTGAGCTTTGCTATCTACTGTTGGCACTCTCTATGAAGATGTGCTTCCCATACCAAACCAGTCTCACCAAGGCGTGTATAAAGTTTCCTATCTTACTCTACGATTAAAACTTGAACTATCTGGTCACCCACTTCTGCTACCTGTTCTTCAAGTTTCTACTTCAATTCCCTGGAGATTCTAAACTATGCCTGTGTGTCTGTCACCATCTTAGATCTTTCTTTTATTCCTGATAGAAAGTATTAGGTTTAGTCTTATGGCATGTCCAATGTCTGGCCATTTTTATTTTCAAAAACCACAACCTTATATAGTTAAAGTTAATATGTTTTGCTGACACGACATAAACTCAAAATCTATGAAACATTTAGAAACTAGATTTTTATGGTATCAAATTCAGTGATTTGAGCCAATTCATCGTCTTTAATCTCTCTCTACAGTTTTCAGTCAACTAACTTCAAGAAATGCTTCATGTCTCTATTTCTATGCTTTAAATATTACTTAAGCAGTGGAATCCAAACCATCTTTAGGTATGATGTACATTATCTAGATGTAACCTTGGAGCTTCTTTGTTCTCCCAAACCTTCTGTGCTCAGCTACTTATTTATGCTACCATTCAAGCATCCCTAAAACACTGGCATTTGAAATCTTCAACAAGAAATTGACCAGTTGTATTATAAGTCTTAAATGTCTCACATGAACTATTATTTTGAATATTTACCCCAAGATGATGGAGGTATTTGGGGGAGTTATGAAATCTTCAGTAGATATGTCATAGATGGCAAAAGTAGGTCACTGGAAGTAGTCATTTGAAGGTTATGTCCAGCCCCTGGTTCCTCCTGTTCTCTGCCTCTTGGTCAGCAATGATGTGAGAATATTCTGCCATGTTCCTACCACCATGAACTGAGATTCCCTTGCCACCTGTGACGGACTGAAACCATGGGCCAAAATAAACAATTGTTTCTGACTAATATTGTGGTCATGGCAATGCAAAAGTAATTAATACACATGTTCTTATGCCTTCCTCCAAAAGTACATCAATTGGATTGGAATACATTTTAAAATGCGTAGCCAGCAATTAAGGCTGAAGGTTTTCTCTAAAGATAATTGCTTATCTTTGACCATTGCTGAAAAGGCAGCATCTTCATAAGCAATGCTTGTGACTTAACATACAATGTATACATAAAAATCCTATCCATAAGCTGGGGAGATAGCACAGTGCTACAGCATTTGCTTAGCAAATGCAAGGTCCCATGTTCAATCTCATCTCATTAAAAATTATATGCAACTGGTACTACTGTCTTTAAAAGATGTGCATAGTGACAGAAATGGAAAGATTTTGTGCCTTTACAACAAACAAGCTCATATTCCTCTTCAAAGTTTACTTTAATTAAATGTCTTCCTTTTTAAGGTTTAATTCCCCTATGATATGTATATTAACAAATTTAAGAGATATAGAGATAATTTAAGGTATGCTTTATTTCATATTTGTATCTAACGAAACTACTGGATTGAATTAGAATTGTTATTAATATTTCTTTTCTAACAACCAAATAAGTTCTAGGAAACTGGGTACAAGTCTTAAATTTTCTCTATAACTGTAAATCTTAATTTTAATTTTAATTTGTGTGTGTGTTCATGAAACTGTATGCCATGTGTGTGCATGTGCCCTGGGAAGCTAGAAGAGGACTTTGAATCTCCTGAAACTGAAATTACAGACAGCCGCCCCACCTGAAGTGGGCTCTGTGAATCAAACTCAGGTCCTTGCAAGAGCAGAACAAGACAGTGGTTGTATTAGCACTTGTTATTAACATGGCCTTTCCTTACACAGGTGAGCTATATATGTTTAAAAACAAACTGAGGCACAGAAGAAGAAGGAAGAAAAAGACAGAGGGGAAATAATTTTTGGTTTGGGTTTGGGTTATATATTTTTTGTCATTTATTTATTTATTTACACTCCAGATTTTATTCTCCCCCCCCTCCCTGTCCACCATCCGACTGTTCCACCTCCCTTACCTCCTTCTCACCCTCTCTGTCTCCACAAGGATGTCCCCAGCCCCCATGCCCCACCCAACCAGACGTCTAATCTCCCTGGGGCCTCCAGTCTCTTGAGGGTTAGGTGCATCTTCTCTGACTGAACCCAGACCCAGCAGTTTCCTGCTGCATATGTGTTGGGGGCCCTATATCAGCTGGTGTGTGCTGCCTGGTTGGTGGTCCAATGTCTGAGAGATCTCGGGATTCCAGGTTAATTGAGACTGCTGGTCCTCCTACAGGGTCACCCAATACCAAATCAGGTTCCCCTTTCCCCCAACCAACTCCCCACCTGTCCACTTTCTCTCCCAGGCCCTCCCTCCCTCCCTCCCCACTTGTGATTGCTTTCTTCACTCTCCCAAATGGGGCTGAGGCGTCCTCACTCAGGCCTTTCAGCTTGTTGGCCTTTTTGAGTTCTGTAGACTGTATCTTGGGTATTCTGTACTTTTTCTTTTTGGTTAATATTCACTTATTAATGAATACATACCATGCATGTTCTTTTGGGTCTGAGTTACCTAACTCAGGATGATATTTTCTAGTTCCATCCATTTGCCTGCAAAACTCAGAATGTCCTCATTCTTAATAGTTGAGTAGTAGTCCATTATGTAAATGAACTACATTTTCTGAATTCATTCTTCTGTCATGGGACATCTGGGTTGTTTCCAGTTTCTAGCTATCACAAATAAGGTGCTATGAACATAGTGGAACACATGCCCCTGTGGCATGGTGGGGCATCTTTTGGGTATATTCCCAAGAGTGGCATTGCTGGGTCTTCAGACAGATCTATTTCCAGTCTTATGAGGAACCTCCAGATATTTTTGAGGCATGTTTTTTTTTTTTCATTCTGTAGCTTAGGCTACCCTGAAACTCACTAAGTTGCACGGACTAGCTCCAGACTCATGCTCCTCCCTTCTGCCTCAGCTTCCTGAGTGCTGGGATTACAGGCATGAGCTACCACACCCAGCCTAGACGCCTCCTTCTATCATGTTTAAACACTTAAGTCTGCCAGTGAATGTCCTTTCAGACTAGATTACTCATCACCAAACTGTGGCAGAGGCACCCATTGTGAACACTACCAAATGGTGATAACAAGTTACAATGAGAAAAATATTTGGCACTGTGGCAAAAAGAAAAAGCAAGTACATTTGTAGAGATATTATGAGTATGGTCTCTAGGTTCATGGAGCCCGACCAGTGGGACACGCCTCTCTTTGTTAAGCACTGTGCATAAGCCTTTCAAGGCTAGGTGTGCTGATATTTTAGCAAAGGCCAACCTGTTACAGCTCTTGGAAGCATGAGGCTATTGAACATTTTTGTGAACAAAGAAGTACTAAATAAAACTGGGGCCCAGAGCCAGGAAAAAGTAGCTAAAGAGCAATAATCCAGTGGGTTTAGTAACCCTTCCCCTTCCCCGGAAGTCACCATTTTCTTTTGATTCTTTGAATATCTCTACAGACAAAAGAGAGGACTGAACATTTAATCTGGCCAATCAACAGGACCGCTTACGTATATGTGTCCTGGGAGTAGGGAGGTGGGGAGAAAATAGAAATCACTCTGTTTTTCTCCTCAAAACATTACCTGGGCTCCACATTATCACCGTGTTAACACCTGCTCATGAGAGCCCTCCCCCCTCCCTAGGGGAAGGACTAAGCGCAAAATGATTTACTTCAAATGCTGCCAAGGCTGAGCACCTGAAGACTGGTTCGTGTTACATATCCACCAGGAAGCAGGCTTTGGGCAAGCGTGAGCATCTGAGGAAAGTACAGGAAGGCTTTCTGACATCCTAGTTGGGGATTTTCTCAAAAACATTTGTGAGATGCCAAGTTAATCTTGAGGCTTCTTGCTTCACCTCCTTTTATGTCGTTCCCTGCGCAGGTCTTGTCTAAACTTGTCCTCAGGATGTCTTTCTGCCTCCTATAAACTCCCACTCGCTAGCCTTGGCATCGATTCTTTGCCTGAAGGCCCTTAAACTACTTGCTGATTTCCACATTTCACTAGTTGAAAAATCTCCCTTCCAGGCAGGAATGCAAGCTCTGCCACACTCCTTCTGAGTCAGATGGAGACATCGGTCATTTCTAGGCCAAGTAGCCTCTTGCTCTGGCTGCACCCCAAATGAGGTCCAACTGCCTTGACAGTGAACTGTGTAGCAAAGGCAGGAGAGAGGCTCGATTGCTGAAGAGACAATTTGTAACACATTTTCTGGAGCAAAACCCTGGGAAAGAAGGCAATATTTCACACTGCCCCTTTTCTCCAAGTGACTGTCCAGGTACTGCTGACTACCAAAATCTGACTGTCTTCTCAGGCCTCTACAGCCCAGGTGCCTTCAACAAAAAGCCTTCAAGAATTTTCCAGTCCTTCAGGGAACTGCTTACCAGCTCCTCCCTCAGTCCACCCCTCTCCCCACAGTGCACAGAACTGGGAGGAACCAAGCCGCACTCCTCAGGTGAACTGCTCTGGACACTGTCATTTCAAGACCTACTTTCCCATGGCAGACATACCTCACCGTCTTCATCCCTGGCTTCAACCCAGGCGTCCTCACACAGATCTGTAATGTGGTGTTCCTATGACTGTTGTTCATGAGCATGTATTTTTTTCCGGTCTTCTTTACAGTTTTCCTCTCTCTGAGCCCTTACCAGACTTGTCCAGCCTATCCTCCATATATCTAAGGTGCACCTCAAAGCCCTCCCAGTCTCTACTCATTGTCCAGTCTCAAAGCTACTTCCTTGTGGTCAGCTCCACCAGAACTTCCTTCTCCCCCCTAAACACCATACCTACTTCCAAGAAACATTCTTTTGGCTAAATAAAATTTTACTCCTCTTAACACAACTCAAACAACAAATAATGAACATTCTCTACATGAAATCACTCTTTCCTACACACCCTACAAACTCAACTAGTTTCTTTTCTTCTTTTTCAGATTTATTTTATGCCCGGATGTCTATATGGTGCACTGTGTCATGTAGGTGCCTGAGGAGACCATTCGATGCCCTGGACCTGGAGTTACAGGCAGTGTGAGCTGATCAGTGTGGGTGCTAAGAGCCAAGCCTGTGTTCTGCAAACTAAACCCAGGGCCTCTGGAGGAGCAACAAGTGTTCTTACCCACAAAGCTACCAAATGTCTTTTTATAGTGTGATTTCTCTTGTACACCTGGCCCTTTAAAGGATCCCCAGTTGCTAGTCAACTGGCCCTTTAAGAACTCTTAGCTGTTGGAACTTCTGGACCCCTCAGTGTTGCCTCTTAGATTTCTGGAACAGGATAGGACATTTTAAAAGCCAGCTTGTAGAGAAGGGGTGAGCTAGCAAAGTGAGAAAAGAAGGCAGTTGGTGCAGCAAAAGAGGTTGTTAAGAGACAGTGGGGCCAGAAGAAGCTGAGCTGAGCAGATACACTAGGGCAGCTGGTATAGTCTGGAGCTGCTGGTATTGAGAAAACTGGGAGAAGGGACTGCTTAAGAGACTGCTGGGAAAGGGCTGGGCTCGAAACTGGGAGGAAGCTGGCACGGAGGTAAAACAGATAGTCATTTTATACCTTTTGCTTAACTCTAGTGTTGAATTCTTTTATGTTCCTTCCATACTGTACTCTTTATTTGTTTGTGTGTTTGTTTGTTTCTTTGTTTTAAGACATGGACTCGTATAGCCCAGGGTGGTCAGAAAAACTGGAACTATGTTGCCCAGGCTTTCCTTGCGCTTACATCCTCCTCTCTGTCTCCAAATGATTTGGAGACTGGTTCCTAACCTTTTTCCTTCTTCCTCATCAGAGAATCCATCATGTTCTTAAGAAGCCTCTCACATCACAGATGCTGTTTGAGTGCTGATGACACACTAGACAACAAAACCGATGGGGCCTGTTCTCATGGAGAGGAACGGCAATAAACAACTTGAAATGTATGTGATGTCAAGTAGTGATAATTGCCACGATGCAAAACAAAACAGGAAAGGGGGCTGGTGGAGACGAGTCCTGCGCTGGGGGCTGGTGGAGAAGAGTCCTGCCTGTGACTCCAACCAGCTGGTATTTGGAATCATGACTCTGGGTGAGATCATTCAAAGAATAGAGCAAATAGATAAAGGAAAGCCAAGGACCCAGTTACTGGGTGGTGTTTTGTTTTGTTTTTGTTTTTGTTTTTTTATTTGATTCTGAGAATTTTCTACATTAGTGCTGTATTTACATCATTTCCCCTCCAACTTTTCACATGTGCCTCCAATTTCTTCTCAAATTCATTAGTTCTACTTACACACACACTTAAAATATATGTCACATTCTTCAGGTGTTTTCTTCAGGTGTTTTCTTCGGGTTTTTCAACTGGACTTTCTCTAAGTGACTTTACACAGGTTTGTAACTTAGTTGAGAATTTTGTCTCTCAATTCCCAAACCTGCACCTCCAGTCACAACCTGCTTTTGGATTTTCAAACTTAACAGTGTCTAATAAATTTCTCAATTTCAAAATCTCCAGCATCTAATCTTGGAGAACTCTGCACCTGGACCTGCTCGCATTGTGTTGGAAACCTGCACCTGGGCCCTCATGCTCTGATGGAGACCTGCACCTGGGTCCTCATGCTCTGTTGGAGACCTGCACCTGGGTCCTCATGCTCTGATGGAGACCTGCACCTGGGTCCTCATGCTCTGTTTGAGAATCTGCACCTGGGCCCTCATGCTCTGATGGAGACCTGCACCTGGGCCCTCATGCTCTGTTGGAGACCTGCACCTGGGCCCTCATGCTCTGATGGAGACCGGCACCTGGGCCCTCATGCTCTGATGGAGACCTGCACCCTGCACCTGGGCCCTCATGCTCTGGTGGAGACCTGCACCTGGGTCCTCATGCTCTGATGGAGACCTGCACCCTGCACCTAGTCCCTCATGCTCTGTTGGAGAACCTGCACCTGGGCCCTCATGCTCTGTTGGAGACCTGCACCTGGGCCCTCATGCTCTGATGGAGACCTGCACCCTGCACCTGGGCCCTCATGCTCTGTTGGAGACCTGCACCTGGGCCCTCATGCTCTGGTGGAGACCTGCACCTGGGCCCTCATGCTCTGATGGAGACCTGCACCTGGGCCCTCATGCTCTGTTGGAGACCTGCACCTGGGCC
>JANHMN010000013.1:71746070-71792264 GCA_030674055.1 Rhabdomys pumilio | reverse complement strand
ACCCTCAGCCTGTAGACAGCATGCACCCTCACCCTGTAGAGAGCATGTACCCTCAGCCTGTAGACAGCATGCACCCTCAGCCTGTAGCCTCCTCTTTTTATTTTTGAAACACACTTAAATGGGTCTTTTCAACTTGAATGTTCTAGCCAAATAATTGATCAAAGTTACAGCAGGTGTCATCAGCATGGCCATAAATAGTGGCCAGTCCTTGCTCCAGTGCTTTCTAACTCGCAGGTGGAGTATCTTGCACCTCTTTCTTGAAATATTTTTTTCATGGTTTCTAGAACTTGGTTCTCCTCTTACTGTCCCACCATCGTGGCTGACTGTCCTTAGCTTGACTTCTAAACTCTATGCTATATTTATTCACTTTCCAAATGACCTGATTAGTTTCACAGGTTTAAAGCTGCTATAGGAGTATCAGTTGAGGCTGAGGATGTGTGCTGTTTGGTAGAGTGCTTACCTGCACCCTGTCTCCAGCACCAGTAAACATATAATCAGGAGTGGAGACAGGAGGACCAGATGTTCATGGTAATCCTTGGTATCTCAACTGTCAACCTGACTTGATATAGCCAAGAATTACCTGCAAAGGAAGTCCCAGTTGAAGGGTTGCCTAGATCAGACTGGCCTGCAGGCACATCTGTGGAGAGATGCCTTGCTAGTTGATAAAAGAGGCCCATCTCACTGTGGCTGACACCATTCTCTGGGAAGTTGGTCCTCAGATGTATAAGACAGCTAGCTAAGCATGACCTTGTACAAACCACCAAGCAGCACCCAGCATGGTTCCTTCTGTACTTACTGCCTGTGAGCAGGTTCTCTGGTTACAAGTAATACTTTGTGGAATAGCAAGCAACCCTGTGTTCAATTCATGCTTGGGTTCCTGCCTAGACTTCCATTAGTGATGAACTGTAACCTATATTCTGAAACAAATTCTTTCCTCCCTAAGTTGTTTTTGGTCAGTGTTGTGTCACAGCAACAGAAAGGAAACTAGAACATCTGTCTACACAGCAAGTTCAAGGCTAACCTGAGTTATGAGAATCTCTGCCCAGAGAAGAAAAGAGAGGAAGAGGAGGAAGAAGAGGAGGCACAGGAGGAGGAAGAGATCACCAAATATATATCCCTAGAGTAAACATCTTACCAGAACTCTAGAATATTCAGCTACCTATTCAGCATGTGCACTAGGATGCCTGAGCATGTTGTCAATACTGTTAACCACACTTCCCATGTCGATAATGGCAATGTCTTTCTTATTGATGCTCAAGCCAAATATCTTAAAGTGATATTTGCTTCCTGTCTTTGCCTCACAGCCCATATTTAATCTATCAGCAAAATGTTTAAGATATGCTTGCAACGACAGCCAGAATCCAGCCACTTCTTATGTCTTAGTCACATCTATTCTCTCTCACCTAGATTATTGTAATTATCCTTCCAACTGTCTCTCAGCATCTGTCTTTGTTTCCTTTCAAACAGGCTTCCTTGAAAACAAGTTGCACCCTGTTTTTTTCTCTATTCTGGATCCCTAAATTTTTGCCATGCAAATGTCATTGCCATGGTTACAAAGCCGTACATAATCTAACTCCACTTCTACCTCTCTGTACTAACGTACAACAGCTCTTCACAATATTCTGTCCCAGTCAGACCAGCCAAGCTTGCTGTGCCTGCTGCTTCCCAGAATATCTTCCCTGCGGCTATCCATAGGCTCACTCTTCTGTGCCTTGAGCACTCCCTCAGAGATGCCTTATTAAACTACATTTGTTTGCATATGCCATTCACTCCTTTTTTTAAACTTTAAAAAAAAAAAAAAAAAAAAAAAAAAAAACTTCCCTTCTGTTACATTCCTTTACAGGGTAAGCACCCCAGGGCAGGGGCTTTATCGAACTCAGTGTACTAGAACTTCATGGGCATTTAGTAATGAGTTGATATATCTAATTATCCATTTACTTATACATGTCCGTCATTAGAATCTCTGTTCTTATAAAGCAAGGACTGTACCTTAATGAAATGTCATCTTCTTTGCCTCCAGAACGTCTAGTCAGTGTTCAATATGTCCATGGTGCCAGTGAACCTCAGAAAAGACACCAAGACAGCAACAGCAGTAAGAAGGAAAACAAGACGTCCAACTTTCAGGACAACAGAAATTCAGGACAGCAGACATTTGCATCCCCTGGACCACAGTGCGGGCCTCCAACAGAGCACTGGACTCAGACACAGCACAAGTGTTCTTGTCTATTGATACTCAAGCTCGGAGGGTGCCTAGGGTGACTGACATCTTTACGGCATCTGTGAAGTCTAAGGCAGAAGACACTACATAGACAAAGAGATAAAATAACAGGGGCTCCTGTTGTATACCGTCTATACTTTGCAGTTACATGGGGCAACACATTGCCTTTTGTTTAAGCTTATTTGAATCTGAGTGTTTTGTCACTTGCTTCAGAAAGACAACAGTTCTTGATTCCAAATCTTAAAAAAAAAAAAAAAAAAAAAAAACTAGATCCCCTTGTTCTAAAGTCAGACATTTCAATTATAATATACCATAGATGCATTTTAACAAGATCTGCAAAGGTAGCCATCGGGTTCAGGCTGTAAGCAGCAGAAGTAAAAATGTTGCAGAGTCAAGGGAGAAAGCAATACTTTAAAAGCATGGTGGGCCTCTGTTATGTAAAACCTTGTCTCAAAAAGTAAAAACAAAAACTAACAACAAAAGAAAAATGTAACAGAAAAAATGTTCAAAAGATTACAGATCAAGTGGGAAAGCTGAGAAGTCAAGAAAAAGCCCTAAACACACAGTCAAAGTTACCCAGGGACGTAGTCACTGACACTGAACAGCAAGGCTGGGAAGTCAGGAAAAAGCCCTAAACACACAGAGTTTCCCAGGGACGTAGTCACTGACACTGAACAGCAGGGTTGTACAGTTGCCCCTGATGCTCAAACTGCGGGAGGAACCACTCCCTCTGTCACTACTGCCATTACTACCCCAGATACACAGTTTTGTTGCAATTACTACTGCAAAGTGTGCTGCTACTACCTAGAGCAAAGCATTATTATGTTGCAACTAAGGCGACCTGAAGGCTGGGAAGTCTTACCGATGCTTTTCATGATCCCCTGGTTTTTGCATCACTAATTTCTTAACATCTTCCTGGGGGTTTCATAGGAAACAGGCTCTTCTCTGTGACACTCATTTAGGGGAGAAGGTCCTGGCCAAGCTTCCCACTAACCACAAAATACTGTCGATGGAGAGAGACCTGCCACTCAGCAAGGGAGTAAGTCTTGAGGAGCCCATTCTTTGTGGGGTTCAGAACTCATACTTTTGTATCATTTCAGATGAGCAGATACTGCAATCACATTTTATATCATTTCAGATGAGCGGATGCTGCAATCACATCTTACTCACAACTTCTGTTCTAGTTTCCTTTCTGTTGCTATAACCAAAAACAACTTGGAGAAAAGGATTCTATGACTTCCTCTGCTCGGTCACAGTCCATCACTGAAGAAAGTTGGGGCCAGTGTTTGAGGCAGAAACCATAGAAGAAAACTTTGTTCACTCACTGGCTCACACCTAGCAAGCTTTCTTCTACAGACCAGGACCACCTGCCCAGGGAATGGTGCTAGCACAGTGGGCTAGATCCTCTTACATCTATCCTATCCTATCCTATCCTATCCTATCCTATCCTATCCTATCCTATCCTATCCTATCCTATCCTATTCTCTAATATAAATGAGACAAACGGGTACAGACATACCCACAGACCAACCTGATAGACAATACACAATCAAGACTCTTTTCCAGGACCATCTACTAACTATGCCATTTCTACTAAATTATTAAAACAATTCAGACTAACATGATTTTTGCTGATTCTTTTGCCCCAATTTTTAGTTTATATGCCCTACTAATCCATTGTCTGCTTGTTAAAGGTGAGAAAACCCAGAAAGAAAATTATTTTAGATGTTCCAATAATTAGTATAAAGCACACTTAACAAAAGAAAAGAACTTGAAAAGACCATCTGATATGTTAAGAATTGACATGAAAAGTCTTCTCTAGGATTACAGACTTGGCTTTGTGGTAGAGTGTGAGGCTAGCATGCACTAGACCCTAGGTTTAATTCTCAGTACCACAAAAAGTTAAATTAACTAATTAATTCTCTGAAACACCTTCTGTCTCTCCTAAACAAGAACACTTGCCCTCAGTAATATTCAAATGAGTCCAACCAAACAACTGGCCCAACACATCACAGTTTGTCACTTTGCCTTGCCTCCTGTGTTTGCTTAGGGTCTGACAGAACTCAGGGGAAGTGAGTTTGTCTTCTCCATTGAACTCACTGCAGAGAGTGGCTGGCAAACTCCTTACTTTTGCCATGAAACCTATTACCTACTATCAGCTTTAAGCCAAGAGACAGTAAAAATCCTCGGGTTATAGGACAGGTATAGAATGAAGACTCTCTTGCCACAACAAAGTCTGTTTCTGATGTGGCACCAGACAGTCAACAATGTCCCAACAGGAGTCCTCTCCCCCACTCCTTCCAGGCACATAAGCCCACATGCTTATTAGCAGTATCCTCCAGGCACTTCCTTGATCACTGACAGCACTTTTGGCTGAAATGTCAGCCTCCACCCTACACCTCATTTGTATGCTGCTCGGGTGGATGCTGTTGCAATCCACCTTTCCCCTTTGACAGTTTGTTTCAATGGCTCCCACACACAGCTAAGGTTCTGAGTCACTGTTGGTCTGTTTTTCCATTGCATAACCTCAGAGAAGGCCTTTCCAAATGTTTGCTGATGGGCTTTTCCCTAAAGCTAGAGTGGCTCCCCTTGGAACTATGCTAGAAGATGCCCCTCCTCACACTGGCCCTGACCTGCACTGTATTTCTCTTCTGTCTTTGTCCCAACTCCTATGCTTTTCCCCAATAGCTTCTTTTGGTTTGTTTGAGTTTTATTACCTAAAGTAAAATTAGATTTATATTGCTCTTTTAACTTGGCAGAAGTTCAAATTCTTGACCTCCTTGAAGCCCTAGATAAAGGTGGGCCACCATACATTCTACCTGTGCCAAATTGCACAGTACAGCAGGTTCATCAGATTGCAGCGACAGAGGGATCTAAGAAAATTCATTGTTTTCCCTTATAAAATGACGAATTAAGAAACGTAAATTATTTTTCTAAAATATAAATAGCTGTTGGCAAACCAATCTGAAACGAAAATCCAAGTTCAGTATCTCCTCGTTCCCACTCTAACTTTCCTTTTGAAATTTTATTGATCATGCAGATCTTTCTGTTTATAATCAATGTGAGCCCAGTGAGGAGGGTGTGTTCTGAAGGGTTAAGATTGTGCCACAAACTGTTACGTTCCCTCAGAGGCTTCTTCATCCCTCTTCTGGCTTAGAATAGCTTATAAAGAAGTTTTACTCCGAATGTTGATATTGAAGAGGTAATACATAATTCCCTGACTTATTTTATGATGCCTTTGATTCCAGGTCCAGAGAGGACCTGTTATCTAATGTAGCCTCTGTGTTCTTAAACAAGTTGTTTAAATACAAAATGAGTGGGACTTACTTATAGCAATGGAGCTGAAAACAATTCTTTAAGTATAAAGGGAATGCAGCTCTGTGGGACTGTGAAAGGTAGCTTGGTCCCTGGTTGAGCTAAGGCTTGAAGCCCCAGAAATCCTGAAGGAATGGTAGACGCTTTGACTGACTAGCCGCACCCCAACCCCCATAGATTTGTGGCCATCAGTCACATATGGGCAATGCCCCAAGCTTCTCCACCTGTAGAAGACATGACCTGTGGTCACATAGGCTCAAAACAAATCTCCATTTTAATGAGATACCTAAAGGCCTGGAGGACTTAGCCAATAAACTATCCTTCCCAGACACTCTACCCTGCAAAAGGTATTTAACCTCAGGCCCACCCTGAGAAGGGAGGTATGGTTTTACTCATTCACTTTCCGCCATGACAATAAATATCTTAAAACCATGGACTACCTCTTTTCATTGGGCTCTACCGTGGTGTGCCATGGAGAAGGCCTTTTGCCTACAGAGTTTCCTTCTAATCTCACATAGAAGGCCTCTGTGCTCCCAGCCATGGCCACCACCAAGCCAGCACAGGCCAACCGCCAACAAGCCAAGGACTCTCACCTCAGGAACAGCCAGAGCTCCCCCTTTTCTGTCTCCTCCCCACCACCCCAGGCTAGATCCAGCCCACGGACCCACATAGATGGCCCACTGCCTTGTCTCAGGCCTGGGAACCCCAAACCAGCTCTGGTTATCCTGTGCCTCAGAATGCACTTCCCCACCCCAAACAGTGTCCTGGGCTTCCTATGGGAGGGAGGTGCTATGCAGTCAACATCCTGCATCCTGCATCCCAGAGCATCCCAGCCCTGTGGCAGAGCAGGCTCAGGACTCACAACCCTACACAGCTCCTAAGTTGTGAGGAGCGGGTGCAACGGCACAGCCAGCTAAAATGGCGCCTGCTGAGGTTCAAGCACTGCTTCTTGGCAGTTTGTGCACCACCCTCCTTTCCCTGTCAGGGCCACAACCACAGAACTACTGCGCAGACTCGCTGCCACGCAGAATTGGACCATTTAACTTGCACCAATGAGGCATGCCCACATGGCAGGTTCTGAATGGGACAGGCAGGGGGATAAAAGGATGGCAGTTAAGGGGATCAGGGGCTTCCAGGGAAAAGATTGTAAAGGGTTCCTGAATAAACTGCATTGAGAAGAACTCTGAGTTGCGCCGTTCCTGTCTGCTGGTCAGATAGAGAAGCGACAACTGGTGGCCCGTACGGGGAGTTCAGAACTCAGCACAGTCAGGGCAGCTAGTTGGTAAGTTCCCAGGTAAGTGGGACAAAAGAAAGCTCTCGGTTCAGAGACTAGAAAGTTCCTAGGCAAGTGGGACAAGGGCAAGTTCTCGATTTTGAGACCTAAAAAGGTTCCCGGCTTCGGGACAAGTTGTACCATGGGAAATTCATCATCCTCACAGTCGCTGCAGCATGCTCTTCATGGCTTGCTAAAAGCGAGAGGAGTTGGTCTAAAAGGGGCCACCATGGAAAATTTTTTACAGGCTATAGATGAGGTTGCACCCTGGTTTTCAGTTTCAGGGCACCTCACACTAGCCAGTTGGGAGAAGTTAGGAAGAGATCTTAAGTCGGCTGAAGAAAAAGGAGAACTAGCCAGCAGAGTAAAGCCTGTGTGGAAACTGGTGAGATCTTGCATTGAGAACAGAGAAGGGAAATGCACTGCAGAGTTAGAGAAGGGTAGCGATGCACTAGAGCAACTGGAAGAGGAGCGATCTCAAAAAGTCTGAGAGTGAAGAAAGTTCTGAGGATGAAGAGGTTTCCGAAGACAAGTTAGAGAGGCTGGCGCAAGACCTAGAGGAAGCAAAACTGGATATAGAATCCTCTGCTCTGGGGCCACCTCGGCCGCCTCCATACGCTCCTACTGGAGAATCAGGACGAAGTTTTTAACCCAAAGCCTGGAGAGAACTAGGGGCTCAGTGTTTCCCAGTATTTCAAGACGCCCAAGGCAATCGGCACCATGAGCCTCTTGATTGAAAGGTTATTCAAAGACTGGCCGAGGGGGTCACAGCATACGGCATTAGTGCAGCTTTTGTGGTTTCTCAACTGGAGTTCCTCCATAGATATTGCATGACACCCAGTGATTGGCAGAATTTGGCTAGAGCTTGTTTATCTCCTGGCCAATACTTAGATTGGAAGGCCTACTTTATAGAGCTCTCAGCGGAGCAGGCTGCTATAAATGCCACTAATGGCCAGCAGGCCTGGGACCAGGACATGTTGTTGGGCCAAGGCAGATTTGCAAATCAACAAACAAATTACCCTTTGCAGGTATATGAGCAAATCAATAATATAGGGACTAGAGCATGGAAATCTCTTCCCAATAGAAGTGAGGTGTCAGGAAACCTAACCAAGATTGTTCAGGGATCAGCAGAGCCATTTGCTGACTTCATGGCTAGAATGGTGGAGGCAGGGGGAAGAATTTTTGGAGATCCTGATGCAGCCATGCCACTATTAAAGCAACTGATTTTTGAACAATGTACCAGAGAATGTAGACAGGCTATTAATCCTTATAAGAGCAAAGGGATAGAGGTGTGGATGAAAATTTGTAGAGAGCTAGGGGGGCCTCTTTCTAATGCCAGGTTGGCAGCCACTGTTATACAGATGACCTGAAGTCAAAACAACCCTAGAAATGGAAAATGCTTTAAATGCAATCAACCGGGACATTTAAAACAACAGTGTCCCCAATTTCAAGTCCCAGATGGCCCCAGAGCAAGGGTGCCTGGTCTATGCTCTAGATGTAAAAAGGGGAACCACTGGGCGAATGAATGCAGATCTATCAATGGACAGCCTATCAATGCTGGATATAGAGGAGCCAGGCCAAAAAACTTGCCATGGGGCCCCCGACCTCAGGGCCCTCAAATATATGAGGCAGTAGCCTAGAGTTGGCCAAGCCTGAGGCCTCCAATGCAATGGGATCATCACGGCGAGCCACAGCAGGAAGTGCAGGACTCGACCTCTGTTCCACCTCCAGACTCGTATTAACACATCAGATGGCCCCTCAATTGGTTGACACAGATTTTCAGGGACCATTACCATCCGGCACAGTGTGCTTGATTATAGGAAGGAGCTCCATCACTTTGCAGGGCTTAATAATTCATTCTGGGGTGATTGATCCAGACTGTATGAGAATAGTAAAGATTATGGTGTCCTCCCCTAGAGGAGTGTCACCATTTCTCCTGGAGATAGAATAGCACAAATGTTACTATTACCAGTTGCCATGATCAATTTCCTGGAAAGAATGTTGAGCGAGGACCCAAAGGTTTTGACTCGACTGGAACTGATTCCATATTTTGTTCCCTGAATCTTGATTCTCGGCCCTTAATAAATTTATTTATAGAAGGAAAATCAATTTCTGGCCTTTTGGATACTGGTGCTGATTGCAGCATAATCAGTATTAAGGATTGGCTCAGGGGGTGGCCTAAACAAAACTCAAATCAGATGTTAAGGGGATTAGGATACGCCAAGGAGCCTGAGATGAGCTCTCAATTGTTACACTGGAGAAATGATGAAGGACATTCTGGAGTTTTCCAGCCTTATGTTATGGGGCTTCCTGTTTCTTTATGGGGAAGGGATCTCCTGAAAGAAATGGACTATGTGTTAACTAATGAGAAGGAATATAGCCCACAATCTTGTCACATAATATCTGGCATGGGTTACGTTCCAGGAAAAGGACTGGGGAAAAGATTGCAGGGACGAATGTCTCCCATGCCCATAAAAGAGAAGCAAGATAGAACTGGAGTGGGTTTTTCATAATGGGCACTGAGGATGTTCTTCCCATGTCGTGGAAATCTGAGGAGCCCATGTGGGTTCCTCAGTGGCCACTCCCCTCAGAAAAATTACAAGCTGTACAAGAGCTGGTAAAAGAACAATTATTGTTAGGCCATCTGCAGCCATCTACATCACCTTGGAATACAACCATTTTTGTGATAAAGAAAAAATCTGGGAAATGGAGGCTTCTACATGATTTAAGAGAAATTAATAAACAAATGATTTTGATGGGACTGGTTTAACGAGGTCTGCCTTTACCCTCCTCATTGCCCAAAAATTGGCCTGTCATAGTTTTAGATATTAAAGATTGTTTCTTTTCAATCCTGTTGCATCAAAAGGATATGCCTAGGTTTGCTTTTACAATCCCTTTCATGAGTCATGCAGAGCAAGATCAGCGATATGAATGGGTTGCATTGCCACAAGGCATGGCCAACAGTCCCACTATGTGTCAACTGTATGTTGATGCCATCATGAAAGAAGTCAGACAGAATTTTTTGAAAATCAAATGTTATCATTATATGGATGATATTCTTGTTGCTGCCCCTACAGAGCAGATGCTTGATGAGGCCTATAGAGCTGTTGTGTTAAGTTTAAGAAAGAAACAGTTAGTGATAGCTCCTGAGAAGGTACAAAAGGGCTCTGTGGTTAATTATTTAGGAACAAAAATATCTTTAGGACAAGTAATTCCTCAAAAAATCCAGATTCACACAGATAATTTGCGTACCTTGAATGATTTTCAAAGATTGTTGGGAGATATACAGTGGCTTAGACCCTATCTCTCATTGTCTAATAAACAATTACAGCCATTATATGATATTTTACCAGATGATTCGGACCTCAACTCCTCTAGACATTTAACTAATGAAGCTAGAGCAGCATTACATTAGTGGAAAAGGGCATACAAGATGCAGCCTTGAGGGGTAGAGATGAATCCCAGGATATTACATTATGTATATTGCCAACTGAATGTCAGCCTACAGGAGTATTATGGCAAGGGGCCCCTTTACTTTGGGTGCATTCGAAAATTTCTCCTGCTCAGACACTCACTCATTATCCAACTGTAGTAGTCCAATTAGCCATGCTGGGAATTCGTCAGAGTGTTCAACACTTTGGCATCCAACCTACAAGCCTAATTGTACCATATACAGCCGCTCAACTCGAAATATTGACAGCCACTGTGGATGATTGGGCAATTTTGAGATGTACTTTTAATGGGAAAATGGATAATCATTTTCCAAAGGACCCTATACTACAATTGATTAATGCTTATCCTGTGGTCTTTCCATGGATCACCCATAGAAAGCCTTTGTTAAATTTCCCTACTATTTTTACAGATGGTTCTAAGATAGGATGTGGAGCGTTTTTGGTTGCAGGATCATTGCCTGTAACCATCCAATTTCCTCCAACATCCCCTCAAGTTATAGAATTACAGATTGTGATAAAGGTTTTTGAATGATTTTCTCATTCCTTTAATTTGATATCTGCTAGTCAATATGTAGTAAATGCTATTAAACACTTGGAAATTGTAGGTAAAATAAACCTAAAGTCCACCACAGGAGAGTTATTTACCCAATTGCAATTTCTTATTTGGAATAGGGAACAACCCTTTTTTGTTCAACATATTCGTGCCCATACTGGTTTACCTGGTCCATTGACTGAAGGAAATGATATTGTTGATAAAGCTTCAAAGACCTGTTTTAATGTTGCAAATTTTGCACTCTATAATTCCCTGGAGTTAGCAAGACACTTTCATAGCCAGTTTCATGTAAATTCTAAAACCTTATCATCTCGCTTTGGCATTCTTCATGCTGATCATCTTGCTTTGGCATTCTTCGTGCTGATGCTAGAGATATAGTGAAAGCTTGTGAAGCTTGTGCCTCATTGTTACCCCAGATGGGAATCAGGGTTAATCCCCAAGGCCTACGCCCCCTACATTTATGACAAATGAATGTCACTCATTTCCCTGAGTTTGGAAAATTAAAATATATTCATGTATCTATAGATACTGCTTCTGGAATTATGTTTGCCTCCCTGCATTCTGAGGAGAAGGCTTGCCATGTCATTGCTCATTGTTTTGAAGCCTGGGGAGCCTGGGGCATGCATAAATGTTTAAAGACAGTTAATGGACTGGCATACACCTCTACTTCCCTTGTGTCCTTTTGTAAGACCATGGGAGTACACCTTAACCATGGTTTGCCTTATAATCCTCAGGGGCAGGGCATTGCTGAGCAGGCACACAGCACCCTAAAGGAATGTCTTCTTAAACAAAGAGGGGGAATAGCCTCCAGCCGCACACCTCGAGAGAGAGTGGCTATAGCCCTCTTTACCCTAAATTTTCTGACTCTGGATAAGCAGGGACGGTCTGCAGCTGATTGCCATGCTGATCCAGATGCTACCTACAAAGGCATGGTAATGTGGAAGGACATATTGACAGGAAAATGGAGTGGCCCTGATCCAGTATTGGTGTGGGCGAGAGGGTCTGTTTGTGTGTTTCCTCAGGATCAACATCAGCCAATTTGGGTTCCAGAAAGACTTACCAGGGTTATACAGCAAGAAGACAGGAATGGAGATGCTAAGGAAGACTCTTCTGCTGATGTGGATGCTACCAGCGACAAAGAGCAATGCTAGTTTTGTTATGGAAGTCTCACCTTTGAAATATTTTTTATTCATTATGTTGGAATGTTTCTAAATATCATTTTGCTATGGTTGCCCATGTGCCTCTATATCTTCCTTGGCCCGTGGAAGCCCCTTCAGCCATGATTTTATTTAGATCTAAAAGAGATGTTGGCATTACTGCAGCAATAGTTACAGCCATTGCTGTTTCAGTCACTGCGGCCACATCGGCTGCTATTTCATTGACCACCACAGTCCAGACCACAGCTGCTTTGAATAATATGTCTGCGGCAGTTGCCGAGGCCTTGGATACTCAAGGAAATATTAATAATCATTTGAAAGCGGGCATTCTATTGATTTATCAAAGAGTTGATCTTGTTCAGGAACAGGTAGATGTATTGATGGAGTTGGCTCAATTGGGATGCCAATGGAAAAATACTGGTATATGTGTTACCTCCGTGCCTTTTCAGAATATAAGCCATGCTAGTAATCTTTCCAAAAGCCTTTCTCAGTTCTTTACAGGAAATTGGTTGAGAGAATTCGAGGGAATGTTCAGAGAATTATGACAGTCCATTGTTCACATTAACTCAACAAGAGTGGAAGCCTTCCTGGCCTCCAGACTGACGAGCTGGACTCTTCAAGCAATGTTCCACATCAAGGAGTGGATGGGAATTGGGGAGGTTGCTATGTGCCTGGTCCTCATCAGTTGCCTTGCCTTTTTCTGCATGCATCAGATGAAAGCCCGACAGGAAACATCTCAGGCCATGATTGTACAAGCATTTGCAGCAGTGGAGATGGGACAGTCTCCTCAAGTGTGGCTTGGCATGCTAGAGAGCTAGTCAATGACAGGTAAGACTCCTTGAGCATGTTACCAACCTAAGACAGGGGCCAAACCAAAGCTGTTTGACTCCCCATGACAGGTAAGAAGCACTGCTTGAAAGGGGCAACCTAAGACAGGCACTCTCTCTGCCAAAATTAATAAATAAAGGGGAATTGTGAGGAACCAGTGTGACTGCACAGCCAGCTAAAATGGCTCCTGTAGAGTTTCAAGCACCGCTTCTTGGTGGTTTGTGCACTGCCCTCCTTTCCCTGACAGAGCCATGACCGCAGAACTACTGTGCAGACTCACTGCCACGCAGAATCGGGCCATTTGACGTGCACCAATGAGGCATACCTACATGGCAGGTTCTGAATGGGACAGGCAGGCAGGGGGATAAAAGGACTACAGTTAAGGGGTTGGGGGCTTCCAGGGAAAAGATTGTAAAGGGTTCCTGAATAAACTGCATTGAGAAGAACTCCGAGTTGCATCATTCCTGTCTGCTGGTCGGATAAAGAAGCGACACTAAGTCACAGCCCCTCCCCAACAGACTCAAACCCTTTCTCATTCCAACTGCAAACCTCTGCCCACAGCTTCTAGTATGCTGCCATTTCTTCTCATAGCATGAGGAAACTGATTTGAGTTCTATTTTAGATGCCAGTGTATTTCTTTTGGTAAGGGAAATGTGGACAGAGGAACTCTGGGCAGAGAATGCTTGGATCAGATTGTCTGAGGGCCAAAACCCTCAAAGCTAAATCAGGGACTTTGAGGGTTTTGCTTCTTTGTCTTGAGATTGGTCTTTGTATGCTGTTCAGGTTGATTTTGAACTCCAGGCAAGTGATCTTCCAACCTCAGTTTCCCCAAGTACCTTTAAATAGAGTTTCAAGCCACCGTGACAGCTAAAAGTGTTTATTTCTTTAAAAAAGTTTTCTCAACATCTTCAAAGCTGATTTCTTCAGTATATCATCTTTGGAAAGCTATTTTTGTTGTGTAACCAAGAGAAACAAGCAGAAGCCAGGCATGGTGGTGCACATCTGTAAGACAGGATTGTCAAACACTTTAAGCCCTACCTGGTCTACACAATGAGTTCCAAGCTATCCTGCCTTTTAAAAAAGAAAAAAGAAAAAGAAAGAACATGTATGCACACACAGTAAAGAAGAGAATACATTAAAATGCATCAGAACACTGTCACATTGTCTAGTCAAAGAAAGGATAGGAAAACCTAACATATCATAAAACATAAATCAGCTTTACAGATTTCTGCCTGTCCCTGATGGACCTGGTGCACTGTTTCATGGTGAGACAGCTGTGATTTCCTTAGATTCACAGTCTTATTTTCTTTTCTTATTGCTGTGAAAAAAAATACCCTGACAAAAATAACTTATGAGGAAAAGAGTTTACCTTGGCTGAGAGTTCAAGGCACAGTCGATCATGGAGGGAAGGCAACTGATCATTTGCATCCAGTGAAGAATCAGAGAGCACCATAACAGACATGCCAGGTTTCAACATACTAATACAATTAGAAGGTGTACAATCAATACAACTTACAATAAATACTGTAGAAGAAACAAAGTAATTTTAACTTGCTAACTAAAAGAACCTTAACACATGCACTAACACTTATTTGAAATCCAGATCTTGTCCCAACGATATATCTGGCTAACATAACATCATAGAGAACTGCAGCTAACTTCCAAATGTGTCTCTGAAAATGTCCAGATCCAGTCTTCCAAATGAAGACTATTATTCCCAATATTGGATTGATTTCTAGACCAGTACATGATTGAGTCTGAATAACTGGTCACATTTAAGAAAAATACAAGAGTCATTATAACTTCTCTTTTGGATTCTCTTCCCACAAGAAGGGCAAGGCAGCTTGTCCCATCTGGGATATAAGAAAGCAAAGGTGGGTCAGGAACATATGTCCAATACAGCTTCCCAGTCACCATTGTCAGGGCACTCATCAAGTTCACAGGTTAGCATCATTCTTTATCCCAGCATCAGCATGTCTCACCTGTCCCTCTGGCAGCCACCATGATACTTCAGCATCCTGCAGAAAAAGCACAAACATGCCCTTTTCCCCATATTAGATACCGGATTGAGATCATGCCACATGGAGGCTAAGTGGGTCCTTCCTTTTCACCTAGGCATAGGTATGCCTAATTGTAGGGTAGCATAGACTCTCAGCAGAAAGTTCCTTGGCATCCAAATATTTTTTAATTGGACATTTTATTTATTTACATTTCAGATGTAATCCCCTTTCCCCATTCCCCCCAGAATTCCCCATCCTGCCTGCCTCTTGCTGCTTCTCTGAGGGTATGCCCCCACCCAACCACCCACTCCCACCTCCCTGCCCTCGAATTCTCCCACTCTGGAGCATCAAGTCTTCACAGGACCAAGGACTTCATCTCCCACAAATGCCTGACAAGGCCATCCTCCACTACACATACAGCTGGAGCCATGAGTCCCTCCCTCCATGTGTGTTCCCAGGATGGCAGTTTAGACCTTGGGAGCTCTTGTTGGATGATATTGTCACTCTTCCAATGGGGCCACAAGTCCCTTCAGCACCTTCAGTCTTCTCTCTACCTCATCCATTGGGAACCCCATGATCCATTCAGTGGTTAGCTTCAAGCATCTGCCTCTGTATATGTCAGATTCTGGAAGCGCCTCTCAGAAGACTAGTATATCAGGCTCCTGTCAGCATACACTTCCTGGCATCTACAACAGTTTCTGCCTATGGTGACTACACATGGGATGGATCCCCAGGTAGGGCAGTCTCCAGACGGCCCTTCCTCCAGTCTTCACCCCACACTTTGTATGTATATTTGCTCCTGAGAGTATTCTGTTACTCCTTCTAAGAAGGACCAACCAAATCACCCACACTTTGGTCTACCTTTTTCATGAGCTTCATGTGGACTGTGAGTTGTATTTTGAATATTCTGAACTTTTGGACTAATATGCACTTATCAGTGAGTGAACACCATGTGTGTTCTTTTGTGATTGGGTTACTTCACTCAGGATGATATTTTCAAGTTCCATCCATTTGCCTAAGAATTTTATGAACTCATTGTTTTTAATAGCTGAGTAGTACTCCACTGTGTAAATGTACCACGTTTTCTGTATCCATTCCTTTGTTGAAGGACATCTGGGTTCTTTCCAGCTTCTGGCTGTTATAAATGAGGCTGCTATGAACATCATGTGTCCTTGTTATATATTGGAGTATCTTCTGGGTATATGTCCAGTAGTGTCATAACTGGTCCTCAGGTAATACTATGTCCAATTTTCTGAGGAACCGCCAGACTGATTTCCAGAGTGGTTGTGTGAGCTTACAATCCCACCAACAATGGAGGAGTGTTCCTCTTTCTCCACATCTTTGCCAGCATCTGCTATCCCCTGAGCTTTTGATCTTAGCCATTCTGACTGGTGTGAGGTGGAATCTCAGGGTTGTTTTGATTTGCATTTCCCTGATGATTAAAGATGTTGAACATTTCTTTAGGTGCTTCTGTGCCATTCGAGTATTCTCAGTTGAGAATTCTTTCTTTAGCTCTGTACTCCATTTTTAAATCAGGTTATTTGATTGTCTGGAGTCAAATTACTTGACTTCTTTGTATATATTGGATATTAGCCCTCTATTGGATATAGGATTGGTAAAGATCTTTTCCCAATCTGTTGGTTGCCACTTTGTCCTATTGACAGTGTCCTATGCTTTACAGAAGCTTTGCAGGTTTATGAAGTCCCATTTGTCAATTCTTGATTTTAGAGCATAAGCCATTGGTGTTCTGTTCAGGAACTTTTCCCCTGTACCCACATGTTCCAGGCTCTCCCTCACTTTCTCTTCTATTAGTTTCAGTGTATCTGGTTTTATGTGGAGGTCCTGATCCACTTGGACAAGAGCTTTGTACAAGGAGATAAGAATGGATCAATTTGCATTCTTCTACATGCTGACTTCCAGTTGAACCAGCACCATTTGTTGAAAATGCTGTCTTTTTCCCACTGGATGGTTTTAGCTCCTTTGTCAAAGATCAAGTGACCATAGGTGTGTGGGTTCATTTCTGGGTCTTCAGTTCTATTCCATTGATCTTCCTGCCTGTCTCTGTACCAATAACACGAAGTGTTTATCACTACTGCTCTGTAGTACAGTTTGAGGTCAGGGATGGTGATTCTTCCAGAAGTTCTTTTATTGTTGAGAATGGTTCTTGCTATCCTGGGTTTTTTGTTACTCCAAATGAATTTGAGAATTGCTCTTTCTAATTTTGTGAAGAATTGAGTTGAAATTTTGATGGGGATGGCATTGAATCTGTAGATTGCTTTCGGCAAGATGACCATTTTTACTATATTAATCCTGTCAATCCATGAGCATCGAAGATATTTTCATCTTCTAAGATCTTCAATTTCTTTCTTCATAAACTTGAAGTTCATGTCACACAGATCTTTCACTTGCTTGGTTAGATTCACATCAGGGTATTTTATATTATTTGTGACTATTATGAAAGGTGTCGGTTCCCTAATTTTTTTCAGCCTGTTTGTCCTTTGAGTAGAGGAATGCTACTGATTTGTTTGAGTTAATTTTATACCCAGCCATTTTGCTGAATTTGTTTATCAAGCTTAGGAGTTCTCTGGTGGAAGTTTTGGGGTCAACTAAGTATACTATCATATCATCTGCAAATAGTGACATTTTGACTTCTTCCTTTCCAATTTGTATCCCTTTAACCTCCTTTTGTTATCTAATTGCTCTGGCTAGGACTTTTAGTACTATATTGAATAGGTAGGGAGAGAGTGGGCAAGCTTGTCTAGTCCCTGATTTTAGTGGAATTGCTTCAAGCTTCTCTCCATTTACTTTGATGTTGGTTACTGGTTTTCTGTATATTGCTTTTACTATGTTTAGATATGGGCCTTGATTTCCTGATCTTTCCAGGTCTTTTATCATGAAGGGGTGTTGAATTTTGTCAAATGCTTTCTCAGCATCTAGTAAGATGACCATGTGGCTTATTTTTTTAAGTTTGTTTATACAGTGGATTATATTGATGGATTTCCATATATTGGACCATACCTGAATTCCTAGGATAAAGCCTACTTGATCATGATGGATGATTGTTTTGAATTCAGTTTGCGAGAAATTTATTAAATGTTACTAATGTGTTGAGTATACAAGAGGATTTAGATAGGCATTGGGAACATCAGATTGATGCTCTTTATCCTATTTAAATTGTTGGAAGGAGTTTAAGAGTAAGGAGCCACCTTGAGTGTCATAGCAAATACCATTGGATTCATGTTAGTTCTAAAATTTACAATGGTAGCCATTATAATTAGGAAAAAGTTTAAAGATACTTACAGGGTATTTGGCATAATTCTAACACCTCTCTGGATGATTTAACTTTGCATAGTGAGCTTATGAATTTAAAGAATGCTGCTCTGCTGAGTGTCGATGTGACAGATACTGCTGATAAAATTACCCATAACCTGAGGTCAGCATTTCTATTTTGGTCAAGCTTCAAGAATAGCATATATAGCTTGACAATGCTAGCCTTTTTTGTCCTGGGAATACTTTTATTCCTGCCCATCATGTTAAAGCTTGTCTTTAACAACAACATCAACATGTTGGCAGCCAAAGTACATGACTTAAAACTAAAAATGGATCACTAGACAGAGTTATTAATTTAACATGCTGGCAAGCCAAGGATGAGTAACATTCTTTACAGAGCCTTACTAACCTAAGACAAAAGTGCATTACTTTGGATAATGCATGTTCCATGACAAGTAAGGAAGGCATTCTTGTTAGAACAACCTAAGACAGGCTCAGTCTTGTTTATGAAATAAGAAAGGAGGAAATGTGGAGAGCTTTTTGGTGCTGCTTGGCAGGAATCTGACATTGGCCAAGAGCAAGGAAATGGGCTTCTTGACAGGAATCTGACATTGGCCAAAGACAAGGAAATGGACTTCAGGCAGGAATCTGACCTTAAGCAAGAACAAAGAAATAATTTCAGACAGGAATCTAAATCTTAGGCTATAACAAAGAAGTAGGCTTCAGGCATGAAAATGACTTTGGGCTAGGACAGGGAAGTAGGCTCAGATATTTTAGTCATTCTGATAAGCCCTTAGAAACAGTGATCATGGGAGTGTTCATGGAACTTTGTTTATTGCCTTGCTTGTTCTTTGGCTATTTGTGTTTACTGTCTTGCTTGTTCCTTGACTATTTGCATCTATTGTATTGCTAGTTCCTCAACCTAGAACTGACCTTAATAATTGCATGTAATTAAAAGGGTATAAAAGCAAAAATGAGGAGGGTGGATGGATAGGGGGGTTCTAGGGAGGGGAAATGAGGAAAGCGAATGGCATCTGAAATGTAAATAAATAAAATATCCAATTAAAAATAGCACAATACCAGGTGGTTTTAGTACCGAATTCTATCAGACCTTCAAAGACAATCTAATACCAATACTTGTCAAACTACTCCACAAAATAGAAATAGGAACACTAACTAATTTGTTCTATTTGTTCTATGAAGCCACAGTTAAAACTAATACCTAAACCAAACAAAGATCCAGCAAAGAAAGAGAACTTCAGACCAATTTCCCTTATAAATATTGATACAAAAATGCTCAATAAAATTCTTGCAAACCAAATCTAAGAACACATCAAAACAAACATTCACCATAATCAACTAGGCTTCATCCCAGAGATACGGGGATGGTTCAATATACAGAAATCCATCAATGTAATCCATTATGTAAACAAAATCAAAGAAAAAAATCATGTGATCATCTCATTTGATGCTAAAAAAAAGCATTTGACAAAGTATAACACTCCTTCATGTTAAAAGTCTTGAAAATATCAGGAATTCAATGCACATACCTAAGCATAGTAAAAGCAATATACAGAAAACCAATTGCTAACATCAAACTAAATGGAGAGAAACTTGAAGCAATCCCACTAAAATCAAGGACAAGAAAAGGCTGCCCACTCTGTCCCTATTTATTCAATATAGTACTCAAAGATCTAGCCAGAGCACTTAGACAACAAAAGGAGGTCAAAGGGAAACAAATTGGAAAGGAAGAAGTCAAAATATCACTTTTTGCAGATAATATGGTAATATACATAAGCAACCCCAGAAATTCCGCCAGAGAACTCCTACAGCTGATAAACAAATTCAGCAAAGTGATTGGATATAAAATAATCTCAAACCAATCAATAGCCTTCCTCTACACAAAGGATAAACAGACTGAGAAAGAAATTAGGGAAACAACACCCTTCATAATAGTCACAAAAAATATAAAATATCTTGGTACAACTCTAACCAAACAAGAAACGACAACAAAATAATCACAGGAGGTAGAGGGAGGGAAGAACCTTGGAGGGAGAGAGACGGGGGAGGGAAAAGAGGGGGTAGAATCAAGTATGGGAAAGGACAGAGAAAAGTCCAGAGGATCAGAAGAATAAATAGAAACATGTAGCAGTGAAGGGTGGGTAATGGGTGGGGGGACCACTAGAAAGTCCCAAACACCAGGGAACCAAGAGGTTCCTGGGACCCAGTGGGTATGACATTAGCTGAAATACCCAACAGAGGGCAGACAGAACCTGAAGAGACCATCTCCAGAAATTGATATGGCCTCCAGTTGAAGGATGGGGCCACTCACTCATTTCAAATTTTTTAAGCCAGAATTGTTCCTGTCTAAAGAAAATACAGAGACAAAAAATGGAGTGGAGACTGAAAGGCCATCCAGAGACTGTTTCTCCTTGCAATCCAACCCATCTGCAGACACCAAACCCCAACACTATTGCTAATACCAAGAAGTGCTCAAAGACAGGAGCCCAGTATGGCTGTCCTCTGAGAGGCCCCACCAACATCTAAGACAGATGCAGATACTCAGAGCCAACCATCCATTGGACTGAGCCCTGGGACCCCAATGGAAGAGTTAGAGGAAGGACTGAAAGAGCTAGAGGAGATGGCAACCCCATAGAAAGAGCAATAATAACAACCAACTAGACCTCCCTCACCCCAGAGCTCCCAGGGACTAAACCACCAATCAAAGAGTACACATGGATGGTTCTTTAGCTCCAGTTACATATGTAGCAGAGGACTGCCTTATCTGGCATCAATGGGAGGAAAGGCCCTTGGTCCTGTGGAGAGGGATGCTTGACGGTGAGGCAGGATAATGAAAAGCTGGAAGCTAATGACAAATAGTTGAAAGGAACTCTCTAGTTACTTTTACAAAAGAACTCTCACTTGTAATTGTAGAAAGAAGAAACAGACTGCCAGTCCAAGAAAAGTTGCAGACCTCCAGAGATGTTTGAATGATCATAGGCAGGTCTGACATAATAAAGTCAGGACCATAATGGGAGAAAAACTGGAACCTTAAAAAGCAAAATAGGACCAACTAGATGATTCCTCCTGGAGATAATGGCTATGCAGAACCCATCTCTGTAAGAGGAAGCTCTTCATTTGTGTTGGGAAAAGCTGCTGTCTGCTCCCAAAGAGATGTTGCCCTTGAGATTTGTCATTTCCTCCTCTCTTAGGTAGCTGGCCATGAGTTGTTGGGTTAGATAAGCAAGAGGCTATATATGAGGAAGTTGCAGTCAGTCCTCCTGTACTACAAAGAGCCAAGGGAGAGTGTCTGGGATTCACATTGTAAAGATGTTCACATCTAGAGATGGCTTAGGAGAAGGGTAAGAACATCAGCTGGGCAAGCAATGAAGACTTGAACTTGGAACCTGGCACACATGTAAAAACTGGGTGAAACTATAACCCAAATATTGAAGAGAGTAGAGACAGGAGGACCACTGGATCTTTCTGGCTACCAGCCTAGCTCTAGTTTCAGAGAGAAACCTTATTCAAAGGAGTAAGAAATTGTCCAAAATCCTCTTTGGGCCTCCATGCACGCACAGGCACTGGCACACAATGGCACAACATACAGACAAACTCACAGATATACACATTCAAACATACACATATACATACATACCATTAACAGATACCACACATAGACAATATCACAAGCATATACACTCATACATACACAAATACATACATACCAGACACATATGCAGCATACATATACACAGACATGCATACACATGCACATGCATACATATGCACACACACTAAACAGACCACATATACATACACATGCATGCCACACACATATACAGAACACACACATATACCATACAGACCACACATACCTACATACCACACACATGCATACACAGACATGTATACTCATAACACATATACACACATACATATACATACACATATATTCCATATATACATAAACATACACATACACCACATATACACATACAACACAAACATATGCAATAAAAAAAGTATTTGTTCAAAGGGACCAGAATATAAGACTGGATTGGATCAGCAAAAACAAAATAGCTTAACAATATTTGCATTTAAAACAAGACTCCCAGAGGCTGAGGAAAATTCACAGCTTGTGTGGTTTTCAGAGACCTGAACCACTTATGAAGACCAGCACTAAGCAAAGTGGAAATATCTGAGTCACCCTGATAGCTGCCAGAGGAAAGAATACAGGCAAAGGGAAGTGGGTAAGGCCAACAACAGGGTGAGGTAAAGACATGCCTAAGGGGGCAAAATTCAAGGCCACTTGTTCTTTGGATTATGTCTAACAAGGATATTCTACCTTACTCTAGTCTACATCCTAGAAAGAAGTATGCCAGAATTATGCCCCACAAGACGACCAAGAGGATTAATCAGTTCCACAAAGTGGCCAAGAAGACATCTTCCACCAAGGGTTTAAGGAGCACACTGTGAGATATTAATAAAGCAGTGGTCCTCAGGAGAGACCATGGTTGAGCTGAGCTCAGGAATATTCATATGATAGGTCACAAATAAGTAAGAGCTGGGCTTCTTGACTGCCAAAAGTCAGGAGACCATAATTACCATTGTGGAAATTCCTACAAAGGGAATTGTAGACATGGTTAATAGTGTATGCGTTTCCCAGGAGCAAAATAGGCGGCAGTAAATAAGGGTGCTGCTTCACACATCAAAATAAGTCAAAAAAAAAGAAAAGAAAAAGTAAGGAAAGGAAGACAGTGAAGGAGAAGAAGAGGAGGAAGAGAAAGAGTACAGGGGAGAGGAACAAGAAGGAGAGAGAGGACAGAGGAGGAAGAGAAAGGGAAGAGGAAAGGAGAAAGCAAGAGACCAATGGAAGTCACACCTATAAAGTCAGAACCCATTACTCAGTTGCCAGATAAACAGATGTTTAGAACCAGAATCCACTGATTAAACACCATACAGAGGGTAGACTGTAATCACTCTAGGAGATCGACCACAGCAAGTTAGTAGTTAAGGTAACCTTCAGATTAGACTCTTGGTCTACAAAGAAAAGCCACTATAGTAGAAAAAAAGTGAGTGAAATAGTTTAAACTGTCTCTTTTATAACCAGCATTGTGAGTCATCTTGGAGATGTCGATGTAAATGTACCATCATTAAAGATCTAAGGTGGAAAGTGGTGGCTCTGACACTAATAATAGCCATTGCAAAAGCCATCCTAGTAATGGTACCCTATGGGAGGTCACATGTGAAGATGACAGAGAACGTAAGCCTGGGATACAAATAGCTTTATATGCTAGCAGAGCCAGGGAGTCGCTGGTGCAAACGTAGCACACGAGCAAATGGTCATGCACATGGCATCTTCTGTATCAGTACTAGTTATACAGGCCAGATCTGCCCCAAGTTGTCCCAACTTGTGTTCCTAACTTGTCCAGAAATGCGTAGATTGCCATCCCTGCATCAGCAGTTTTAGTTTGGGTCCTGGTGCCAAGCAATCCCTTTAAGTCTGTGGTTTCCGCTCATCTGCTATCGACTTGGCTGTTGAAGTACAACTTCACCCGTAGACTAATGAACAGCTCTCTAGTTCTGATGGAATAATCCTAGGTTAGAAGCAACAGATTAGTGGACTCTACTCAGACATGTCAGTTTCAACCAGAATTGTGGGTAACTGTACTGAAAATAAAGGACAATGAACTATTCACTTTTCAGACATGGCCAGGAGTCTAGGAGTGGCCAAGTTAATTTGGATCAGTGATGGGTGTAGTTTTCTGGGAATCACCCAGCAGAGAGGAGTCCTAGAGTTATTCCTGTCCTCGATGACTAATACATAAGCCACTTAATGTCTCAGTGCCTTTGATTCCTCATAGGACATCCCTTCTCTTTGAGAAGGAACAGTAAGGAATGCTTCCAAACCCTTAACTGGTATATGGAAGCAAGGGCTCCTCTCAGGACTTTTAAGGTAAGGTCAGTGAGTTGACTGTTTTCCTCCTGTTTACCACTGTTGTTTGTTGAACTCTTTTGTTGAGATAGGATCTCACTGTATAGTCTAGGCTGGCTTTAAACTCTATCCATTTTCCTCAACATCCTGAGTGCTGAAATTACAATTGTGTCAGACCCAGCCACAGTCAAATCTTGAGGTTTAATTTGTCATTTTCTTTTTGCAGTTGAAACATATACTAAAGTCACTCTTTTTAAGGTCTTAATTTTAATTAATTAATTTATTCTTTTACTTACGTACTTATTTATGTGGTGCTGGGAATTGAACCCAAGTCCTCATATATGCTAGGCATATGCTCTACCACGGAGTTCCAACCACATTCCCTGAATGTACACTTTATTTCCCAAGGGTATAAACTGTGCTTATTATATGTTTGGCAGAGTTGATAGCACAGACACAGATAGTTAATACATGTGCATCAGCTTTCAGGAAGCAGAGCCAAAATGAATGAGACTCCAAAGACAAGGCTCTGACTCTGGCTCTCATCTGAGCATATTATGTAATCCCTCACAATTTTTTTTTGCTTGTTTATTTGCTTGTTTTTTAATGTGAAAATCTTTATTGAATATTTTATTTACATTTCAGATGCCATCCCCTTTCCCCATTTCCCCTCCCTAGAAAAACCCCTATCCTACCGCCACTTCTCCTTTTTGCTTTTATACTATTTTTTTTAGTGTTAATCAAAGGTTTTATAAGTTTGGTAATGCTCAATATCAATCAGAAGTGTAACCCAATACCCAACCTAGATATATCAACTATCTTTGACTGGCAGGGACATGCAAACATCCAGCTCCATGCCCCCCCTCTTGTCACCTAACTCCTCCTCTCCTTCTCCTCCTCTCCTTACTCCTTATCTTCCTCTCCTTACTCCTCCCATCTTAGCTCCTCCTACATATCACTGTTCCTGTTAAAATAAAACTTTTCTCTTAGAATTCAATTAGAGCATAACTATACCAATTTGTGTCAGTAAGGTACAAGATAGACCTAATACCCAGTAAATCATTTTGTTGACTAAACAGAACCTCTGTCATCCCTCCTAAATAAAAGACTTAATTCTGAACCTGGCTTTTTTTTTCCTTGGCTTTAGAATGAATGTCAGCTGAAAAACGTCCTCTCAAACCTTTTCTCTCAAAGTAAATAGCTGGGATTGGTTATGAGACTATAAGACTTCAACCCCGTAAAAAATCCAGAATGACCAAGTTAACTGAAATTATGTGAAGCACCAAGCATAGCTCCTAAAACTTAGGCAAATTATAGAGACCACTGAGCACCTGGACAGTCCCTATGCTACAGAACGTTGGAGCATTCGATCTTCAGCCTTCTGGCCCAGGATCATCTGACAGACCTAGTGACGCAGAATTATTAAAGGCTGATTACTTTGTCTTGGCAGATATAATCAGTTGACTATTCTGCAAGTGTGTCCTTTCTGGACAGTAATTTATCTGTAGAGGCAATTCTTGCCTAGTGGCTGTCTCACCACAACTGGAGTAACTCCAAAGATGTTCAATTTCTTCTTAGAATCCAAGACAGAAAGCTGTCAGGAGAAGACAGGTCTCTAACCAAAATGGACATTAATATAGAAATGTTTGTAATGTCAATTCTGTTGACTTCTGATATTTTGAAAACCAACTATCCATGTAAGGCAATCTGGACTACTGTTTGTTAACTCCTCTCAGCTAAATAAAATATAGGAAACACCCTAACAATAAACTTAGAGCCATGAATTTGCTATAGCCCCTTAACCCACAGGCTAACCATCTCAAATCAGTTTAAAAACTTAAAGAAGGACTGGGTCTAAGCCTTGTATTCCTAAATGTGTTATATAGGCACAATGCCTATGAGAGTAACAATATTAATCTCACTTTATATCAATAAGAAGCTCATAACAATGAAAACTTTAAATTTGAAATCAAAGTAAATTTTGTACCATTTAGGAAATTATAACCATCTTAATAACAATTATATATATTTCTACAAATAGCTTATGGCTATGCAATAAATCCTAGCTAATCCTCCCTGTTCCAACAAAACCACTACTTTTTTCTAGAGAGACAGCCCAATATTAACCACCTCAGTCCCCAAGCCCAGGGAATAGAGGCGCTGGACTCATTAACTTCTTCAAGCTGATTATGGGCATTGAGATATTAGAAGAGGGGCAGGAGGAAGAGTAAATTGATAAGCCTTTGACACTGTCTTCACCGCATCCAGGTGCAATTCCAGGACATCAGAGGTTCCAGCAGGTCTGCTCCACTCACTTGATGAGTAGATACACTGAGGCTGTGTAATCTGCAATATACAATTCTCAAAACAAATTTTGGTATCAAGATATTTTTTTGTTTGAATTCTGGAAACTAGTCTTCTGGCGGCCTGCCTCTGTCATGTCTAATCCATATAATTCTGGGAGTTTCTATAAAGGGGTACTCCCACTATTTTCCCATTTCCACCTCCCTGTTCTCAAATTCCCCAATACTAGGGAATCCAAACTTTCAGGCACCAAGGCCCTCTACTTCCACTGATGCCTAACCCCTTACCCCATCCCCCTTCCTCCAATTACTATGAGGGTATGCACCCACCATCCTCTCATTCCCACCTCCCTGCTCTTGAAATTGTCCAACACTAGGGAGTCCAAACTTTCAGGTATCCAGGCTATCCACTTTCACTGATGCCTGGCAAGACCACCCTCAACTACTTATACAGGTGAAGCCATGAGTCCCTCCCTTTGTGTTCTCAGGCTGGAGATTTTAGAATGGCTACTCCAGCTTGTTTCTTAGGGCCATTGCTTGAAAAATTGTTTTCCAGCCTTTTACTCTAAGGTAGAGTCTGTCTTTGTCACTGAGGCAGGTTTCCTGTATGTAGCAAAATGCTGGGCCCTGTTTATGAATCCAGTCCATTAGCCTATGTGTTTTAATTGAGGGATTGAGTCCATTGATGTTAAGAGATGTTAAGGAACAGTGATTGTTGCTTCCTGTTATTTTTGTTATTAGAGGTGAAATTATCTTTGTATGGCTATCTTCTTTTGGATTTGTTGGAAGAAGATTACTTTCTTGCTCTTTCTAGGGTATAATTTCCCTCCTTCTATGAAGCTTTCCTGCTATTATCCTTTGTAATGTTGGGTTTGTGGAAAGATATTGTGTAAATTTGGTTTTGTCATGGAATATCTTGGTTTCTCCATCTATGGTAATTGAGAGTTTTGCTGGGTATAGTAGCCTGGTCTGGCATTTGTGTTCTCTTAGGGTCTATATCACATCCATTTAGCATCTTCTAGCTTTTAAAGTATCTGGTAAGAAGTCTGGTGCAATTCTGATAGGTCTGCCTTTATATGTTACTTGGCCTATTTCTCTTACTGCTTTTAATATTCTTTCTTTATTTTGTGCACTTGATGTTTTGATTATTATGTGGCGGGAGGTATTTCTTTTCTGGTCTAGTCTATTTGGAGCTCTATAGGCTTCTTGTATGTTTATGGACATCTCGTTCTTTAGGTTAGGGAAGTTTTCTTCTATAATTTTGTTGAAGATATTTATTGGCCCTTTAAGTTGGGAATCTTCACTCTCCTCTATACCTATTATCCTTAGGTTTGGTCTTCTCATTGTGTCCTGGATTTCCTGGATGTTTTATGTTAAGAACTTTTTGCATTTTGTGTTTTCTTTGACAGTTGTATCAATATTTTCTATGGTATCTTCTGCACCTGAGATTCTCTCTTCTATCTCTTGTATTCTGTTGGTGATGCTTGCATCTATGACTCCTGATTTTTGTCCTAGGTTTTCTATCTCCAGGGTGGTCTCCCTTTGTGATTTCTTTATTATTTCTACTTCCATTTTTATGTCCTGGATGGTTTTGTTCAGTTCCTTCACCTGTTTGGTTGTGTAGTCTTGTAATTCTTTAAGGGATTTTTGTGTTTCCACTTTAAGGGGTTCTACCTGTTTACCTGTGTTCTCCTCAATTTCTTTGAGAGTGTTATTTATGTCCTTCTTAAAGTCCTCTATCATCATCATTAGAAGTGATTTTAAATCTGAATCTTGCTGTCCTAGTACTATGGGGAATTCAGGACTTTCTTATGTGGGAGAACTAGGTTCTAATGATGCCAAGTACCCTGGGTTGCTGATGCTTATGTTCTTGTTCTTGCCTTTTGCCATCTGGATCTCCTTAGTGCTACCTGCCCTGTCTCTGACTGGAGCCTGTCTTTCCTATTGTCTTGGTTTTATCAGAACTGTGTGGGGTGGATGTTGCTACTGGGGTAAGAGCTGGGGCCCAAAATCTGCTCAGTGCTCTGGTCCAGGAGTGACTTCCTGGGTCCTAGTGGGTTTCAGTTACTTCCTGTTTGGGGCAGGCCTTGCTATCTGCTTACCTAAGATAATGCCAGGGTTAGAGCACCTGGGAGCCCTGCTTCCTCTGGGTTCTTAGAGATTGGAGGCAGACTGCCACCCAGGATCTGCTCAGTGCTCAGGCCCAGACCGGAAGGAACCAGTGCTCTGGGGTGACTTCCTGGGTCCTTGTGGGTCCCAGTTACTCCCTGTTTGGGGCAGGTGTTGCTGTCTGCTTACCTAAGATAATGCCAGGGTTAGAGTACCTGGGAGCCCTGCTTTCTCTGGATTCTTAGGGATTGGGAGCAGAGCTGCCACCCAGGATCTGCTCAGTGCTCAGGCCAGACCGACAAATTATTAAAACTTAGTTTTATCTTCCAATACTGAGGACACTGATGGTCATCAACTCTAAAGCAACACATAAGCTTTTCAAAAATATTATTATTATTATTATTATTATTATTATTATTATTATTATTGTCTTCCTTCTTAAGCTTCATGTGGTCTATATGTTGTATCTTAGGTATTGTGAGCTTTTGGACTAATATGCACTTATCAGTGAGTGCATACCATGTATGTTCTTTTGTGATTGGGTTACCTCACTCAGGATGATATTTTCAATTTCCATCCATTTGCCTAAGAATTTTATGAACTCATTATTTTTAATAGCTGAGTAGTACCCCATTGTGTAAATGTACCACATTTTCTTTATCCATTCCTCTGTTGAAGGGCATCTGGGTTCTTTCTAGCTTCTGGCTATTATAAATAAGGCTGCTATGAACATACTGGAGCATGTGTCTCTGTTGTATGTTGAAACATCTTTGGGTATATGCCCAGGAGTGGTATAGCTGGGTCCTCAGGTAATACTATGTTCAGTTTTCTGAGGAACCACCAGACTGATTTCCAGAGTGGTTGTACCAGCTTTCAATCCCACCAACAATGGAAGAGTGTTCCTCTTTCTTCACATCCTTGCTGGCATCTGCTATCCCCTGAGTTTTTGACCATTTTGACTGATGGGAGGTGGAGTCTCAGGGTTGTTTTGATTTACATTTCCCTGACGGTTAAGGATGTTGAATGTTTCTTTAGGTGCTTCCCTGCCATTGGAGTTTCCTCAGATGAGAATTCTTTCTTGAGCTCTGTACCCCATTTTAATAGGGTCATTTGATTGTCTAGAGTCTAATTTCTTCAGTTCTTTGTATACCTTGAATATTAGCTGTAGGTAATTGGCTGGAGAATGCAGGGTTCCTCCAGGGTGAAGTTAGGCCTGGCTGCTCACTAAAGGCTTCTTCACAGCTCCTCACAGAGTGGCCTCAATATACAAAAAGGTCCTTGGGTTTCCAAAACAGGTTTATTGACATGATGGATGGTGGACGGATCTGGATGCACACCCCCCACCCCCGCCCCCGCTGTAAAACCCAGAGCAGTCCTGAGTTAAATAGCAGGGAGAGAGGGGGGAGGGGCTGGGGAACTCACGATCTCCACCTGTGTCCTATGTGGCTGAAGGGTGAAGGTTGAATGGAGATTAGACCTCTTGTCAGGAGCCTGAGTTCTGGGGCCGTGGTCAAACCCACAACCCAAGAACCAGGATACCATTCCACAGCCAACAATTAGCTCTCTATCAGATGTAAAATTGGTAAAGATCTTTTCCCAATCTGTTGGTTGTCACTTTGTCCTATTGATGGTATTCTTTGCTTTACAGATGTTTTGCAGCTTTATGAGGTCCCATTTGTCAATTCTTGATCTTAGAGCATAAGCCATTGGTGTTCTGTTCAGGAACTTTTCCCCTGTGCCCACATGTTCCAGGCTCTCCCCCACCTTCTCTTCTATTAATTTCAGTGTATCTGGTTTTATGTGGAGGTCCTGATCCACTTGGACATGAGCTTTGTACACGGAGATAAGAGTGGATCAATTTGCATTCTTCTACATGCTGACCTCCAGTTGAACCAGCACCATTTGTTGAAAATGCTGTCTTTTTTCCACTGGATGGTTTTAGCTCCTTTGTCAAATATCAAGTGACCATAGGTGTGTGGGTTCATTTCTGTGTCTTCTATTCTATTCCATTGATCCTCCTGCCTGTCTCTGAACCAATATCATGCAGTTTCTATCACTATTTGCTCTGTAGTACAGCTTGAAGTCAGGAATGGTGATTCCCCAAGAAGTTCTTTTACTGTTGAGAATAGTTTACACTATCCTGGGTTTTTTGTTATTCCAAATGAATTTGAGAATTGCTCTTTCTATCTCTGTGAAGAATTGAGTGGGAATTTTGATGGGGATTGCATTAAATCTGTAGATTGCTCTCGGCAAGATAGCCATTTTTACTATATTAATCCTGCTAACCCATGAGCATGGGAGATCTTTCCATCTTCTGAGATCTGCTTCGATATCTTTCTTCAGGGACTTGAAGTTCTTGTCATACAGATCTTTTACTTGCTAGGTTAGATTCACACTAAGTATTTTATATTATTTGTGACTATTGTGAAGTGTGTTCCTATTGTGAAATTAGGTTCCCTAATTTCTTTCTCAGACTGTTTATCTTTTGAATAAAGGAAGGCTACTGATTTGTTTGAGTTGATTTTATATCCAGCCGCTTTACTAAAGTTGTTTATCATGGTTAGGAGTTCTCTGGTGGAAGTTTTGGGGTCACTTAAGTATACTATCATATCATCTGCAAATAGTGAAACTTTGACTTTTTCCTTTCCAATTTGTATCCCTTTGACCTCCTTTTGTTGCCTAATTGCTCTGGGTAGGAATTCCAGTACTATACTGAATAAGTAGGGAGTGAGTGGGCAGCCTTGTCTAGTTGCTGATTTTAGTGAGATTGCTTCAAGTTTCTCTCTATTTAGTTTGATGTTGGCTACTGGTTTGCTGTATATTTCTTTTACGATGTATGGGCCTTGGATTCCTGACCTTTCCAAGACTTTTATCATGAAGGGGTGTTTAATTTTGTCAAATGCTTTTTCAGCATCTAGTGATATGATCATGTTGGGTTTTTTTTTTTTTTAGTTTGTTTATATAGTGGATTACATTGATGGATCTCTGAATATTGAACGATGCCTGAATTCCTGGGATAAAGCCTACTTGATCATGATGGATAATTGTTTTGATGTGTTCTTGGATTCAGTTTTCGAGAATTTTATTGAGTATTTTTGCATTGCTATTCATAAGGGAGATTGGCCTGAAGTTCTCTTTCTTTGTTGGGTCTTTGTGTGGTTTAGGTATGAGCTTGTAGCTTCATAGAATAAATTGGGTAGTGTTCCTTCTGTTTGTATTTTTTGGAACAGTTTATAGAGAATTGGTATTAAGTCTTCTTTGAAGGTCTTACAGAACTCTGCACTAAAACCATCTGGTCCCAGACCTTTTTTTTGGTGGGGACACTTTTAATGACTGCTTCTATTTCTTTTGGTTTTATGGGACTGTTTAGATGGTTTATCTGAGCCTGGTTTAACTTTGGTAACTGGTATTTGCCTAGAAAATTGTCCATTGCATCCAGATTTTCCAATTTTGTTGAGTATAGTCTTTTGTAGTAGGATCTGATGATCTTTTGAATTTCCTGGGTTTCTGTTGTTATGTCACCCTTTTCAGTTCTGATTTCATTAATTTGGATACTGTCTCTCTCTCCTCTGGTTAGTCTGGCTGAGGGCTTATCTATCTGGTTGATTTTCTCAAAGAACCAGCTCCTGGTTTTATTGATTCTTTGTATAGTTCTTTTTATTTCTACTTGGTTGATTTCATCCCTGAGTTTGATTATTGCTTGCCATCTATTCCTCTTCGGTGTGTTTGCTTCTTTTTGTTCTAGAGCTTTCAGGTATGTTGTCAAGCTGCTAGTGTATGCTCTCTCCAGTTTCCTTTTGTAAGCACTTAGAGCTATGAGTTTTCCTCTTAGCACTGTTTTCATTGTGTCCCAGAAGTTTTGGTATGATGTGTCTTCATTTTCATTAAATTCTAAAAAGTCTTAAATTTCTTTCTTTATTTCTTCTGTGACCACATTATCATTGAGTAGATTGTTGTTCAGTTTCCACATGAATGTGGACTTTCCGTTGTTTTTGTCGTTATTGAAGACCAGCCTTAGTCCATGGTGATCTGATAGGATGCATGGTATTATTTCAATTTTCTTGTATCTGTTGAGGCCTGTTTTGTGACCAATTATATGGTCTGTTTTGGAGAAGGTACCATGAGGTGCTGAGAAAAAGGTTTGTTTTAGAATGAAATGTTCCATAGATATTTGTTAAATCCATTTGGTTCTTACCTTCTGTTAGTTTCATTGTGTCTCTGTTTAGTTTCTGTTTCCATGATCTGTTCATTGCTGATAGTGACGTGTTGAAGTCTCCCTCTGTTATTGTGTGAGGTGTGATGTGTGCTCTGAACTTTAGTAAGGTTTCTTTTATGAAAGTGGTTGCTCTTGCATTTGGCACATAGATGTTCAGAATTGAGAATTCATGTTGGTTGACTTTTCCTTTGACAAGTATGAAATGTCCTTCCTTATTCTTTTTGATAGCTTTAAGTTGAAAGATGATTTTATTCAATATTAGAATGGCTACACCAACTTGTTTCTTAGGACCATTTGCTTGAAAAATTGTTTTCCAGCCTTTTACTTTAAGGTAGTGTCTGTCTTTGTCACCAAGGAGGGTTTCCTGTATGCAGCAAAATACTGGGTCCTGTTTACATATCCAGTCCATTAGTCTATGTCTTTTTTATTGGGGGAACTGAGTCCAATGATGGTAAGAGATATTAAGGAGAGGAGATTGTTGCTTCCTGGTATATTTTTGATATTAGCGGTGGCATTGTTTGTGTGGCTATCTTTTTTTGGATTTGTTGGAAGAAGATTACTTTCTTGCTCTTTCCTCCTTGTATTGGAGCTTTCCCTCTATTATTCTTTGTAGTGCTGGGTTTGTGGAAAGATATTGTGTAAATTTGGTTTGTCATGGAATATCTTGGTTTCTCCATCTATGGTAATTGAGAGTTTTGCTGGGTATAGTAGCCTGGTCTGGCATTTGTGTTCTCTTAGGGTCTATATCACATCCATTTAGCATCTTCAAGCTTTTACAGTATCTGGTAAGAAGTCTGGTGCAATTCTGATAGGCCTGCCTTTATATGTTACTTGGCCTATTTCTCTTACTGCTTTTAATATTCTTTCTTTGTTTTGTGCATTTGGTGTTTTGATTATTATGTGATGGGAGGTATTTTTTTTCTGGTCTAGTCTATTTGGCGTTCTATAGGCCTCTTGTATGTTTATGGGCATCTCGTTCTTTAGGTTAGGGAAGTTTTCTTCTATAATTTTGTTGAAGATATTTACTGTCCCTTTAAGTTGGGAATCTTCACTCTCCTCTATAACTATTATCCTTAGGTTTGGTCTTCTCATTGTGTCCTGGATTTCCTGGATGTTTTATGTTAAGAACTTTTTGCATTTTGTGTTTTCTTTGACAGTTGTATCAATATTTTCTATGGTATCTTCTGCACCTGAGATTCTCTCTTCTATCTCTTGTATTCTGTTGGTGATGCTTGCATCTATGACTCCTGATTTTTGTCCTAGGTTTTCTATCTCCAGGGTGGTCTCCCTTTGTGATTTCTTTATTGTTTCTACTTCCATTTTTATGTCCTGGATGGTTTTGTTCAGTTCCTTCACCTGTTTGGTTGTGTAGTCTTGTAATTCTTTAAGGGATTTTTGTGTTTCCACTTTAAGGGGTTCTACCTGTTTACCTGTGTTCTCCTCAATTTCTTTGAGAGTGTTATTTATGTCCTTCTTAAAGTCCTCTATCATCATCATTAGAAGTGATTTTAAATCTGAATCTTGCTTTCCTTGTGATATGGGGAATTTAAGACTTTCTATTGTGGGAGAACTGGGTTCTGATGATGCCAAGTACCCTGGGTTGCTGATGCTTATATTCTTGTGCTTGCCTTTCTCCATCTGGATCTCTTTAGTGCTACCTGCATTGTTTCCTCAAAAAAAATATTATAACTTGTGGCATTGTTATTTATATTGTCCCTAATATAAACACTTATAAATTGGAAAACCCCACCCCCAAATAAATCTCTCACATGAGCCTGTTGCTTGGTGTGACTTTGTGGGATTTCTTGGCTTCAGTCCACTAAGGTACCCTTCCTTCCACTGTGAAATCCTAATTTGGTACCATGAGACTCAGGAGGATATCATAGTGCCAGTGTGCTACCCCCTTGGGGATCTAAGCCTCACTGGGGTCCTATCTATAGTACACTAATCTAGACCCCAAAATCCCAGAGGGTAAACAACTCATGAACCACTTTTTTCCCAGAGTATCTCTGACATTAGGCCCAAGCTTAAACACTTGGAGAAAGGACCCTTGGCTCCACAGGCAGAAGTCTTAGTGCTGGCCATTAAGGTATACCGTGGGAGAAATGAAAAGCCTGAAAGAGGGACATGGGGCTATTGACTGCCCCTGTGTACTTCACGGGACAGGGACATCAGACCCATATCACCCTTCAGCCAACCTCTTAAGCGTGGCCTTGGCTAACTGAAGGGCCCCAGGCTTGCCTGGCCTGACCACTGTCATCTCTGACAGGGGCCCTGGATAGTCATCACAGAATTTACTCATGTATGGGTGACCAGTTCTGACTGGTCTTTCACTTAAACCCTTGCTTTTCACTGATTACCTACTCACCCCTTTTTCCCTTTCATCTCCACTCCTATGGAATGTTACTGACCTATCCCAGCCACACACCAACTCCTGCTCATCCCCAGTAAAACTGGGGATCTCTCCCCTATAAATGCCTTTCTCCTAAATGGCAGGGCCCCTTCGAGATAATTCTCAGAACCCCCATAGCCGCTAAGCTTTAGGGTCTCCTCATTAGATTCACCTATCCTATGTCCAGCCCTTTACTCCTCCATATGGAACAATTATCTTCCTACCTATCAACCCCAAGATGAACCTGCTCCCTTAAGTCTCAGAGGACACTGAGAACAACCACTTGCCCTCATTCCAGAAGAATGAGGCTTCACACTGGCAGCTGTGCCCAACTCTGCTGGACTGAACATGGACTTTTCCTCCCCACCCTCTTGTCTACCTCTGTTCAGGGTGACTCTTACATATGAAGATTCAAAGTTCAAGAACCCCTTACTTTTAACAAACAGGGTCAGGAAGTTGTTCCATAGAAGGCTGCCAGGAGCCATTTAGAATTCCCATCATCCCTATATCCAACCCTCCTCCTTCATTTAATGACCTTTTTGCCTGATTCCTCTATGACCAAACTGAAGGCTATTATAAAAAATGGCCAAATAGATATGGAGCCTGTCCATACCAGTTTTGACAATAGCATTTGCCACACATACATCCTTGCTTCAATTCCCTCCTCTATCAAAAAAAAAAAAGGGGGCCTTCACCTCTATATCATGGATCCATGGGGTCCCAACTGAGAAGCCAGTGTTGTCAGTAAGCTCCACTGTTTTCTCAACCCCCAGGACCTGGTGAGCACAGTTAAAATCCAGAGAAAATGTATCCGAACTCAACTCCTGGAGATGGGGGAAGTCAAGGAAATGATTCAACATTCCTCCGAGGTCCTAAGCTCTTTAACACCCCTTCTCCTAATAATACAAAGCTGTTATTTCATCTCCTGCTCTGACTTCAGCTACCAGCTCCTTAATGTCACCCAACCTCATGGCTTTGGGAATTGCTGGCTGTGTGTTCCTCCCAGGACTAGCTCACAACTACCACTTACAGCTTCTCCTATAACCTTGTCAAAAAACCTCACCTTTCCATTCACCAGCTGCCCTGAGGCTGGTGTTGCCAACTCTCGACCTTTTCCATGTCACCCTCTTCAGCAAAGCAAACTGCTTAGGCATTCGTGGCACATTTTGTGGGTGTTGCATTTCTTAGACTGTAACAAAACCTTAATCCTCGACACTCCACCTCACCTCAGTGCCCTTCCATCCACAGCACCTCTGTGGTACTCATGTCTACTGTCGCCTACCTGCTAGTTGGTAAGGAGCATGCATGCAAGTATTTCTATTCCCCAAGTTGGAGTTGATACATGGAGAAGAAAAGACCCTACTAATCCCTGTTGAGGACTCAGTAGCTCACCAGCATAATAAAAGGGTGGTTCAAAACTTGCCCCTCTGGCTGTAACAGGAATAACTTCGGGTGTTGCCACTGAGACAATGGGCCTGACCACTCCCCTGACCTTGTAGCATCAGTTTTCTTCCCAGTTCATCCAGGATGTCCAGCATATTCACCCTTCAAGGACAGACTCCTTGCTGCAGTGGTGCTCCAAACCTGACAGGGACTAAATCTTTTTTACAGCTGAAAAAGGTGGTCTTTGACTCTTCTTCCAAAAGGAGTGCTGCTTTTATGTCAACCAAACATGTATAGTAAAACACAAAGTCTAACTACTTCAAACAGACTTCTACAAACAGTAAAAAAACAACTTGATGCCTCCAGCCCCTGGGCCTTTGAGAACCATGCATGGAAGTAGATACTACCTTCCTGACTCACCTGCAGCTCATTTTTCCAGCTTTTACTAATTTCTTCTTTATCCTCTATTTTTCTACAAAGACAAATTTGAAAAAAGTTCTAATCAAATAATTAATCAGTTATTGTTTGTAAAAGTTGTTTTTATTTGCCAGATGTAGTTGTTATCTCTAAGGCTTACTGCTTCTGTCTGCTAATCTAGGCCCAGTTCTAGAAGTTTCTAGCCTCTGTGCAATCTTATCTAGGCTCAGAGTGTTTTCAGTCTCTGACACCACTGAATACGCTCACCTTTTCTTGTTCTTTCTGAACTCTGGCTGGCTGGTTCAACTCTCTGTAAGCTGACTGATTCAAATGTGCTTCTTTCTTGGCCTCTGACTGTATTGCCCTGCTTGGCCTCAAACTAACTCTAACAATCTGTTTTAATCTCCTGTCTCCTCATTGTCTGGCTCATTTTGTCTACCTGTGTCTAGTTTATTCTCTTGTCAAACTCTCCCAGTAAACCTGCCTCTCTCCTTCCTGCTGCACTGTTCCCCCTCTCATTGCCTCTCCTCTCTCTTCTCATGAGAGTTGGCCATAACCTATTCCTTTCAATCTTTCTCTGATTCATCACTTTCTGTCTCTCAATTAGACATCACTTTCAAACATGGGTGCTTCCTTCTACAAAGTTTACCTTCATTGTTTGAAATTAGAGGTGTGTGCTAAAGGCTGAGCCATACCACAACTAGGAACAGGGTTTTGTTTTGTTTTTTCCAGTAAATAACACAATCCTGGGATTCACAGTGTGATTAAATATCCTGCAACAATTGTTACAGGACTGCCAATGTAATGTAATGCAGTTTACCTTCTAATGCTAATTTGAGGACCTCAAGACTGGTTACCCCAAAGACAAGAGAATCCATGCACAAGACACTGAGTGACTCTGTTCCCAGTTAATTGTGATTTGTGAATGAAGATGCCAAAATCCAGTAGCTGGGCAGAAAAAGACATAGTGGGGTTGAGGTTTCTCAGGCTTGAAGAGAGAGGAGCAGGAAGAGGGGAAGAAGAAGCTGCCATGGGATAGTAGAAGATGCATAGGGAGAAGGAGAGCCACCATGGGCTAAAGGCCAAGAGAGCATGGCCCTGAGAATGGAGTTAAGAGCAGCCCAGATGGAACATGGTAAAGTGATAACTCGGGTTATGGATAGGAAAGTAGACTCGCCCTTTCGGTCTTTGCTCCCTGGATAGCAAAGTCGTGAAGAAAGGAGAGTGAGGTAGTCCGTCCATTTCTTCCACCCTCCATCTCTGCGTCCTTCGCAGAACTTCCAGCAGCGGCATGTTGGGCCAGAGTATCCAGAGGTTTACCACCTTTGTGGTCCGTCGCAACCACTACGAGGAAGGTCCGGGAAAGAATTTGCCATTTTCGGTGGAAGACAAATGGCGGTTACTGGCTATGATGACCGTGTACTTTGGATCTGAATTTGCTGCTCCTTTCTTTATAGTAAGGCACCAGCTACTTAAAAAATAAGAACATTTAATTCATCCCTCTAACAGAATGAAGAAAGTTTAAGAGATATGCTCTGAAAATTGGATTAAACTCCTGAACTCTTACACTAGAAAAAATTGTAAATAAACTAATGATTAAAAAAAAAAAAAAAAAAGGAAAGTAGACTCTAACAGGATGGACGGGAGGAGCTTCCCAGGTACTGTGCTGCCTATGGCATATATTAAATATAAAGGCTGTTTGTCTTTCATCCAAGAATATACATGGTCTAAGGTGAGGAAAAAGCCCTGGCCGGGATTTTTATTATTTTTTACTACAACCAACAGAGCTGGATACAAATGACTACTGAATATCCTGACAGGGAGGCTCAACAGAGCCCTGAAGATGTCCACACCCCTAGACAACAAGAAGCAGTCTAGGGAGCACGGTGCCCCCATTCCTGCCTCACCAGTCACACCTAAATATTTCCTTACCATTTATAACAGGTAATAAGGAGGAATGTTGGAGAACTGCACCCCCAGCCCACCTTCGGTGACCCAGTGACAGTTGTCATGTCATCAGTCACCAAAATATTACGAATTTCAACTGTCGCCACATGTTGCGTGTTCTCCCTGTGCATGTGTGGTATATGCCCCTTTATAAAAAGCTCGTGTCTTCATGACCTGCCCAACTTTCCCTTCCACCCTCACTCAGAGGCTGCCTCTGTATACCACTCACCCCACCCCTGCTCCCAATTCTCTGATGAGAAGCCTTGTGAGGTGTGACCTTGTGTTTCTTGGCTTCAACCCAACAAGGCACTCCTTTTTCTACTGCAAAACTCTAACAAATACTTTCCTAAATAAGTACTCTTTGCTATTAAAAAAATACTACTTCCTTCAGACACTGTGGTATAATTTGTAGTAAGAAGCTGGGCTCTAAAACTGGATTTGGGGGTTGGGGAGTAACTCATGTCACATTTGTAGGATTCAGTCTGTCATCTATAAAATCAGCTTACTCAATAAGATTGATTCTAAAGTCTCCTGGTGAGGTATGGTGGTACAGGCTGGAACCCTAGCACTCAGGATATAGAAAGAGGAGGATGTTGAGGCCCACCTGGGCTATATAGCAAGACCCTATCTCAAAAAGACCAAACAAAAAGACTTCCTACTGAACTCAAGATCCATTTTAGTCCTAATAGTCTATAATTCTTACATGAAATATTCAAAGAAAAGATAAATATGTTGAGTCAACAGAGTATCAAATTGTGATCACTAAAGGACAGCATTGTGATCAATTTAGAGTATCACAATTTGCTTATTTCTCGGGTACAACTTTAAAAGTATTTTTTGTAGGGAAAATTCCTAAAAGTGTAATTGCTGGATACAAATCATATGTATGGTCAAACTGCTCTGGAAAGAACTGTTAGCAACTCACATCCCCCAGACAGTGTCTGGGGTGAGAACACTAGATGGTGCTCACTGTGTTAAGTCAGATTCTCTATGTGCCAAGACCTGGGGAGGCTTCCTATCTTATCCCAGAGAAATCTAGACTAGTGGAGCCATTCCAGAGTTTACACTGCAGTCAGATCCAGTTTGTTCTCCATCAGACTCACCCCAGCCAGTCCCAGGAAGCAGAAGTATTGGAGGGTATGGAAAGAACAGACAAGGACATTCTGGCACACATAGGACAAAGCATTTTGATTATCTTAGTTTCCCATAAAGCAGCCTATTAATCAGGGAGACGTCCTTCACTGGGAGGTAGTGGTGGGCTCGCTGGCTCTTCACCGGCAGGTAACTAGATCTAAAGTTTACTGCAGAATCGAAGGTTCAAAGACAACCAGTTTGGAAAGATAAGAATAGGGGTTTTATCTTCCAACGGGTGTTCAACTCTGTAGACTCTGGTTTATGTTAGAACAGTATTTTTGTGATTTCCTCTATTTCCATAATTGCATACCTCATGAAGTTAATTTTCATAAATTTATAACTGCTTTTTTAATACTTTAGATAACTACTATTTGAGTAAATATCCAGAGAGGTACCAACTTTTTCACAACTTGAGACTATTATGACTATTGTCATTAGCTGATTCAGCAAATACTTACCTATCTCTTCTATCAGGTTCAAAGAAACTGAAGTCAAATGGCTAACTGTGGTGCCTGTTAGCATACCGGAGTGCACGCTGGCCTCCAGGCTCCCTCAGCACCCGCAAGACCTGTGAGAGTCTATGCCGGCATCCTAGCTCTTCTCACCCCACTCCCTACCCTAGACTTCTCCAGTTCATGGGCTTCCCTTCCCCTAGCTTATCATTCCTATAGAACCCTGTACTCTTTTCGTCCCCTCTCCTGGACCCTTCAGTGTTACCCCCTCTCCTGGTCCTCCTCTCTCACCCTCTGCCCACCCTTCTCCTCTCATGGCCTGGTTCAGTCTGTTGGCCATGTTAAGTCTACTATTTTCTCTTCCTGCTCTGGACTCCTCCAGATGCCTCTGACTGTAGTCGCCCTCATATCTACAACAACCGCCTTCCCCTCTACCATACCTTGAATTGGTCATGTCTTCATTTTGTATTCTGGTGCCCAAATGCCTACTTTCTATACCTACTATTTGCCAGGCCACTGATAATCTGACAGTGAATAAAACAGACAATTCTTGCTCTTGTGGAATTTACAAATTGTACTTATAAACATAGGTCATATTTGAAGGCAGTCATAAAATATTTAGTTGTCTGCATAAATCACTTTGGATCACTTATCTAGTAAATCTCAAGATATTCATTAAGAAAATCAGAGACAGATGTTAAACCATTCCTCACTTTTTCAGTGACCCTAAAGTAAAACAGACAACAAAAATATTGTAATTAATTCAACACCAGAGGCAAAGGCAAAAACTAAACAACAACAATATTGTATTTATATGAAAAAGAAATAAAACCATTTCCTCCTATTAATCAAGAAACCATCAAGGAAACAAGTCTCTTCTAACAGAAAGACTATTAAAAAAAAAAAAAAAAGTCTTGCTTTGTTTATGAAGATATGTACCAGCTGGGTCCTAAGAACCAAGGGAAAAAAATTATAAAGAGATTTCCCAAAGAAATCCCTGAGCCAACATCCTTTCTTAGATAAAAATATCATCTTGGGCACATTCCTCCCCTGTCAGGCTTGAGTGAGCAGACGTCTTCCTTGTTGAAATCTCCTTCTGAAAATGAATGAAGTCTCCATGAAAAGAATGGCTTCCCATACAGGCAGGACAAAGTAAACAAACTAAGCCTCACTTTCAACTACATTCTTTGTTTTAGTTAGGGTCCAGAATGCTCAGGAACATGAGTCTTTGAGAAATTCCAGACCTTTGAAATATAACTGCACCATTTGACAAAAAGTTTTAAAATTACGCTTTCAAATTTTTAATGGGAAACTTTTTACAGATCAGGAGTTTTCCTTAAGCTGTCAAGCAGTTATTCTTTATACATCCCCAACCTACCTAACATTCATGCAAAACATGACTTTTCCTCCTTCAATTCAAATGCATCCCTGATCCAGTATAACTGGTCAAGCCACAAGACCATGGCACCTCTCCTACAACTTGCACATTGTGGTGGTCTGAATGAAAATGGGTTCCATAGACTTAAGAGGCATAGTCTTGTTGGAGGGAGTGTGTCACTGGGGTTGGATTTTGAAGTTTCAGAAACTCAAGCCAGGCCTAGAAACTCCTCTCTCCTCCTGCAGCCTGCTGATCCAGATGTAGAACTCTCCGCTACCTCTCCAGCACCATGATAAGAATGGACTAAGCCTCTGAACCATCAGCTAGCCCCAATTAAAGAGTTGCTATAGTCATGATTTCTCTTCTCAGCAATAGAAACCCTAACAAAGACAGATACTAATTCCAAACTCTTTGTTTTCATTATCTTAGGGGAGAATCCTACATCCTGATACAGAATGTGGACTTTTGTTTTCTTTTGGAGTTTTTAAGAAGATGAAATTGCTAGTTATAAACCCATTTGGACCTATAAAACCAGAAATTTCACCTTGCTCAACTCAAGCATGGTTTTGACTTGTCTCTTCTAGGCCTGTCTTCATTTCCAAGCTGGGGACACTCAGCAAGGTTTGCTCAAGGGTCCTAGGCCCAACCATCTGTAGTTTTAAGAACCAAGTCCATATATGTGAGGACCCATGCATAGGTGCTATTTATGAAAATGTTTTTTAGCTTTTATTGTACTTCTTCTATTATTTTATGTGTATGGGTGTTTTGTCTACATACATGACTGTATACCACACACATGCTTGGTGCCCTAGGAGCCTAGAAGAGGGCATCAAATTCCTTGCCTGGAGTTACAGATGGTTGTAAAATGTCATGTGGATGCTAGGAATCAAAACTGAGTCCTCGGAAACAATATCTAGTGTTCCTAATCCCTGAGCCACTCTTCAGCCCCCACTTTTAAAACATTGTTTAACCAGTACCTCCTTTAGGAAAGCCTCAACCTAAAATGAACTTTTAAATCATGGAAGCACTGGCACTTTTGCATTTAGAGCATTTATGCAGAAAAACTTCTAAAATTATTTGCGAAGCTTAAATTCCTTGAGTTTTAAGCTAAATTTAATTTTGTACATGTCAACACTTGGCCATGCTTAGGAATTCTAAGTAGAATACCTAATAACTCCAGTCATTGCTTTCTTCAATGCCTCCTGGCCAGAGTCTATGCACAAGGAGGGAACACGACATACCACAAGTGTTTTGCAATCTCACTCAGGGATGTACTCCATTATAAAGGGAAATTATGAAATGTATAAAGGCACCAGATCCTCCCAGGGTAGATAATCTCTTTATGGGTAGGTGATAAGCCACGTGGGTACATTAACTCTTCTAGGTCATAAATCATTTATTCTACAAACATTGCTCCTGTGTTACATCAGGGGACTGGGCTAAGGTTCAAGGTATGGGCACAAACTGTTTTTTGAGGATTACACATTGTTTCGAATAAAATAGGCACATAAGAAACTGATAGCCTTGTCATCAGGTGAAAACAGTATTAGCATAGAAAAATAGAATCAAGAAGGGAACAACAGAAAGCTTATTTCACAAAGAAAGTGATATCTGAATTAGAATTCAAAGATACAAGGAAGAATTCACCATGGGTAGGGGAGGGGCAATGCAGCAGGGAATAGATACACTTATAGGAATACTATAAGCTAACTCAACAGAATGTGTAAAAACATATAAAGGGTAGTAGGTTGGTCTAATGCTGCTTGTGTTCCAATGCTAATTTGGGGTCCCCAAGGCTGTTTGCCCCCAAGACAAGAGAGTCTCCATGCACTTAAGACACTGAGTGACCTTTATTGGTGAATAAAGATGCCAACAGCCAATAGCTGGGGAGAAGAGAAATATGTAAGATTGAGTTTTGGCAGGTGTAGGGGAAGAAGCAGAGGACAGAAGGCACTGCCATGGAAGAGGAAGACTGTGCAGGAGAGGAGAGAGCCACCACAGGGCAGGAGTAAAGAAAACGTGGCCATGTGGACTAGCCAATTGGAGGTAAGAGCAGCCCAGATGTAACATAGTAAATAGTAAGTAATAACTTGGTGTTATCAATATTCTAACAGCACAAAGGGTAGCTATTGTACTGCCTAAGATATATTTTAAAATATAAAGGCTGTATGTGTTTTTCATCCAGGAACATAAATAGCCAAAGGCAGGAAGAAATCCCCCACCAAGATTTTTAAAATATTTTATACTAATAAAGACCTAAAATAATAGTCTATACCTAGAGGAAAAGATCACAATATTGTAGAGTAGAGAGTGAGAGGCACAGATGTAGAAGAAAAACCTTAAAATGGTAAGACAGGTTGCAGCATGCTTTTGAACTCTGGAAGCCCGGCTGACGACTGCGAACTGCACTTGTAATAATAAGAACAGCTGTGGACTTTAAACATGAGGGTAGCATTAACAGATCTGGAAATTTTGAAACAGTTACCCAGAAACTGCAAACCATGTTGCTCATTCAGTCTTCAGTTCTGTCTACTCACTAATTGATCAATCCCAAACTACACAATGCCAAAAGAATGATTCAGCTGTTCTTACAACAAACTGGATATTTTCTATGTCTCCCTTTTTTGCTGTTGTTGTTTGTTTTATTTTTAGACAGGGTTTCTCTGTGTAGCGCTGGCTATCCTGGAAGAAGTCACTCTGTAGACAAGGCTGGTCTCAAACTCAAATATCTGCTTGCCTCTGCCTCCTGAGTGCTGGGATTAAAAGCTTATACCAACACAAGTTTTTCAAAAAAAAAAAAAAAAGATACAGAAGTGACTTTCCCCAAAGGTATTTATATCATTATGTAGCCAGAGTACTGACTCTTTGAGACTAGAAATCACAGTTCTTTCAGGAGGAGATGGGGAGAGTTGGTTTTTTGAGTCAGGGTTTTACTGTGTAGCCCTGGCTGTCCTAGAACTCACTTTGTAGGACAGGCCTTGACCTCACAGAGATCCACCTGCTTCTACATCTTGAGTGCTGGGATTAAAGTCGTGTGCCACCATGCCCAGCTTCATGGTTCTTTCTGTGTGCTATAATGCTATGCAGAATGCTTAGCAAATGAGCCCACCAAGGTGGGAAGGCAGATGAGTAATAAACCTAGGTTGTAAAGAAGGCACATGAAAGCAAACCACATAGAAAAACTGCTGCAAGGAGATACTTACATATCTTAAGGAACCAGAGACTGGAACAGAAGACAGAAGTGGTGTTGCCATGCCTGACAGTAATTATAGTACTCAGGAGGCTGAGGCAGGGGGATTGTGTGTTTAAGGCTAGTCTGGGTTTAAAACTATATTATAAAACCTGACTCAATAAATAAAACTAAAAGTAAGAAAATAAAATAATAATAAATAGGAAGAGAAGAGGAAGGAGGTGGTGAAAGGGAAAAGGCAGAGGGACTAAGTGAAAGCTGTGATCTTAAGACTGGTTATGATGAGAACAGCATTGGCAAATGAAGGGAACCTGGCTCTTTAGCTAGAGAATTTATTCCTCTGTCCTAGCACAGCACCCTGATTGTCCCCACTCAAGCTGCTGCTCTGGTCCGAGGGTCAGGGTCTAGCAAGAGAAAGAGTGGGGATGGAGGGGCACACAGAGAGTCTGATCAAGTCTCGTTTATTGAAAGGGAATCCTGGGCATTTATACGCTTTGCCACGTGCCTTGCAGGCATGGATACCATGTGCCTTGCAGCTGGGGGGCACTAAACAGCAAAACAATATATGTAGGAAAAACAAGATGTTTATTAGAGTGTGCTCAGCTGTTGTAGGCTGTTGAAAACAAGTCTCTTGTCAGGGTATATGGCCTGAGATGGCTGCAAAGATGATGGTCGCTTTCTGCTAGGAGTCGGCTCCCAATATCTGATAATAATAAAACCCATTCCCCTGACTTAGAAGCTAGAAATACACTGCATTTTTATTGTGTAAAGTATTCCTTATCTAACAAAACTCTGATAAAGAGGACAAATTTTGATGGGCTTGTGCAAACCTTCCCCAAGGTTCCCCTCCCTTTTTGTGTAAACAATAAAGAGGCCCCATGAATGCTCTTCATATCATTGTTACTTGCGGACTGTAATTTCTTTTAAAATGCTGAAAGAACACTGAGACTCATAGCCCATGACTGTAACCTCAACACTTCTGAAGCTGAGGCAGGAGGATCAAGAAGAGCTCAAGGCCAGCCTGGGCTGCAGAGTTTGACACTACCTTTGGCTACATGCAAGGACCATAACTCCAAAACAAATGAAAAAGCACAGAAAAGAGATGAGTTTCTGCCAGTCACTCACTATGAAGCCAAGAAAATGGATCACAGCAAGAATGTGCATGGAAAGCTATTCTGAGGTCAAAAGGTGTCTGTTTTGTGAAGGTGCTTGTGTGTGTGTGTGTGTGTGTGTGTGTGTGTGTGTGTGTGTGTGTGATGTGTTTGGGTG
>JANHMN010000013.1:71713241-71746060 GCA_030674055.1 Rhabdomys pumilio | reverse complement strand
GTGTGTGTGTGTGTGTGTGTGTGATGTGTTTGGGTGTGTGTACCTGTATGGCATGTGTTTGGGTGTATGTATGGGATGTGTTTGTGTGTGTGTGTGTGTGTGTGTGTGTGTGTGTGTGTGATATCTTTGTATGTGTGTGTATAGTAGTTAATATTTAAAACAGCAGCTCCCAATCTATCTTATGTTACAGAGCTGCCATGTTCTCGACTAAGCTAGGCCTGAGGTCACGAGCAGCAGGGAGTTCTCACTGCTGCCATGACTCAGGTGGGCCAGAACACCGACCCTGCCACCCACGAGACTCCAGTGTGGGAGAGGGCTCTGCCAATCTTCCATGCTGTCTCCACAAGGCTGGGCTGAGTCCAGACCATCCTACCATCCACTTGGCACCCAGTAGAAAATGAGACTCTAATGCTTAAATTATCCAAAGGCTTTATAAGTTTGGTAATGCTCAAATTAACAGATGCCTACACAATTGGAAGTGTTAACCAATTGACTAACCTAGATATAAGTTGTTACCCAGGACTGCTCTCGATACATTCATGGTCATCCATGGCTCTTACATCTCCCCTCTTAGTTCCTCCTCTTCCTTCTCCTCTTCCTCTTTTTACTCCTCCTCTTCCTCTCCTTACTCCTCACACCTTACCTCCTTCCAACTTTGGGGGAAAATTTCCCACTACATGTGTGTGCATGTGTGTGTGTGTGTGTGTGTATGTGTGTGTGTGTATGTGTGTAAGATGTGTTTGTGTGTGTGTGTATGTATGTGTGGGGGATGTGTTTGTGTGTTGGATATGTTTGTGTGTATATGTGTGTAGCATGTGTTTGAGTGTATGTATGTGTGAAATGTGTTTGGGTGTGTGTATGTGTGGGATGTATTTTAATGCGTGTATGTGGGGGATGCATTTGTGTGTGTGTGTGTGTGTATTGTGTGGAATGTGTTTGAGTGTGTGTGGGAATATGTTTGGGTGTGTATATGTGTGTGGGATGTGTTTGAGTGTATATATGTGTGTAGGATGTGTTTGAGTGTGTGGGGGGATATGTTTGGGTGTGTGGGAGATACGTTTGGGTGTGTGTATGTGTGTGGGATGTGTTTGGGTGTATATGTATGTGTGGGATGTGTTTGGGTGTATATGTGTGTGTGGGATGTGTTTGAGTGTGTGGGGGATATGTTTGGGTGTATGTATGTGTATGGGATGTGTTTGGGTGTGTGTATGTGTATGGAATGTGTTTGAGTGTATATGTGTGTGTGGGATATGTTTGAGTGTGTGGAGGATATGTTTGGGTGTGTGTTTGGGATGTGTTTGTGTGTGATATATGATTATGTATGTGCAGAGGGAAGCGGAAAGCATTAGGTGTCCTGCTCTATTACTCACCACTTCAATCTTTTGAGAAAGGGTCTCTCACTGAATGTGGAGCTGGAAGTCAAACTTTAACAATACTATCTCTGCCCCTACCCCCAACACCATATGCATAGAGTTTGGAGCACATACATGGCCATAAACACTTTTTCCAAGGATACTAGAGGTCCTAAATCAGAGTAGCAAGTGCTCTTTCCAGCTGAGATGTCTCCTCAGCCTCACAGCTTTGAATTCTGAGAAGGAGATAGCCATCCAACACAGAACTATAAAGACATAATCAACCTATCATGTTTATAAACTGAGTTCATTCCCCAGGATGAAAAAGAAATGCCAACAACATAGACTCCTCTTTGTTAAGCTGATGGAGTTCTCTGCTTCCACAGTGTCACAGTTTGAATGCTGAATGTTTCCCAGAGGTCTGTGTGTGTGCTTGATACCAAGGTAGTGCTACTGAAAAGCAATGCACCTGAAGAGAAGGGGCCTTGTGGGAGGTCATTAGGTACCAGGAATGTAATCTCAAAAACAACTATAGGACCCCAGCCCTTTCCTCCTCCCCTTCCAGTTTCTGGCTAATGAGGGGAAGAGTTTTCCTTTGCCAGGTGCTATTTTAGGACCAAATGAAGTTGATCATGAACAAAAATGGGCCATACTACCCCATCGCTCTCTTGTTTTCAGTGCTGGAGATTAAACCCACTATCTTGCACATAAGGACCATTGAGCTAATCTCTTCTCATTACAAGTTAATCACCTCAGGTACTTACAACAGTAGTTCAAAACTAACACATGCACAAACATGGTTATTGGGATCTAACTAATTTCTTTAATTTCAGGGCTTCCTCCAGTCCTTAGAATGTTCAGTAGAGGAGAGACAAGTTGATTATTTTCTGTACTCATATGATGCATATGTGTTGATTTGATTCAATTTAAAAGATCTCAATTATCTCAAAAATACCCAAAGAATATGAAAGTGTGACCTGTAATCACTCTAGAATAGACTACATCTACTTGCAGTAGCTTTGACCACTGAAGGCAGTCAGTGAGGGTTCCAGGGAACACCTTAGCCACACTCTAACCCCTGATGAAGACAAGGAGTTGGCCTGTCATCCTTCCAAGTCCTTGCACTGAACTTTCAGAGCCAGCATGCCCACAAGGAAAGAAAAGCCTCTGAATAAAGCTTCAGGACTCCAGGCTTCCAGCGCCTAGCAATGTCTTTAGTCCTGATGTTAAGGAATGCATTCGCCTTTGCCGGCACAGGCATGTCACAGTGACGCTTCTAACACAAACCGGAGCACAAGTTTGTTTCAAGTCTTTACTTGCTTTGATAGAAGGTGTGCTGGCAGCTGTTGTCATCATTAGCCTTGTGGCAATACTTTTTTCCCTTAAGTGTCTTATGTCTCCTGTGAAAGCTTATGGCTTGTTAAATAGGGAGGAACTTTGGACTGCCTGCCAATGTCAAACAGTAAAGTTTTTATTTTCTCCTGTTGTAACAGCTTTGAAAGGCTGAATTTCTAAACCACAGTCTCTACCAGCATTCAGGATTTTAAATTAGATACTGGGGTGAGAAAAAGACTGTAACAGTTTTTCTTCTGATTTTATGATCTTTACCAGAGTATTAGTAAATGAAGGATCCAGAGCCTTGAGGCAGTGGTGAATAATTCTCTTGTAATGCTGGCATTTTGTGAATATATAAAGCTTGTCCTTGCTATGATTCTGTGATCTATAGTCATGGTTTCTGAATCTCCATGTTCCACTCAGTGTAACCTGGCATCAACCTTGCAGCTAATGCAAGTGGCAATAAGTAAAAGTCACTATGTGCCAGGCAATATCACTACAAAATGTTCACCAAGTGCTTGAGATGGACATCTGTCTCTGTCACAGATGACGAAAGCCAAGAAACGTGCTTATGCTGTTATTCATTATAGGGAAATTGTTGGAAAAGTAGTGAGCTCTCCAACATTGTAAAAAGAGCCATCCTAACAGACTAAAAGTTCTTTAAGGAGAGAACTCTTTTGGTTTTGTCTCCTCTCCATGCAGTATCTAGAACAGTGTGTCACACAAAAATTCTTAATAAAAGTGTACTAAGTAAATGAGAAGGCCTAGGCCTGTATTCTGAAGCAATCCTAACACTCACACTCAATTTCTCTACTTTCTCTCCCCTGACCTTTCTTCTCTCTCTCTCTCTCTCTCTCTCTCTCTCTCTCTCTCTATATATATATATATATATATATATATATATATATATATATCTCAAGATTTGTATATTACAGAGTAAATATAATTTCTAGAACCCTCAAAAATCATCCCTACCCCACCCACATTTATGGTCTTTTGGCAAAGTTGCCTGCTTTCCTATGAGAATCAGATTAGCAACTGCAGAATGAGTGAACTTCAGTACAAAGGAACAGGTTGGGGCCGGTAATTAAGGACACCAAGTCCATTTGAAACTGAAGTGAAATTAATGGAAGTGGAATGTATTTATCAGAACTGGAACGTGGCCAAGATTCTAGGGAAAATACCAATTACCCTTTATAATATAAAGTAGGACATAAACATTTAACTGAATTTCTGAGATCCACACAAAGGACAGCCCATCCTTGAACAATTTATTCCATTGAAAAGAGTTCTTTGTACTTTCATAGCGACCCCTCGAATCCAACAAAGAAAAGCTCGTCACGTTGGTGATGAAGGTGAACCATAATTGATGGAGTTGAAGAAGACTCGAGCAGTATGGTCTCTGTGCAGTAAATTAATGCACCGTATTGCCACAGCCTCAGATACCCCGAAAGAGAAGACACCTGAGTGATCCCCAGGCCCGCATGGAAAGGGGGAAACTGACCCCTGTGAGTTGTTAAGTTCTTCTTCTAACATCCACGTGTGCATCATGGCACATGTGTGCCCATCCACCTTGCACACATACTAAATAAATTACGAGATTTTTAATCTAAATCTTTTTAAAGTGAAAAATTAGATAACTTTCCAAGTTTCTAACCACCTTCAAGTAGAAGTCTATGACAAGGTTTAAACTAAAGCAAAATCGAAGAAAGAGAGTGCCCCACAGCCTGAGGAGATAAGCTGGCTGAGAGCAACGTCAGGCCTGATTTGAAACTTTACTAAAGTGGTGTCTCCTCTCCTCTTGTGCTGGGACTCCTAAGTGTGTGTCCCTCAATTCAGTCATAATCCCCGATCCAAAACAAAGCAACTATTTCTTTAATGAGCTATCTAAATGAACAAACACAGATGAAATATTTGGCTATATTAAGGAATTTCTATCTTTTTATTATTTTTATTTATTTGTGTGGGCGGAGAGTATGCACATGTCACTGCATGTGTGTAGATGGCAGAAGACAACTTTCAAGAGTCAGTTCTTTCCTTCCACCATACGGGCCACAGAGCTCAAATTCAGGTCATCAAGCATGGCAGCAACTTCTACCTTGAGCCATCTTACCAACACAGAACTTATAACAATGTTCAATTTCAATAATAGCTATAGCTTAGAAGTATGCATATTATAGTATTTGTAATGAAATAATTCCAGGATTAGCTTTAACACACAGGAAGGTAGGGAAAAGTTTAACACTAGATAAAACAAGATTGCTCATGTATTTACAGCTATGGAAGCTTAAAATGGATTTGAGGGTATTCATTAGACTACATATTCTTCTGTTACAAGTTTGATATTAAATAAGATAATAAACATAATAAAAGCCTTTTTTTAGGAAAAAGTCAGTCAGTTAGTATGAGTATTCACCACAGGTTGTGGCAGAGGTAGCATGACTCAAGACGCAAGTGCAATTTCCTAAAACACAATTTTCTCTCCCTTAAAAGAGGAAGCATCTGAGAATGGAAATGACTGGGACACCACAGCATTCACTAAATCCTAATTTTAAAAATTTTTTTAAAAAAAATGTACAACTTAGGAAATTTAATTTTTTTAATCTTTGTGCATATATGATATGTGTACATGTATGTCTGTGCCTGCGTGTGTGAGAGCACATGACACTATGTGTATGAAAGTCAGTGTCAGGGCCTTTTGTTGTTCACAGCAGTGCACACCAGGCTAGTTGGCTTGCAAGCTTTAGAGGTAGCCTCCTGTCTCTGCCTCCCAATTCATTCTAGAAATGTGAGGACTACAGACTTGAATGACCATGGCCAACTCAGATGGGCTCTGCGGATCTGAACTCAGATCCCCACCCTTGGATAACAGGCACTTACTGAACCATCTCTCCAGCCCTAAAATTATTTTCTTGAAATGGAACCTCACTATCTCACTCAGGCTGGTCCTGACTTCCAGGTTCAACAATTCTTATGCCTAAGCCTCCCACCTACCACTGTGTCTAACTTTACAGCTTTAAGATATTTTCAACACAGTCTCTTACAAAATTGTTTACTTCATTTCATTTTTATTATAATGACAAGCATCAAAATAAATCCTAGCCTGGCATTTCACCCTGAAAACTGAAACAAGATTATAAATCTGAGGCCAGCCTGGGCTAGATAGTGAATGATTTCCAGACCACTCTGTGCTACATAACAAAACCTCTCAAAATAGACAGGAGTGGAAAGAAGAAACTGAAGGAGGGAAAAAGAAAAAGGAGATGGAAAAAGGAAAAGAGGGGAAAATAGAAAGAGAAAATTGGTGAAGATTCTTTCCCAGTCTGTAGGCTGCCATTTTGTCCTATTGACAGTTTCTTTTGCCTTACAGAAGCTTTACAGTTTCATGAGGTCCCATTTGTCAATCTTAGAGCCTGAGCCATTAGTTCAGAAGTTCAGAAAACTGTCTCCTGTACAAGTTCAAGGGCATTTCTCATTTTCTCTTCTATTAGATTTAGTGTATCTGGTTTTATGTTAAGGTCTTTGATCCACTTGGACTTGAGTTTTCTATTGTATGCTTTTGTCTTCTTTGTCAAAAATCAAGTGTTCCTAAGTGTGTGGGTTTATTCCAGGGTCTTTGATTCGATTACATTGATTCACCTGTCTGTTCCTATATCAATATTTTTTTATCACTATTGCTCTGAAGTACAGCTTGAGGTCAGGGATGGTGATGCCTTATCGTTTTAGCTATCCTGGGTTTTTTGTTTCTCCATATGAAGTAGAGAATTGATCTTTCAAGGTCTGTAAAGAATTTTGTTGGAATTTTCATGGGAATTGCACTGAATCTGTAGCTAATATCTAAAATTTATAAAGAGCTCAAGAAATTAGAAGCCAACACTCCAAATAACCCAATTAAAAAAATGGGAAACCCATTTCCTGTCTGACATTGGCATTTTGCTAAGGGTCACGTTGAAGTAACAGTGCTCTGGGATAGTTTTTTGAAGTCAGGATGACTGAAGACATCAAGACTAAAATCAAGAACTACAGAACAGCTCCCTTTGACAGCTGCTTCCCAAACCAGAACCACACTAAGGTGAACTAAGGTAAGCTAAAAAATGGAATTAGCATATCATTCTTCCTAGATTTTAACTTATTCCAGGACTGTTCACAACAGTAAGCTTCTAAACCAGCCCCCAGGTATCTGTCAACAGATGAATGAATGACAATGTGACCTATCTATCAATCATCTATCTATCATGAATCTATTGTCTATTTATCTAATATGTATCTATCTTCTATCATATCATTTCTGTCTATCCATCAGTTATCTATCATCTATTATCTCTATCTATCTATCTATCTATCTATCTATCTATCTATCTATCATCTACCATCAATCATCCAAATATATCTGTCCACCCATCCATTCATCTATCCGTCCACATAAACATACACACTGGAATAGTCAGATATTGAGAAGAATGTCATTTGCAGGAAACCAGGTGGAAATTGGGCCATCACATTAAGCAATATAAATCCGACACAGTTAAGTATTGCATGCTCTTTCAGACACAGAATTTAAGAGAACATCTGAAAGTAGTACTAATAAAAGAGGGGAAGCGATGGGCGGTGTGGGAGAGCATAGTAGAGCAAAGCTGTCCAGTATGTGTACACCCCATGCCAATTTCCATTCTCTCTTGAAGCCCTCTCTCTTTCCCTTCTCCCCACACTTGATCCCCATTCTCCTCCTCGCCTTCTTTCCTACTCAGGTTCCTCTCTATCCACCTCAGATGACTAATTTCCCCGTCTGTGTAAGATTAGTGCATCCTCCTTATTACCTAGTTTCTTTGGGTCTGTGGATGGTAGCATGGTTATCCTATACTTTATGGACAATGTCCACTCATGGCTAAGTACATACCATACATTTATTTCTGGCTCTGGATTACCTCACTCAGGATGATATTCTCAAGTTCCATCCATTTGCTTCCAATATTCAAGATGTCTTTGTTTTTAATAGCTGAATAGTATTTCATTGTGTAGATATACCATATTTTTTTTTATCCATTCTTCAGTTGAGGGAGATCTAGGTTGTTTTCAGTTTCTGACTATTATGTGTAAGGCTATGAACATTATTGAGCATATGTCCCTGTGGAATAGTGGGGGTATTTTTTTGTTTTTGAGACAAGGTCTAGCCATGTAGCAAAGCTAACCTAAAACTTTTGATCTTCCTGCCTCAGACTCCTGAGTCCTAGAATTTTTAATCTATGCCACCATAGTGGGACTATTTTTAGTTCGAGGATTTGGTGAGTGTTTTGTTAGGTTGGTTGACTGGTTTTGGCTGTTGTTGGTTTGCTTTTTGTTTTTCAAGACAAGGCTTCTCTGGGTGGTCTTGGCTATGCTAGCACTTGCTCTGTAAATGGGGCTCACCTGGACTCATAGAAATCCACCTGCCTCTGCCTCCTGAGTGTTGGGATTGAAGGGAATAGGGTAGTAAGCCAGCCCTATTTTTAGTTTTTCAGAACACTCCATGCTGTTTTACATAATATGTGGCCTAGCCTACACCACACCAACAGTTTAAGGATTCCTGCTTTCTTTCATCCTTGAAAACATTCCCACCCACCCACCCGCAGTGGAAAGACATCTTAACTAGCCTAAACTGGCTCTTAACTCACTCTGAGCAAAGAACAGCCCTGAACTTTTGACCCTCATACCTCTCCATCTCCCTCCTCAAGTGTTGCCATTACAGGTGCATGCCACTATGCCTGGTTTCATGTGGAAATAACTAGAAATGACTCCCTTTTCATAGCCAAGTCTCAACTTGTGAAAAAATCTCTCCTCAAATTTAAGGCATTTCTAAGTCCATCAACCGTTTTTAGGATATTCAAGGGAAAATGGTCTGGGATTTGTTGTTATTGGGTAAGTAATATTTACCTCTTACTGAATAATATAACGTATCTATGGTATGTTATTTTACACTTAAAGAAGTTTTTCTCATAGAAGAAGTTTGGTCTTTGTATTTGTTGCTTGGCATGTTTGGCTGTCTGCTGGCCTAACACAGCCATTGTTGTTAGGATCTAACATTAGCCTCAGTATTTGCAACAAAAACTATAAAGGATCTCCTTTATTTCATTAGCTATTATATAATTATAAATAGTGGAACAATTTTTCAGTCTTCGAGTGTTACTTGTTTGAGGTACTGAGAGGCAGTGTTTAGAGCCTTCCATTTGCAGTGAGAATAAAAGTTTCTTAATAGGCAAACCAATATCCTCAGACTAACCTTGTGTTTCTCTGGTTTTGAGGCAAGGTCATGTATCACAGGATGACCTCACTATGCAGTCAAGGCTGATCATGAACTTTTGATTCCCCTGCCTCCAGAGCGTCCCAATGCTCTCCTTGACACAGCAGTGGCTTGAACCTAGGGTTCACGCACACTAAGCAGATCTGAAACGGTGCTACGTCCTTAAGCCTCGGACCTTTGAGAATAGTAATTATATTTTCTTGGTCATTAAACAAACATAAATATGACAAAGCAAGAGCCATCCCCATAATTTACAGAGTCCAGTGAAAATGAAAACAAATATAAGGTCTACCTTTCAAAAGCTCCCAGACATTCCAAGTTAGATCACTAAATCAAGCCTAGTCCCTTTTGAATTCAGCAACCTGTACATGGGCATAGATTATTACGTTGCCATAGAGCTGGCCCTAAACAGAACAGACAAATTAAGACAAAAATGACTCGAGAGACCCACTCAAAGCTTTTGCTTATTTATATCAGTTTCTCTCTTATTATTAATGAGAAGACATTCATAGAATTACTAGTTCACTCAAAGAAGAACAACAAATATTGATAAAAATTCCAAACCTTTCTAAATACTTTATTTATTAGAAAACAATCATCACTTAACTACATAACTTAATGGTCCTCGGGACCAAAAAATTTAAAGCAGGTTTTAATGTTTAACAACTAGTGATTCTCAAACAACAAAATTATTTTATGACTATGTAATCCTCTACCTGAAATCAAGAAATCTATATGAAAATCAATGTTAACATTGGGAGGCCAAAGGTATGACCCAGGCACTGTGATGAGGTGATGATCTCACTTTGTCCTCAGTAAATCTATTTCATACAGAAGGGAAGAGACCATATTCCTAACACAAATGAGCACCAAAACCCCTAACTTGCCTGTGCACAGTAACCAACCGCTTCATGACTGTACTTGAATTCTTCTCCATGGGAAAGAATTCATGTCTGCTTCTGTAAACCCAGTCAAAAATCCCATGACTGGGGACAGCACAGGCGCTTTTTTGTTTATACACATAGATTAGTTCTATTCTCAAACCTGGTCAGAAATTTTTGCCATGGACAGCAGTCACTGTAGATGACTACATAGTCAAAGTGCTGAGAATTACTGCCAGTTGAGTGTTCAGCCCTAAATAGGACATCTGTATCTCCAAAAGATACAGGGAACATTGGAGATGGAAACCTGAAAGAATAGAACAGATGACAGAGTGCCATGAAAGGCTGACCTTTCTATAGAACACAGTGACTGCACTGTGAACTTAGACTGAAGGGGTCTATTCATTCCATTTTGTCTCCACTCAGAAACTATGCCATAAGCCATCTGCTCCAGCAGCAGACCCCAAAAGTCCAGGAGCAAGGCAATAAAATCCCCAACCCAAGGAACAGCCTGAAGAGAGCCATGAATGGGAGATATCTTATCTCAGGATAGGCCATCTGTGCTGGACAGCCTATCCTGTGGTTAATCATTCAAGATACAAAATACAGTCCATCTAGGGCATCCCAGCCCCCACCAATGAGGTTTTAAATTACCTAACCCTAACATGGTAGCTATCAAAACTGTACTAATGTCAGGGCTCTGGCCGGTACCAATTATATTAGGGATTGCCTAATCCTTCTTGAGAGTTTCCCTGGTTCCCTACAAGAAGGTCTGATGTGGTGGTGACCCCAGAATTCTGGTTGTTTCTGCAGAATAAACACTCTTTGTTCTTGTATACTATTTCAGTCTGGGGTCTTTCTTCAGTGATTTCCAAACCCTAATATCAGCTACAGTTACTTGCACAGATCAAGCCAGTAAGTAATTCCAGAAAAGGCCAGAAGAATAATCCATGAGTCTCTTACTCCCAACCAAGTAGTTACTGGCAAGTGATGGCAACAGGAGAAGAGGGAGTCATTTCTCTTCAGGGGTGTGCCCAAACTCAGGCATACAACCTTGACTGGACTTCATGGGTTATAAATACAGAAAACGATCAGGACATGAAGTTAGGAGGGGCATGTGCTAGGAGAAAAAAATTAAGGCCAAAACAGCACACACACACACACACACACACACACACACACACACACACACGAGAGAGGGGGGGAGGAGGGGGGCGTATATGTGTGTATCTTGTCAAAGAATAAATTAAAATTAAAAAATGGACCTGTGGGACCAGATGTAGTGGCACACACTTTTAATACCCAAATTCAGAAGGCAGAGGCAGGAGGATCTCTGTGAATTAGAGGCCATCCTGGTATACAGAGTGCATTCCAGAACTACATAGAGAGACACTGTCTCAAAAAAAAAAAAATAACCAACCAAACAAACCCTGTGGACTACATCAGACATAATTCAAACATATTCAAATAGAGTAGTTGCAATGACTTTAACAAAGACACTATTTGAAAAATTGTAGACACCAGATGAGTGTGGCTGGCACCATACCAACGTGCCACTTCTCTCTCCTGTCTTGTAACTCCAACTGGAAAAGAAATCCTGTCTCATTTGCTGTTTTAATTTATACATCTGATATCAAGTTGAATAAAATTGTATTGATGGCAAAAAAAAAAGAAACATTGTAGACATATTTTAAACATGCTAAGAACGAATATTGCAGAATCCTCTCTCTATGAGGCTACCAAGAGAAATAACTGTAAAAACACAGGCTACTGTAAGCTGCAAAGAACAGCAGTGTATAGAAAGTTCCCTGACAGAAGATTTATCCTCCTTTAAAAGAATACAGCCACCCAGTAGTGACTCACAGGGTCAGAAACGGGAAATAAATGCTCAGGCTACACTCCCTTCACTTCCATAGGCTTTTTTAAAATTGTTTTAAAGATATATTTATTTATCAGCATGAGTATTTTGTATTCATGTATGTATATGTACCATGTGCATACCTGGAGCTATAGATGGCTGTGAGCTACCATGTGGGTGCTGGAAACTGAACTCAGGCCCTTGGGAAGAGCAAGTGCTCCTAACTGCTAAGCCAGCTCCTCCCTTACGTTCCCAGATGCTCTCTACTGACCAGATGCAAGGAGAGGTCCCCATGGAGTTTAATTATGTAGTGCAGTCATCATTCAAGGCTGGCATCAACTGATTCCCTGGAAGAGTTTGTTAGGCCCCATCACCCCAGAATCACCCAGAATAGGGTAGGATTTGAAAATTCAGTTTTCATGTCCTGTGGTATGGTTGATGCTGCTAGTCCAGAGTCCATGCATTAAACTGAGATGTTCCATCTCAGTCTCTCTGGGCAGTAAAAGGTAAGAAGTGCAGTTGGAAGATGTCCAACACAGCAACAATAGAAGTCAGTATGAGAACAATGGGCTCATTTATCACCAAAACAGCTGTCTCTAAAGGTTGTCCCTTTTGCTCTGCTTGCGGGTTTTTTCTCCCTCTGTAAATGCTAAAAGGTTTATTATGTTGCCTTGGTAAGTGAGAACAGAGAGAAGTTTTCAACAAACCTCCCAAACAGGCCCCTGGAAATCCCCTACATCTTACACTGTGTCCACTCTAGTCTGCCTCTCCCCAGCCACGAGTGCTGCCTGCACGGAGGGTCCTGAGCGACATGGCAGGAAGAGCCTGGGCTTTTCCTTGCAGCACTATGCTCATGACCCTACCTACAGTGCTCTACTCACAGAAAAAATCAAGAAAATTAACAGTTTCAATATAAATCTTATGAGAGTTGCTTGTGAATATCCTGACTATAAAAAAACTTAAGTGTTTAATGGGTGAGGCCGCCAATCAGACCTTACAGTAACTGAAGTATAAACTTGAACGAGACAATTTCTCAGTCATAATGCAAGTTTGCTCTTCTTATGTTTTCATTAAAGGCCAACAATAAGATTATGGTAAAGACTACTGAACCCTCCCTAACAAAGCAGAAACAGAATGTGAAGCTAAAAGCTTAAGCTTTTCTCTCTTCTATGTTAACAAAGTCAAACATGTCAGATTAATGAATGCCCTATTTGGGAAAACTTGGAGTCAAGGGTATAACCTGACTTTGATGGTGGAAAGGTTGTCTGCGTTTTCTGGCAGAGAGCTTAAAACACCTAGCTTACCCAGAAAATGAAAAGTTCAAAAGAATCAGCTCTAGGGACCCAGTCTCACACTCAACACTGATTTTTAGTTGTCTGCTTAATGTACACCGTTTTGGATAATTTAAAATTTTAGAGATGTATACTTACTTCTACTTTCTCTGAGAGCAAAGCTGATGCAGAAGCAGATCAGCTTTAAGTTAGTTATTTACACCAGATGCTTAACTACTATGAACCAAGGGAGAGGAAAGCCACAGACGCGTATCTGTAAATTCTATCTATTCACTACGGAAACATTCCTGAGCAACTTAGTATTTTAGTTCTCAACTAGGGAATCAAACCAGATAATTATTCTATCCAGAAGACTGTCAAATTCTACCAACCTTTGGAGTGTTGATAGTGATCGTCTGTGAAATTAGATTTAACACCGTGGGTTTTCTCTCTATTTTATTTGCACTGGTGTTTTGCATGCATGTATCTCTGTGAAAGTGTCAGATCTTGAGGTCACAGTTGTGAACTGCCATATGGACGTTGAGAATTGAACCCAGGCTCTCTGGAAGAACAGTTAGTGCTCTTAATTGCTGGGCCATCTCTCCAGCTCTGAATGCTTTGTTTTTCAAAGGTTATAATAAAAAGTTATAAAGTATACAAAATAGAAAAGAATAAACATAGTGATACTAAAGAAAAACACACTACAACGGATTATTTTGCCAAATACTCAGTCCAAGATGCAGAGTTGTGAAACATTCTCACTCCTCCAAAACTGTATCCCCAAACTCACTGCTCTAATTGTACAAAACAGCAAGGCCGCAGCCACTGTGATGGACAGTAGGCTATAGTGTATCTACACTTCAGATGGAAGCCTAAGCGACATCTGAGGCTCCAGGAATGCAATATGACTTTGGTAATTGGGGGCTGGACAGATGCCTCGCTCATCAGTTAAGAGCACTGGCTGCTCTTTCTGAGTACCTAAGTTCAATTCCCAGCTCCCACATGGTAGCTCACAACCATCTGTAACTCCAGTTCCTTGAGGATTCCTCTTCTGGCTTCTGCAGGCACCAAGCATGCACAGCATGCACATGTATTCATGTGGGCAAAAGACTAGTACACAAAAATAAATAGGTCTTTTTAAGGAGGGGTAGTTGTAACTGATAGAAATAGTGCCTTGGATACAGAGGCCATCCTTGAGCTTTTACCTTCTCACCCTTTTCCAGTGGTCAAGTATGTGAAGCATAAAATGAGAGCAAAACCTCTAGAAAAATGTGATCACCAATCAGCTGGACAGCAGTATCCTTTACTTTACTTTACTTTACTTTAAAGTAAGGGAGACTCACCAAGCAGAAATGAAATTAATGTAAGTGGGAGTATGCAGACAGATCAGTAGGTAAAGTACTTGCCAGCAGGAATGAGGAGCTGAATTCAGGAGCTATGGTCACTCTGAGAAGTGGTTGGCGAGGCCAGTGGGGTATCATTCACCACTATCAATGGTGTTCCACTGTTCAAGGACCTTTACAGGCATAGCATATGCATCTGGACCCTGGGGGGACTCTGTAAACTCAGCTCAAGCAGAGGGACTGACTTTAGCATGGAGCTGTTTGCTCAAGGCTCTACTCTCAAACTGACCAAGTGGTGCCCAAAATGGCCATGCAATGACCAGATCAGCATAGGCACTCGGGATGGAGCAGTGGAGAGCCTGGCTTACCTTACCTTTGATACCAAAATGAAAGAAGAAAGTCTAGAGGGTGAGTTGTACTGAGAGGCTCTGTTCCAGCTCAGCAGGTGCAACGAGAGGTCAGTGTTATCTGTGGTGACCTCAGCATTGATCAGGAGTGCCAACAGCTATTGGTATGGGCTGTATTCCAAGATGGTAGAGCTAGCCATGTATCTGAGCACCAGGTGCCCTTGCCCTTGTAGCGCTCTAAGCATAAACTGAACTCAGTGAAGAAATACCTGCAGTAGGTGTGCTGTCAGCCATGACAAGCGTAGTGTCTTAATTACTTTGCTACTGCTATGACAAAACACCATGACCAAGGTAACTTATAAAGAGTTCATTGAGGGCTCATAGTTCCAGAGGGTTGTAGGGTCCATGACCATCATAGCGGGTAAGAGAGCAGTAGGCGAGCAAGGCAGTAGAGCAGTAGCTGAGAGCTTCTATGTTAAGACAAACACAAGGCAGAGAGAGCTAACTGGGAATGGCTTGGGCCTTTGAAGCTGAATTGCCTACCCACAGTGACACACCTCCTCCAACAAGACCACACTTCCTAATTCTTCCTAAGTAGTTCTACCAACTGCATGCCAAACATTCAATATATAAGCCTGCTAGAGGGGGCAGAGGAGGCATGTAGAATTCTCATTCAAACCATCACACGTAACAAAAAGCTACAGCCTATGCCGACAGATTCCCGCAGAGCTGTTCTCCAGGATCTTCCTGACTTTAGCGCAGGAGATGAAGGACTGAGGAGGCACTGTGGTTTCTCAAGGCAAGTTAGGATGCCAAGGCTCTACTCCTACTAGGAATGTCAGATAGATAAAAGCAGCCCACGGTCTCACCCAGCTCACCATTACCTCCAAACCAGAGATGACCATTCCTGGCAAGTGGCTATATGCAGTGATATGGACCTTTGCCACCCTCTGGCTACTCAACCACATGGAGCTACAGAACTTTGAGGTGATCATGGCTGTCTTAGTTAGGGTTTTACTGCTGTGAAAAGACACCATGACCAAGCTGACTCTTATAAAGGATTAAGGACAACATTTAATTGGGGCTGGTTCAGAGATTTAGTCCATTGTCATCAAGGCAGAAACATGACAGCTTCCAGGCAGATGTAGGACAGGAGAAGCTGAGAGTTCTACATCTTGTTCAGAAGGCAAACAGGAGAAGAGTGACTTCCAGTCAGCTAGAAAGAGGGTCTAAAGCCCATGCCCACATTGACACACTTCCTCCAACAAGGCCACACTGCCTAATAATGCCACTCCCTGGGGCAAGCATATTCAAACCACCACAATGGTACTAATCAACTTGGCAAGTATCTGTGAGAGGCTCAGACAGAAGATCCTGTGAGAAGAATATAGGTCCCATGGGTGAAGGCCATATATTTTGGTAGCATAGATGCCACTTAGGTCACCATGGAGTGCATATATAAGCTGGCCATGAGCAAGAAGGTGTGAGATCTCTTTGTAGCTCAGTACAATGGTCAGCTGAAGCAGCTGTGGTGGCCAGGGGCCTGGCTATGTTCACCTCTGTTTGTCCCTTGTTAGAGACCAAGCTATTATACTGAATAACTAGTCTCTAATATGAACATCAAACTCTAGTTTATTTTTTTCTATAAATTATCAATCCTAAAATATAAAGTAAAATCAACTTTAAATTACCAATTCCTATAAAATAGTTTTAAAACAAAGAAAAGTTTTTATTCATTTCATTTATTATTACTGTGGTTGTTATTGCAGGAGGGTGGGGTGAGTATGTCACGATTTGCATGTAGAGGTCAGAGGACAGTTCTGTGTAGCTGGCCCTCTCCATCTACCTTTACTGAGTTATAAGGATCAGGATTCAACTCAAGCAGTCAAGTTTCTCAGTAAGTGCTTATACCTACTGCGATATCTGCCTGGCACAAAGCAATTATTGCTTTGGTTTTGATTCTTTATTTTTTTTTGTGAATTTCATATGTAACTACCATATTCCATCGTTCCCATGCCTCCCTCTCCCTCCTGCACAAATGAAAACGGTGAAATGAAAGGAGGACATGACCACTCCTGAAGTATGGAGAAGCGTTTTTACTGGAGACATAAGGGAGAAAGTAGGCAGAGGACTGAGTCCAGGCTGAATGTGCCCAGAGGACTAACCATGAAGGGGGAGGCAGAGCAAGAGAGGAGCCACCAAATGAGAGGTGACAGGTAGCCAACAAACCCAGAGACAGGTGTAGCCAAAATGTCTAAGTTATAAGGGAGCAAGCTGTGGAAGGGAAGCAGCAGCCTGGCCTCTGGGAGGGAGAGGTTTAGTCCCCCCATCTTCCTGGTCTTTTCCAAACACAGCCCACCCCCCCCCCCCCCCCCCCCTCTCGGGGAAAGGGAACCCCCCCCCCCCCCCCCCCCCCCCCCGTAATCACCCCACCCCAGCACATCAAGTCACTGCAGGTTAGACAGATGACTCAGTTAGAAGAATGAGATCCACAGGCAGGCAACAGAGTCAGGACAGCCTCCATTCCAGTTGTTCAGGGATCCAGGTGAAGACCAAGCTGCACACCTGCTACATAAGTACAGAGGGTCTAGGTCCAGGCCACGCTTGCTCTTTGGTTTGTGGCTCAGCCTCTGAGTCTAGGTTAGTTGACTCTGTTAGTCTTCCTGTGGAGTCCCTTCCAGTGCCCCTTCCAGGTCCCTCTGTCTCTGCTCTATCTTTGTCTGCACATCTCGTTGACAGGACACGTTTTGGGTCAAAGTTTCTGTGGATAAGTTGGTTTCCTTATCCCTCACATACACTTTTAAATTCTACAATGGGAAAATAAAAATGTAAAAACTCTTAGCCATGAAAATGATGATGCTGTATATCTAAAATTGTCTATACTATATTTTGTTGAAGTACACGTTCACACAGTAAATGGCAGCAAGGGGATGTTTTAAAAATATATTTGAGACATAAATGACAATAGTATGTCACACAGCTGGAGAAAAATAGCTTTGTAAGTAATACCAATTACAAGCTTTTGCAATAAGAAAAAAAATGAAGTCTTGAAGTAATTGTGTCTCCCAAGCCCTCCTATCTCGGCTTTGTTTTGCTCGATGAGCCTGAGCCTACACCTCTCTGTCCCCTGGGGAAACCATATGAAAGTGTCTGTGTGAAAATCAAAATAAGGCTGAAACCTTACACCGGAGAAGACAGCATGGCTACCTGATCTCAGTCCAAGCCCTGGTGCCTTAAAGATGCCAGTGTTTCTTTGCATGCTCCCTCCCATTCCTGCTTCTAAGGCTTTATTCAGTTTGGTTAGACTTCAGGGAGTCTTATTTCACACAACTTACAGGTATGGCTCTTCAAGGATGGGAGTAAGTATGGGTGCTTTATGTGGCAGTGAGTTCAGGAAAAAGGAAATCGATATCAGCTGCTAATTCCAGATCCAAACTTTGCCCTTTAAGACCTTGAGAAAGAAGCGGCATGTTGACATCACAGGAAATACTAATTAAAAATGTCAACACAGTGGGATGAAAGATGATTTGGTTGCATCTGGGGTCTGAAACTGAGGCCACAAAGGGAGAGAGCAGAGATGGGAATGTCAGAGACTGAGCTGATGTCATCAGAGGCCTAGGGATCAGCCGGACTGTGCAGAGGTGAAACACCTGCACTGCTGCTCCCTGCATGAATACTGCACTGATTCCCCAACAAAGAGAGATAATGCCCAAGCTTTGGTTGGAGAGCTCACTCTATTTTCAGAAAAGGCAAGGACACCTGAGAGAAACACAGGGGGCATTGTGCTTAGGACTGAAACATGTGATGTAGGAAAATGCCAGTTTATCCACATTTTGGCTGGGTTACTGCTTTGTTAAGAGAAGGGACATATTTCTGAAACAACTATGATTAGCTGAGGTTTAATGTGCCTTTTTGTAATTACCTATAATTTACAAAGATTATACCGTAGCTTACAAGCTTCCCTAAAGAATGGATCAGTGATCTTTCACACGTACAGAAAAATCACATGTTTAGAATTATCCCCAAATACAGAAAACATTTTGCTCTTTGCTGAGCAATTTTGTTAGTTCAACATCACTTTTCTTTTGGTTTTTGCTTTCTTATTTCAGACATACTGACATAAGCTATTTAGCATTTCCCCAAATTCATATGACACCAATAACTGAAAGCCACTGTGCTCAGTGGTTTCTAGTAAGATGACCTGACACCACTCATCTCTAAAGAGCTTCTTGTGCCCTGATCTCTCCAGGGACAGAAGACAATGAGTGGGTTTTTTTTCTCTCTCTCTCTTATACATTCTAGAACTCACAGCTGTTAGGAGGTAATTTCCTGACTTCAGCCCCAACAAGAACCTTGCTGGTAGGATCAAAACTGAGTTCACATTCCTAGGCCCAGAACCCAACTTCTGTCCTGTTTCTTCAGATGTTTCATGTTTGTCTGTTAACCAGGAAGGAATGTAAGGAGGGAAGACACTGTTATCCCGTCATCTAACTAAGGCACACAAGTCAGGAGTGTGCTGCCTGTCCAGATTTAAATTGACTACTAGCTGTTCACCCACTCTTTTGTTCCTTTATCAAGGTAGGTTCCAGGTCAGAGTCCAGGAGGGGGCCTGACAGCAAAAGCTGACTCAAGGACCCTGAAACCAGGTGACAGGATAAGGCTGTCACCAAGGTTAACTTCCTTGCCTAACCCCTTGTGCCAAAATATGATTGGTCAGTGCAACATCCCACCCCACTCCCTCTTGCTTTGTGTTGCCATCCTGTAAAAATGCTGTACGACCTCCCTTCAGGGATTTGATTCAGATTCTAGACTGGCTGCCTCCCTGAGGGCTCAGAAAAGAAAGCTTCCATTTTAAGCTTCCATATCTGAAGTGAATTAGTTTTCTCAGCTTCTACTCTGAACCCAACAGTAGACACAAGTATTGTCTCTGTCAAAAATTAGCTCATGGAATGAAGGTTGTTGTTTGGCTTCTTAAATCTAATCTCATTTCTGAACAAAAGGACATTCTCCTAGCCGAGTTATCTTTGTGAGATACTCAGCTTCTCCACCACTCTACCTCCTGAAAAAAAAGAAAAAAGGAGGGGTGAGAGGATTTCACAGAATAGTCTTTCATAATTCATGTTTACAGACCTTGAGCAGTGAGGTAGCCAGTGTCCGATCTACACTGTCTCTCACCCTACTCTGCTTCTGCAATCAGTTTTCTTCTGGCTGAAGCATATTATTTAGTATACCCTCAAGAAGCAAAATAAAATAAAATAAAATAAAATAAAATAAGATGAAGCATCTGTGACTTTTGTATCTGAATACAAATCAAAACTACAATGAGATTCTACTTGTTAGACATCCGAGTTAGATGTCTGAGAAGCTCAGAACAGATCACTCCAGACCACAGGGTTCCAAGGGAGGGGAGGTTTATTCAGGAGATAGGGCAAAGGTGGGGAGAAGAAGATGGAAGAAGAGAAGAAGAAGAAAAGTAGAGGCTGGCCATGACCACATGGAGAGAAAGGAAGGGAAGGGCAGAGGAGACAGAGAGGAGCTAGAGGCAAGAGAGTAAGAGGGTAAGAGGGTAAGAGAGTAAGAGAGTAAGAGAGTAAGAGAGTAAGAAAGTAAGAGAGTAAGAGGGTAAGAAAGAGAGGAGGGGGCAAGGAGCCCCTTTTATAGTGGCCCAGGCCTACCTGGCTGTTGCCAGGTAACTGTGGGGAGGAGCATACCTGGCTGTTGCCAGGTAACTGTGGAGGTGGAGTTTAGACAGAATACTAACACTACTCCCATTTTTTAAAAAATTTAAAAGGATAATCACAAGTATTGATGAGAAAATGGAAAAACCAGAGGCCTAACACATGTCTAGCAGACACACACACACACACACACACACACACACACACAAATATGTAGCCACTCTCTAAAGCAACTTGGCAATCCTTTACACAGTTAAACAGAGAGCTACCGAATTACACAGCTGCCCTCACAATCACCTTCCCAGGGTAAGAATGTATGGTCCCCCAAAAGCTTGTACACAGTGCTGACAGCAGCATCGCTATAATAGTAAGAGTAACAACATCCTGATGGCCATTGACAGGAAAACGGTTGAAATGTGTTATAGGTACATTACTGAATATTAGTTAGCCTGCAAAATAATTGTATTGGTTCAATAACATAGATTAAACTACAAAAACATTTAAAACTTTAAAAGTGAGACATAAAAGACCATACATGGATGACGGCATTAGTACAAAATGTCTGGAGCACAGAAAGCTGTAAAGTAGGCTGTGAGTATGGAGGCTTGGAGTAGAATTTAGGCTGTAACTAAACGGTACATGTTGTCCGTGCCGACAGGAAGAGTGAAGGCCTCGGACATGCTGGGACACTACCAGCATGTGACAATGCTCTGACAATGTACTGGGGGCTGCAGAGGTGTCTTTGAACTACATATATTATCATTGAATCATAGACCTTAAAACTGTTTCTCATAACTCATTTTTAAGAAAAGAAACATAAATCTAAATGAAAGCTACGAAATACCTAAAATCTCAATAAATGAGCTTAATAAGGGAAGGGAACAGATAACTAAAAAAAAAAAAAAAAAAGGGTTGGAGGATATGAAGACAAAACTATCTAATGAGAAAACATAAGACAAAAAGAGAATAAAGTAAACAAATAGGAAAATATGCATCATAGAGACAGGAAGTATACAGATGCTGTGAGGCCATCATCACGAGAAGCACAGGCCATGATAAGAGGAAATATTAAAAAGGATAAAGTACAAATTTTGTATGATAAAAAGGGAGAATTAATCAGGAAAACCTAACAATCTAAGCACACATGTTCCTAAAAAGAATTTTAAAATTCACTAGACAAAAAAATTGACATAAGAAATAGGGAAATGCACAACTAATAAGATGAGTGTAACAGTAGCTGATAAGACCCATAGATGAAAGTAACTAGCAAGACAGTAGACAATTGGCCACCCTGAGCTAATGAACAAGAATAAACCCCTCTGATCAGCATCTATACAATGTTCATTCTACTCGAAACCACATGCAAATTCAGGAAGTTAGCACATATAAAAATCAATACATTTCAAGGGCTTAAAATTCTGAACAATGGAGTTAAATTAGATGTTGTTAGGTTTCAAACCTGGGACAAATGACTGAGGTGCCTACCTAACATATCAAAGCAGATGCTAGGCACCAAGTTCCCCCTCCCCCAGCACTCCTCAGCCTCTCCCTGTTATAGGGCCCTTTCCTCTCCTCCTTATTGATTCTTTTTTCATTCATATAGTACAAAAAAACTAGGACCAGTCACTTCCTCTCTCTTTTTCTTCCTTCCTTTCTTTCTCAGTAGATGAATGAGAAAAAAAAGACAGAAAAAGGAGAAGGAATGTGACTGGTCCTGAGTTTCAACACCTGATAAATAGGGGGAAAAAAGAAAGAAGAAAGGGAGGAAGGGAAGAAGGAAGAGGAAGGAAGGAAAGAAGGGAGGAAGAGAGGAAGAAAGGGAGGGAGGAAGGAAGAAAGGAAGGAAGGGAGGAAGGAAGGAAGAAAGGAAGGGAGGAAGGGAGGAAGGAAGGGAGGGAGGAAGGAAGGGAGGAAGAAAGGAAAAGAGGGAGAAAGGAAGGAAAGAAGGAAGGAAGGGAGGAAAAAAGGAAGGGAAAAAGAAAGGGAGGGAAAAAGGAAGGGAGGGAGGAAGGGAGGAAGGAAGGGAGGGAGGAAGGAAGGGAGGGAGGAAGGAAGGAGGGAGGAAGGAAGGAAGGAAGGAAGGAAGGAAGAAAGAAAGAAAGAAAGAAAGAGAAGAAGAAAGGAAGGAAGGAAGGGAGGGGGAGGGAGAAAGGAAGGAAAGAAGAAAAGAAGAAGGAGGAAATAAAACACAATGTGAAAATAATAGATAATAGTACAAAATAAATGACTTCTGATAAGTTCAAGAGATTTGGGGAAACAATTATCAAGCCTCATTCTTGCTGCTTAATGGTATAAAAGAAAGGTACATTGTTACAAAGTACTTAAAGGTAATTAATGACCTCCTCAACAGTGACAAGTAAAAACAAGCTACAATGATAGATGTGGTATCATTTGGTTGACATCACAGTCTTCATTTTAAGGTAGAGTGCTGGAATGATTGAACATGAATCCACAGCAAGGAAGCAATCCTTCTGTAATCAGTGTCCCAAAGCCTCTGTGACCATTCCCTCTAATCCTTCTGTAACCATTTTCTCATCTCTAAAAATTCCAGTCTGACAAGGTTTTGTTAAAATTAGTTACTATATAAAAACTAAGTAAAGAACTGAGCATGGTGGCAAATGTCAGTAACCTGTGCCCAGGCGCTGAGGCAGAAGGCTGAAAGGTTGACTATACTAGACAGTGAATGTTAAAAAATTCAAGTGACAAAAATCTGAAAGCTTCCAACAAGGCTATATCCTTTAATAGTGCCTCTTCTCATGGGCCAAGCATATTCAAATCACCACAACAATGATAGACTTTCTATGCTCTTTCTCATTTCCTGAGTAGTTCTTCTATCAATCATTGAGATGGGCTCTAAAATCTCCAGATATAATAACAGGGTAGGGGCTGGAGAGATGGCTCAGTGGTTAAGAGCACTGATTGCTGTTCCAGAGGCCCTGAGTTCAATTCCCTGCCAACCACATGGTGGCTCACAACCATCTGTAATGGGATCTGATGCCCTCTTCTGGTGTGTCTGAAGAGAGCCACAGTGCACTCATATACATAAAATACATAAATAAATCATTTAAAAAATAACTGGGTAGTTATAGACTTGTACTTTCTTATCCTATCAACTTTTGCTTCATATATATCATTTATATTAAAGATAAATTTATTGGATTATCAGGTCAACTCAGTAAACTAGCAGATAAAAAGCCTACTTTGCCTGATGGTAAGTTCCTTCACATTAGTGTTGGAACAGAGGGTTATTTTCCCCTTTTATCTCTAATTCATTTAGCTTTATATATTTAAAAAGAGTTTGGGGGACATATTTTTATCCAAGAGGTCATTCTCTGTAGCGCACTAGACTTGATCTCCATTCCTTGATGCACCTTTAAAGTTCTCCAGACAATAAACTGGGTAATCCTTGGACTAGCTTGTTACCCTCTATTCTTTACTGACCAGTGTACAATGACTTGAACGCCATTGTTTTATATATTTTTATGTGCCATTGCTTCAGGTGATAGGATAAATCTAGTTCTTATAATTCCATCTTGGCATTTATTACTCTTAATGTTGTTGGACCTGCAATCTGCTTCAAAAAGTTACCCTTGGGCTGCTAGAGTCACTTCAGGCATGAATACTGCAAATGCCTAGAAGTTTTCATCTGTTTCAATTAACCAAGACTGGTTATAAAGTATGAAATTCCAGTTTCTTTGCCTCCAGGTAGAATAAACTCACTGTAATATACGATGTGGAGTCTCCTGAATTCGAATGCTAATGCTGAAACCACTACCTACCTTTGTTTTCCTTTCCAGGCTTGCCTCGTCAGAGGCTCTACTGTTTCAGAACAAAACACATTTCTCACAAATCACATGTACCTGCACCCATGTCTCATCTCAGCTGCAGTTTTGAGAGAACTGGATACTAACTCAGTTCTCAGTTTAAAAAGCACTCTCTGTAAAATGTTTCCTTATAGCTTCATATGCTTTTATGCTCTCATGTTTTAATTATTCACTGACCCTGAAGACTCTTACAATGAGTGTCTTGTGTTGAATAGACATCAAAATATTATCCGTCAAATTCACCAATGTTGATAAATAATCAACTAACCCATATTTATAACCTAGAAAATAGTTAAGGCAAGTTCTTGATTGGAGCTTTTCAGATGCTCTTAATTTTATGGTGATCAGGTTAAACTAAGTATTGAGTAGTGTGTTGCAAATGTCTACTTGGAAAACTTGGCAGCTACAAATGTTTGTGCATACTTTTCCTGTGCATGCAAGTTAGAACTTGTATCGTTTGATTGCCTTCCTCATTTTATGATCCAGGAACATTACCCCATTTTCTATTAACTTTAAATCAGTTTTAAAAGATTCCCAGATGCATGCAGTAGCTTAGCTTTACTACAAAATTAAGCTAGTGTTTTGCCATAAGATAGAAACATAATTTGATTGTATTTTGTAATTATGGCAAACAACACTATAGCATGACAGAGAACTTTCCTTAGGACATCCAAGTTAAAATAAGAAGTAAACACCAAGTTTAAAACAGAAACTTTCAAAATGAAACTCAATGTTACTTACTATAATTATTCCGTGGATTTAATAAATCAAATTTTGGTATAAAAGATGTTTTAGTAATTTAAAAAGTTATTGGATATATCAAACTATACTCCTGCTTCAGACAATGACTTCTGAAAACTGAGCTTTGATGAGTACTCAGATGTATAGAGAAGAAAAAATAGGTATTGTATGTCTGCATATCAATATAAATGGCATTTCTAGGTGAAAATAGGAAATAAAATGAAGCAAAAATATTCTTTATGTTCCATGTTCTACCTATTATGATTAACTGCACAGCAAACTACTCATCAGAACTCTACTGCCACCAGAGAATAATAAATCCACTCATTAATCACACCGAAGCTAATATGAAAATGGCTCCTGAACAACGGCATCCTCGGCATCCTCCGTGAGGACTTCCCTAGATAAAGTGAAGCAGACCAGAAGCAGATCTCATTCTCTATATTATTTTCTCATTTTCATATGTATTTATTCCTATATATATTTATTTTATTATTTTCTAATAAAATACCCAAAGCTGGGTACATTATAAAGCAGAGGTGTTTTATTTGGCTTATAGTTCTAGAGTTCCAGCAGCATAGCTCCAATGTTAAATGGCGCTCTGGTAAAAAGCATCACTGTGCATGTCACAGTGATGACAAGAGCACATGGGATAGTGTCATCATGTGGCAGCTCAGAAGTCAGAGAAGGACAGGAGTCTACAATATCTAGTTTATCCTTCTAATGGGAGAACTAAAGTGACCTAACTACGTCCCACTAGTCCCTACCTTTCATCAGTCATATTCACCCTTACCTGTACCATACTGAGGACCAGGCTTATAACACGAAAACAGTTAGGAGACACTCAACCATATCCAAAGAACAGCCATCTCTACTGCAAATATTGACAGAACCCACCCCTTTCTCTTAGGGTGTGTGGATGCTCTGAGATAAAGATTAATACTTTGGACTCATGAGAGTTTATATGTTTATTGAGATAGTTTGTGGTGATTAAGTTTGTCAACTTGACAAGCTCTAGAGTTACCTAAGATACAAGCCTCAGGGGATCATCGAGATAAGGTTAATTAAGGTGGAAAGATCCCCCCCACCTCCCTTACTAAGTGTTTTTCATTTTAGTTTGGGCTTTTCATTTGTTTGTTGGGGTTTTTGTTTGTTTCTTTTCTGTTGTTTGTTTTTGAGGAAGGATCATTCTATGTATTACAGGCCAGTCTTGAATTTAGCAACCTCATGCCAGAGCCTCTTGATTGCTGGGATAGTAGTCAGGCCTGGCTAAATCTGCTTTTAATAGCTGCAACAAAAACAATTTAGCCTACAAACTTTAAAATAGTCCCTGACTTTTCCTCTAGAAAATAAACTTATTACCAAGTTTTGAGTAATGGTATCTTCAGATACATAACACTTTTTCATGGTACCAAGTCAAAAGAATTTTCTTTATACCTCTACCTCTATGCTGCCCTGCAGATAGCCATATGCAGTCATAGACAGAGGGAGGAAGGGAGGGAGACAGAGAGAGAGAGAAAGAAAGAGAGGGAGGAGGGGAGGGGGAGAAAAGGAAGGGGAAGGGAGGGGAAGGGAGAGAGGGAAGGGGAGGGGTAGAGAGAGAGGGAGAGGGAGAGAGAGACAGACAGACAGACAGACAGAGACAGACAGAGACAGAGAGAAAATGAGAATCTCTTAACTCTAACTCCTTAGATTGCTGATTCCTAGTCCCAGATGGGGTTGCATAACTAAATACACCCTGTCATAAAAATTTTGATAACAGTAAAAGATTTCTGAAGTTGCAATGACTGAAAAGGAACCCACGATCACAGGTGTAGTGGTCTGAGGTGTCTCTGGCAGGGGCTTGCCATGCAATCAATGAAGCCTTGTCTCTGAACATAAAATGTACACAGCTAACGAATGCTTCCTGGGCTCAGATTAGAGACCATTTTATGTTATGAACTCTAGTACTTTTTACTGAACATACAAAGCCTTCTTCTTATAGAGATTTATTTCAATCAAAGGCAACAAAGACTTCATATTTCCCTCTATCATTTCTTAGTATATAACTACCAAATTAGTATAGCTTTGGATTTTACTATATTAGGATGTTTGGTTTTAAATTACTGTTTGAATAGCAGTAAAATAGTCCTAATGACATATTGCTATAGCATACAAAGATGCTGTGTCTTCACTCATCAGGGAAACTTCTTGCAGTAGATGGAAATTGACAGAGAACCACACTGGACAACATGCAGAGACAGACAGACAGACAGACAGACAGAGAGAGAGAGACAGAGAGAGAGAGAGAGAGAGAGAGAGAGAGAGAGAGAGAGAGACAGACAGACAGACAGACAGACCGACAGACAGACTTTGGAGCACTCATCCCTATATAAGACATGTTTGCCAAACCCCTCCCCTCAGGGGGTCTATGCAGAAGAGGAGGAGGAAAGACTATAGGAGCCACAGGTGACGGGTGACTCCCCCAAACCAGTGTTTTCCAGACATAACAGAACTGATGCACATATGACCTCAGAGACTGTGGCAGCATACCCAAGACCTGCAAAGGTTCAAGCTAGATGAGGTCCCAGCACTGAGAGGGGGAAGTGACACAGAGTCCCACTCCTAAGAAGCTATCTGCAATTGATACCTGCTGACAAAGGGAACATCAGTCTCTCCAATGGCGTCTCACTGGATGTATCAACCACATCCTAGGGCAGGTCCTATTCCAAGGAGGAGTTAGCCAACATAAAATGAACTCCAAGGTTTTTTGTGGGCTTTTTGATTCATCTTTTTGGTATATTTTTGGTTGGTTGTTTTTTGTTTGTTTTGATTTTTTTTCTTTTTTGAAAGAGAGAGAACAAAATTGCGTAAAGAATCTGGGAGGAGTTGGAGAAGAGAAAAATAAGATAAAAATATATTGTACGAAAAAAATTTAAGAAAAAAAATCACTGAGGCTATAGAAATAGCTCAGCTATGAAAGGTTAGGTTTACAACCAAAATACCAAAAGTTAACGTTAGAGTTGCTGGCATAAGCTTCATTTTTAAAAAAGAGACAGAAAGAGAAACATTAAATTAATTTGGTTTGAGATTAGGACAGAATTTCCCACAATTTCTGAAATGGCCTAAACTAGTTTCAGCCACTTTATACTATGTGTATGTTGTTTTTCTTTACAGTGTATTTTATGTGAAGCAGTGTTTGCAGCAACTATTATAAAATCAAAACATCAACCAACTATGAAATACATTACTAATGGTCAATTAACTTTACTAAATATTACTAATGTTTTCCATCCTGAAGAATCAAATATTCAGCCAAGATTAAATCTTTATAGAAAAATAAACAAAAATAAACCTTCATTAAATTAGATTCTTCTTTAATAAAATTATACATATAATATATAATAATAAAATTGTACACATAGCAAAAATTATCTTAAAGTGAATTTGTTTATGTTTTATTGTCAGTAAATGTTCAGCTGGCATACCTACTGCGTATTTCTAGGTTACCCAAGCTGGTGTAAATATTTCTCAGTTAAAAGGATGTTGTGAGTACACAAAGTTTATGAAACCCAGCTTGAGGCTGGAGCCAGCTCAGTAAGGACAAGCACTTGCTATGCAAGCGTGAGGAGCACAGTGCAGGTCCTTGCACCCATACAAAAGGCCAGGCAGCACTGTGTATGTGTCTATAACCAGAGCACTGTCCAGGGGAGAGGCAGGAAGGTAAGATGATCACCTAGGCTTGCTGGCCACCAGCCTAGTCCAGGTTCAGTGAGAGGTTTCTGTCTCAACGGAATAAGACAGAAAATGATAAACAGGGCAAGGCACATGACATCCTCCTCTGGTCCACACACACACACACACAGAAGGAGGGGGATTTAAGTGATTTTTAGAAGAAGCCCTGCTCTAAACAGTCTTCTGTGACATTTTTGCTGTCCTCACAGTGGTTCCTGCTCTCTTCCCTAGGATTCTGCCTTCCTGTTATAATTATAGTCTGTATGCAGTCTGATTCACAGAATACTTACTCTCAGAGGTTTTCCTGGCATCTAGCATTGTCGTTTCTGAATAGACAGTCACTTACGACATTCATTAAGCATTTCAAAATGTCAGTCATTGCTCCAGACACTGGAGTTTGGAAAAGTAAAGTAACTATGTGACTTTACTAAACAGGATAAGAAAAGTACAGCGATTGGGAGCCAGAAGCAGAGCTCATGTGAATTCAAGGCCGTGCAGTCTGTGTAGTGAGTATCAGGGCAGTCTGAGCTATTCAGTGGGATTTTGGTCCCAGAAACTATATAAACATATATACATACACACACACACACACACACACACACACACACACACACACACTTCATTTTTTCCCTGGGAGAGCAGAGCACAGCTGTAATCCTCACACTTGGAAAGCAGAGGCAGGACGAACAGAGGCTTAGTCACCTTCCACTACAAAATAAAAACAAAAAAGCCAGCCTGGGCTACATGAGACCTGTTTTTAAAAGAGAGGTAGATGAAGGAGGATCAGGGGAGGAGAAGGGAGGGAGGGTGGGAGTGGGCAGAGCACGGAGTCTGAGTCTATGGGCTCTCCACCTGCAGTGCTTGGCCACATGGCACATCTCCAAGCACAGCACCTACATGAGACCCAGCAGTGCTGTTAAACAGTGCCTCATCTAGATGATGCTTTAGCAGACGAGAGAACCACTGCCTCAATAGGGAAAACTGTTTACACATGCACACGTTATGAATGAGGACCCCACTTCATCTTGCTAAAAATGATATAAAATCTCTATCAAAATGCAGTCCTAAGTGCCCAGTGCCTCCTTCCAAATGTGTACAAGATGTCCTTAACTAAGACTTTGACATCATTCCCATCTCTCCTTAAATTGACTTTTCTCACCATTAACCGGAAATTGGCACAGTTCCTGGAACATACTAGATATCAATAATCGGTGTCAAACTGTTGAATATCTAAAGTAAGACGTTTCTAAATTTTTTCTTGTGTGGGAGCAGGCTTTCTAATTCTAGACTCTGGAATGCTGTGAAGATCAGTTGAGATTAATGAAGACAACACACCCAGGCAAATGTTTGGTCAACCTACATCTGTTTCTCTCCCTCTGGTAATGTTTCCTTCTAGCTCCCAGGGTAACTACCCTTGTAGGGAATAGTAATCTCATTCCTCAAAGGTAACCCAGAAAATAAACCTAGATGGACTAGTGGACAAGGTCAGGTGTTCTGGGATTCTTCTTCATAGTAGATAATCTGTGTAGAGGCTTTAATTGGCACAGAGCCCTAGAATACATTTTGAAACAGATTACCCACCTCTGAGGATAACAGACCACCTGCTTACACGTCTCTACTGGCAGAAGCTTCTAACAATGGACTCTTGCTGTACCTGGCACGTAGCTACTCCTCCCACTGGAACTGAATTATTTTGCTGGAGGCTACAACATTCTGAGTAGTTTGTTGGGAGTTGATGGGAGGTGGGGATAACTCACCCAATACAAGCTTAGCAGAGCTGAGCCGCTGCAGCATGTTGGGCTAGCCTTTGATGCAGACTGGTTGGACAGGTTCTGGATCTACAGAAGAACCAGTTTGACTGGCCTGTTATGCCAACATATTCTGGTTTGATTCCATGTTCCACAGAAGGTAGAAAACCTGTCTGTCGAGTTCAATGAAAGGCATATTAGGTTATCCATTGCACACAGTATACAGCTTAGATGCAGCCGGGCTCTACCACATCGCAGTAGTGTCAGCAAACTCTGGTGTGGTCCAGAGAGGTGGCGGACACAGATCTAACACCTAAGTTCATAGTGTCAGGTAAAGAGAGTGGTGACCCTCTGACCAGGTACTTCTGACCAGGGACAGACATTGTCTAAATAAATTGAAGGGTAAGTTCATATTTTTTTATATTTTCCAATTTTCAAATGCATCTTTGAAAGATTAAATGTTTAAGAAGATATATATTTTTTAAAACAGCAGCATAAAATACTTGCATTATTGTACTTTTCTGAAAAGCTAGTTTAATATTGTTTTATGAAGTTGCATCTATGTTCATTTGATTTGTTGAGATAAACTACATATTTTGCTATACTTTTTTGTAAGTTAGTTATAAGTATTGTCATTTTAAAAGCCGAGTCGAATACCTCTGCTAAATATATCTCACTTAACAATTTCATATGGTAAATCTAACTGTGAATAAAATAATAATTGTTTCTTTAAGGCAAAAGAGAAAAGGTTTTGTCCTACTTGATGATCCTAAGTACTTGAGAGGAACAATTCCCAGCAAGATTGGAGGAGTGTGAAAAACAGAGATTGTGGAATCTGGTAACTGATTAATGATTAGGCCAAAAGCACTTGCTGAGCTGAACAGAAAGGAATGAAGACAGGTTGTGTCATGCCTGTTTAGGTCTGAAACCTTTTTATGTTACAGGATCCGTGATCTTCCTTTCACTTGCATTCTACAGTGGTTCTTTCACCCCTCTTTCATGAATCCAATTACCTTCTGTACAGTTTGCCATTTAGAAGGTAAGCGGTCCTATGGATTTACTTTAGTACACCATATATTCTGTTAGTCACCTTCGGACAGTCTCAGTGCACCCATCCTCTGTGGAATTTATTGTAACAGCTGACATTTTAATTTATCAAGGAATTAACAGATTTATATTGAATACTTTCCTATCAGGAGTGACTTGTAGGTTATCTTGACAGGACTTTACCTGGGACTGAATGAATCTTTTCATTGCTCTTAGTATCCCTAGTTTATGGTTATGTTCAAACATAAAAGACTGTATACTGTAATGTGTTAATAAAGCAGAGGCAGGGAATGCTCAGATGAGATTTCTACTTTTATAGAGAAAACTTTTAGATGCTTCTTAGTCCTGCTTCTCGACAGTTCTGCATAAACTTTCTGGTAATTCTGTTAAACTCTGAAAAGCTAAGCGGTACACTGCAATGGGAACGTGCTACTTCAGTAAATAAAAATTCTTTTTATTCAACATAGGTAAATTTTCCAAGTTTGAGGTAATATGAATCAAAGCTTTTATTTAGTTGAATTTTCTCTTTTCAGTTAGTTTTTAGGTATACTATGCATTCAGAGTATATCATAGTGTTTCTGCTATTCTGTTGCATAATTAATTAAAAACTGTAAACTACACTGTTTAAAATTCAGGGATTTCTATTCAGATAAACTTAAGACTCTGAACATTTTTTATGTTAATGGTTTTTGAAGAAAGCTATTAAAGAACCAAATACATGCTTTACGCAAAAAAATCTATGGTTAAAATTTCAAGCCCAATTCTACATTTTGGAATAAAATTCTGCAATTTTTATTTAATTAAACTTTTACCCCAATTAGCTAATTTGAATAACTGAAGACTGACAAAACTGTTATGAATAAAATATGAACTAGAATATTAAGAACTTTACAGTTTATTGTATTAAAGACAGATAGCCTTAAAAGTAACAAGAAAAAATGTATTTTAGACCTTATATATTACTGATAAATGAGTCCTTCCAACTAAAGCCATGAACACTATAAGAAAAAAAATCTCAAATGCACATGTTCAATAATAAAGCATTCCATCTTTACAAACAGCCATGTACAACTAGTCTGACTCCCATCCGCGTATGCAAACTTGTCAATTTTTCTGAGGTGGAGTCAGGTTTGAGACAGAATCTCTCTTTATAGCCTTGGCTGTCCTAGAACTTACTATATAGATCAAGCTGGTCTCAAGGTCACGGAGATCCTCCTGTTTCCTCCTCCAAGGGCAGAATTAAAAGTGTGCATCACCATGCTTGACATCAACTTCTAAAATGTTTAATATCTATTCATTAGTAAAGAAATGGTGAACAAAAATCTTGTGTCTCTCAGCCCTCAGTCGATGTCCTCCGCTGGAGTAGGGCCTGCCCTTCCGGTCGGTGCTGGAGTAGGGCCTGC
>JANHMN010000013.1:71699573-71713231 GCA_030674055.1 Rhabdomys pumilio | reverse complement strand
GCTGGAGTAGGGCCTGCCCTTCCGGTCGGTGCTGGAGTAGGGCCTGCTCTTCCGGTCGGTGCTGGAGTAGGGCCTGCCCTTCCGGTCGGTGTGTAAGTCTTTGTTTGGGAAGTCATCCCAGAATCAAGAATGAGAGAGTAATAAGAGGAAACAAGGAACAGCCAACAAAGAGACCATATTTTTGTTTTTATTTTTTAAAAGATTATTTAAAATGTGTGTGCTTGTGTGAATATATGCCACATATGTTTAGGTGCTCATGGAGGTGAGGAACCAAGTTATAGGTGTTTATGAACACGTGATATGAGTGAAGAAAAGTGAACAAGTGCTCACAACCCTCTTTCCATCCCCAAGACTCACCTTTAAATCCATCCCCAACTTCTAACAAATAGTAACCAAAGGCATATTCTTAGAAGCTATGAAACAAGCCCAGATTTTCCTGTCAGAGAACAGAGGCATACAGCACATGTGTACCAGCTCTGACTTCCAGCTAAGGGGCCTCACAGGCTGATAATGTTTACTATTTCAAGTTGTGTAGAGTTTCCAGTACTTCCAAAGAAGGCCACAAGCCAAAAGTTTGGGGAGGAGCTTTCGGGTTTCACCTGCCTGGATCTAGTTGTCACTTAAATGGCTGGGACAAGCAAGTCCCAAGAAATGTCCAACATATTATAGGAAAAACATTATGAAACTGCCATTTTTTTAGTTTATCAATAGAGTTCTAATTAAATCTAATATGAATTTTCTGAGCTAGTAATATAGCAATTTCAAGTGGAAAGTAAAGGATTTTAGCTTTATTTTTGTTTTATGTATTCAATCCATTCACACAAAACCTGAGATGCACTGAAACTTGACCTTCTGTGGAAAGGCATTTTCTAATAAACTACAATTCATTTCCTGAATTTGGCTGCCGATTTTAAAGGGCCAAAGAGCAGAAAAATGACCAGTTAATATGTACTCTATTCCCAGGATTAATCCAAAAACTTCATTAAAGTCACTGGTAAAAATCACATAAAAACAAATTGACTACGTTGGACTTTTAAGTAACACATTTCATTCTGCTGAAACATAGGGTTTTGAATAAATAGTACAAGTTTGTTTGGGAGTGTTTCCAAGAGGGTCTGGTTGCCCGAAGTAATTAAGTATAACCTATAACCTGACGCTAGAGCTTGAGTCTGAAGAGTGCAGATGCAGGTTCTGGTCAAGCAGACTACAAATTGGAAAACTCACCAGTAGTAGTCATGTGCTTCAGCTATATGGATGTCACATGTACTTATGTAATGAGTAAACTTGGTTAGAGAACCTGAAAGAGATGCCTGGCATAGTAGTTCATGTCTGTAATCTAGTTCAAGGGAGGTGAGGCAGAAGGACAGGCAAGGTGGAGGCCAATCTAAGCTATAGTATGAGACATGACCACAGTAAACAATAAAAAGAAAGTGAAGGAGAGACAGGTGCAGATAAAAAAGAAATCTGGCAATCTGATCACAAGGTATATCTTTTCACTTAGCTTGAACTCTATTAGAATAAGCTTGAGATTAAGAAGAAACTTGAGTTGTTAAGGTAGCTAATGAACTGAATCAGTTTATTCAGCTTACTCTGTTTTATTACAGGAAAGTTAGTCCTAACGTACAGCAAATAAGAAGTGAGGACACACACTGCTGAGCAGAACCCAATAATAGCAGATACACTTTCACGGGGAGAACACAGTCAGGTATTTACAGTTACACAGTAGCAAAGGTAAAAATGGACCAATATCACCTTCCCTGGTCACTTACTGCCATTATTAAATAATTTCAAACAAGCAGTAACTTCAGAATTTATGAATAAATTAGTTTCTCCTTTCTATATAATTTTGAAATTGGGATAGATAATTTTTTAAACACTCGTATTAATTCTTTGAAAATTCTATATAATGTATTTTGGTTATATTCACTCACCCTTTCCCAATTCCTTCCAGATCCATCTCCACCTTCCTACTCTATACTGCTACTGCTACTGCTACTGCTACTGCTACTGCTACTGCTACTGCTACTGCTACACTACTACTACACTAGTACTACACTACTATTACTACACTACTACTACTATACTACTACTACAGTACTACACTACTACTACACTATTACTACACTACTACTACAGTACTACACTACTACTACACTACTATTACACTACTACTACTATACTACTACTACTACTACTACACTACTACTACTATACTACTATACTACTACTACACTAGTACTACACTACTATTACACCACTACTACTACTACACTACTACTACTATACTACTACTACTACTGCACTACTACTACTACACTACTACTATACTACTATACTACTATACTACTACTACACTAGTACTACACTATTACACTACTACTACTACTATTACACTACTACTACTATACTACTACTACACTACTACTACTATACTACTACTACTACACTACTACTACTATACTACACTACTACTACACTACTACTACTATACTACTACACTACTACTACTATACTACTACTACACTACTACTACTACACTACTACTACACTACTACATTACTACTACACTACTACTACACTACTACACTACTACTACACTACTACTACACTACTACTACACTACTACTATACAAGCCATCATGTACAGTTTGTGCTGCCCAAATATTCTCAGAAGTGAGGCTGTCCCCTAGATTGTGGTCAACCTACTAAGCTCACACCTTTGAAGAACACTGATGACCCCCCTCTTTCAGCAGCTGTCAGTTGCCAATAGCTCCACAGCTGGGAGTAGGAGGTACTTAGTACTCACCCCCTTCTCTCTGCTTAGAAGTCTTAGAACTCCAACTTGTACGTGCTGTTAGAACTGCTGTGAAGTCATATGTGCAAATACCCTGTTGCGCCCAGAAAACACTGTTTCACTGTAGTCATCCACCACCTCTGGCTCGCACAATCTCTAGCTACAACTCCCTATTCTGTGATGGTCCTTGAGCCTTGGAAAGAGGGTGTGAAACAGGTATCCCATTTTATGCTGTGCACTCTGCAGCCTCTCATGTTTTTCTTAATTTTTGTCACTTAGAACAATTAATTTAAGTATAACAAATACTAACTTGTCTCCTTTATGTTGGGAAAATAAGAGCAGTCTAAGAAACACAGGTAGACATAGGGCCAAAGCTTAAAGTCTGATCCTGTCTTCCAGCTCAGAACTTGCTAATAAGGCATAGGCCATCTTTGATTATGAGATATGATCAGGGTTTTGTTGTTGTTTGTTTGCTTGTTTGTTTGTTTGTTTTGGAGCACTTTATGCTCTGATCTTTTCTGAAATTCTGAGGTAAGGTCTTTGGATCTATGGCTTTGTTGTTGTTCTGGGTTTATTTTGTTTTGGTTTTAGTTTTTTGTTTTGTTTTCTGAAACTAAGTTCTTCATACACAGCCACAGCTAGCCTTGAATTTGCAGCCCTCCAGCTTCAACACCGTGCATTCTGGGATTGCAGACGTGAGCCTCTATGCCTAGCTCAATGCATTAAATCTTTGTCCTTTGCAGTCCTCCAGCTCCAACACCGTGCATTCTGGGATTGCAGATGTGAGCCTCTGTGCCTACCTCAATGCATTAAATCTTTGTCCTTTGCAGCCCTCCAGCTTCAACACCATGCATTCTGGGATTGCAGATGGGAGCCTCTGTGCCTAGCTCAATGCATTAAATCTCTGTCCTGGTTTTGGTTTTTGAGCTAGGTTCTTACTCAGTAGCCAGACTGGCCTGGAACTCAGGGCAGTCCTGCCTCAGGTTCCTAAGTGCTAGATTACAGGTGTAGGCCACGATGCCTGCTGTTATACTTGAATTTAGTACATGAGGCGCTAGAGAGAGATGACTCCGTGGTTAATAGCACTTGCTGCTCTTGCAGAGAAGTTGGATTTCGTGCCCAGCGCTGATGTGGTGGCTCATAACACTTTCTAACTCCAGCTCTTAGAGCCGATGCCTCCTTCGGTCTCTGCAGGCACCTGGCACACACATGGTACACAGACATACACTCAGGCAAAACACTCCTACACTTAAAAGTAAATAAATAAATAAATCTTTAAATTTAGTACTTGAAAGAATCCACAACGCAGGAATGGAAAAGCTAGTACAAGTTATTTTTGCTAATTCCATCAGAAGTTGATTTATATTCATCTTTCATATATATGCATATATATATATATATATATATATATTTAAAAGATGAGTAAAAGTCTACATATAACAAAATTCCTAAAAAATGAATTATTAATTCAAAAATTCCTAAAAAATATAGAACCCAGTATTGTAGTGTACACCTGTAGTCCCAGCACTTAGGAGATGATGGCAGGAGGATCAGGAGTTCAGGGTCATTTTAAGCTACACAGTATAAGTTCAAGGCTAACCTGGGCTGCATGAGCCCTTGTCTGGATCTAGGGGAGTTAGGGGGAAAAGCTGAGAATGAATATTATCAAAACATATGTATGAATTATGAAATTCTCATAGAATAAAATATGTATTTTAAAAGTTTAAATAGAATAAACTGGGAAAACTTTATCAAAGTACATTTCACATTTCTATAAAATTGTGAAATAAATTTCAATAATAATGAATGAATGGAGATGGGTTATAATAGGTTCTTAACTCCAGCACTGGCTGAAATGCCTATTTATGTTCTTCTTAAATGTGAAACTAACTAAGTTACATCAAATTTATAAGCCCCCACATATCTATAATCCCAGGAGGCTGAGGCTGGAAGACGCCATGTTCAAATTCAGTCTGGACTACATAGGAAGATCCTGTCTTGAAATTAACTAAAAAGACCTTTTTGTGATATCTTATAATTTAAAGCTTTCTGAAGTAAAGTGATATATTGGGGTTATAAATTAACATCTATGTAATAATTTTTGGGTTCAAATTGAGACACTTTATTATTTTTCAAAATATTTTTTTAAATTAAAAAATTGAGTTGGGTGAGTGAATGCGTGTACTTCAGCACACAAGAAGCTGAGACCACTGGAAGTCTGAGGTCATCCTAGAACAAAAATAAATTAGAGAACAGAAAACTAACAAGATGATTAAATAAGGTTTAAGAGAGAACCAGCTGAAAGCTTTCATATGGATTCTATCATTAAAAACTGCACGACCCATGGGAAGACTACAAGCTACAAAGAAACCCATGAGTCTTACAGACAGGGAGCTGAGGTGGAAGTCTTGGGTCTCCTTACCTGTTAGTTTACACTAACGGTTATTTAGTCTTAAACCTCTGTGAAAAGATGAAACTTGTACCTGTGTTATCTTGGTGACTTACTTTAAGGTTCAATAAGGGAGATATATATTCAGGCTGACTGGAAGGAGTAAACAAGTCTGAGGAAAAACTGGGCATATAACAAGGATCAGGCCAGCTATGGCTAAAAAGCAAGTCCTGATCTCAGAAAATCAAGCCAAACAATTATATGTGCATGCGCGCACACGCACACGCACACGCACAATCACATGCACACATACACACACGCATGCACACAAAGAGAAGTACACTTCTATTTTAACATTGTTCTTAAATTAATTTCCTACCAACATTAAATAACCTCTCAACTCATAGCAGTTCAGAATATTATTTTTTTTTAATCTGGGTTTTTTAAATTTGATTCAGGGTCTCATGTAGCTCAGATTGGTCTCAAGGTCCATGCAGAAGATAGGTTTGAACTTCTGATCTCCTACTTCCACCTCCTGTGTGCTGAGACCATAGGCATATACCACAACACCAGGCCCAGTACTGTAGGAAATTTTTAAAAAATACAACACACCATTGCTTATATTACATAAGCAATAATCTACAGATGGTTTATGTTATGACTGTAGGTCTATGTGTGGATGAAAAGGAAACAGTCAAAACTACAAGGAAGCATTTCTCTTCTCTTTTTAATGATTTTATATTTCAAATTCTTAAAACTTCTGACCTGTGATTTAAGACCCAAATATATTTTTGAGCAAAAGGGAGTCCCATTAATAATTAAACTAGAACAGCAGATATTAACCAGGGCTATGACTGTAAGCCAGGGCACATGGTATCCTTACACAAGAACCCTGTCCATTACAGCATCAGTGTCCTAAATAGCCCACAAACAAAGTCACAGAAGGCGTGCTATGTTAAAGCAGGATTTTGCTCCAAAATTTTATACTCTTTATTATAAGTAAGAAAAACTGAAAAAGTACCAGCTGAAAGTCGAAGTAGTCGTTACCTAGCCTGTGGGCATGCCAACAGGGCATGTTCTTGATTGCTAACTGATGTGCCTGCCCACTATGTGCAGGACCACCTCTGGATCCTAGAGTCTATAAAGAATGTGGCTGCGAAAGCCAGAGGCAGCCAGCCAGTAGCAGCCTCTTCAGTGGTCCCTGCTTCTGCTTCTGCTTGAGTTCCTCCCTTAGCTTCCTTCAATGATGAACTGTGTTTTGGTTGTATAAGCTAAATAGACCCTTTCCTTCCCAAGATGCATTTGGTCAGTTTTATCACAGTGAAAGAAGCAAATTAGAACAGAGATAAATATTAAATGTGCTTGTTTTTATAAATCTATTGAGGAATGCTTTAACAAACAGACTCTAAGTGCTGGTGACTTGCTTTTACAGTTAGCCCTTCAGAATACCTTCTGTTTCTGTAACTGTAGATAAGTATTATTCCACTTTCTGACATAGTTGCAAAACACACACACACACACACACACACACACACACACACACACCACAATAAAATATATTGACTAGACAAAAGTATCAAGACTTGTTTTTCAAGATTCCCAAAATAAACAAACCTTTTCAGTTTTACAGTCTTGGAGATTATGTTTCTGTTTCTCTGGCATCTCTTTGTCAGTTATGTCCTGAGCTTCTCCTAAGTACCAGTGTTAGAAATGAGACCTAAAGCATAACTACTTAAAGTTTCTTCAACTTCATAAACCTATAATGTAGTCACAGAGATGAAATATTGCCTAAATGACTACTACATTATAAGTAGATGTCCAGAAGAACTATCTGTCCCTGTCCATGGCACATCATTTTGAAAATAATAGATTAATAACATTCTTAAACCATGACCACATCTCCATTTAGAAATAAACTGTGTAAGAACCTTCTTCAGCAAGCATATCTGTATGCTAGTTCCTGAGCTGAGAAAGTCATATTCCAGTAAAACTTGCCCATTACTAACATGAAATGAAGCTCACTGAATGATTTTTAAAAACAAGTGAGGAAGGACTGGAGATGGCTCCGAGGTTAAGAGCACTGACTGCTCTTCCAGAGGCCTGAGTTCAATTCCCAGCAACCACATGGTGGCTCACAACCATCTATAATGAGATCTGGTGCCCTCTTCTGCCCTATACAGAAAGCTGTATAAATAATAAATAAATCTTAAAAAAAAAAAAAAAACAAAAATGAACAAACAAAACAAATAAGGAGACTAGTATGGTAGTCTCCTTATTTGGTAGTAGGTAAAGGTGCCTGCTGCCAATACTGACCCCCTGAGTACGATCCCCAGAGGACCCATATGGCAGAAAGAACTGACTCCTGCTAGTTAGCTCTGATTCCTACATGTACCCTGTGTCCCTAGATCAAGTAAACAAATAAATGCAAAAAAATATATAAAAAATGTCTAAAGAGATGGCTTGGTCCATAATGTATTTTCTTTTTTTTATTGGATATTCTATTTATTTACATTTCAGATGTCATCTCCTTTCCCATTATAATGTACTTTCTATCCAAGCATGAGGATCTAAGTTCAAATCCCCAGCACCCCAAAAACCCTAGTGGGTGGAGACAAGTGGATACCTGGGGTTTACTACCCAGCCAGTCTATCTCAATCAGTAAGTTCCAAGGCCACTGAGAGACCAAGTCTCAAGAGATAAGATGGAGAAACTGGAGATGGCTCAGAGGTTAAGAGCACTGACTGTTCTTCCAGAGGTTCTGAGTTCAATTCCCAGCAACCACATGATGGCTCACAAGGGATCCAATGCCTCTTCTAGTGTGTCTGAAGGCAACTACAGTCTATTCATAAACATAACATAAATAAATCTGAAGGAAGGAAGGAAGGAAGGAAGGAAGGAAGGAAGGAAGGAAGGAAGGAAGGAAGGAAGCAAGGAAGCAAGGAAGCAAGGAAGCAAGGAAGCAAGGAAGCAAGGAAGCAAGGAAGCAAGGAAGCAAGGAAGCAAGCACAAACGGACAAGGCCAGGCTTGATGACACCCTTTAATTCCAGCACATCTGACATAGAGGCAAGTCTAAAACCAGTGTGATCTACACAGCAGTGCCAGGCTAGCCAAGGCTACATAGTGAAAGCCTGTCTCAACAAAGTAAACAAGCAAGTAGCTAACTAAAAGGAAGCACAGCTGAGGAAGACACCTGATATTGACACACACACATATGCCTGTATATGCACATGCACATATCCAACACTAACAGGTACATACATCACAGATGCAACAATAATACACACACACACACACACACACACACACACACACACACGATCAAACAAGTTAAATTATATTAAAATAAAAACAAATGCAGTCAGGTACGGCAGCTCATGCTTATGATCCTGGCACTGGGAAGGCTGAGGTAGGAAGATTATCTCAAGAAGACTGAGTAAGACCCTGTCTTAAAACATTTAAATAGTTTCTGAAGGAAAACTAAGGAAATTTACTCCAGTATAGCTATAGTTACACATTTAATCAAACTTAGCAAAACTTCTAGCCAGGTATGATGGTACACATCCGTAATCCAGGCTAAAAGGCAGGGATTAAAGGCTAGCCTGGATTACACAGGAAGTCTAAATCTAAAAACAAACAATAAAACTTGTTGATCTAGGTTGGAAATTGGCCAGACTAAATGAGGCTATTCTTTCTCATTGAAAGTAATATGTAATATTTTGTGTTTATGTACTCATAGTGGTATGAGGGATCAAACCCAGGACCTTGTGCGTGCTAAGTAAACATTCTATCAATGAGCTGCATTTCTTAGCTATGAAATGCATTTTTCTTTCTTGAGAAAGGATTTGTTATGTAGCTGAGGCTAGCTAGAACTTTGTACAAAGCCAGGCTAATTTCCAACTTGCAGCAATCATGCCTCAACCTTCTAAGTACTGGGATTACAGATTTACAAGTATCAGCTGCCTTAATGTTTAATGCCTGCTCTAAGTACTTACAGAATACCAAAAGCACTGTCAACAGAATTACATGAATATCTAATATCAACATAAAAATATTGATGCTGACGTGACTCATGGATGCTAAATATATCTTTTGAAGTTTGAAGTAATTATAAAATCACTAAAACTGACTGAAGCTTTGGCACTTTTTTCCCCTATTTCCTCTCTCTCTCTCTCTCTCTCTCTCTCTATATATATATATATATATATATATATATATATACATACATACATACATATATATATATATATATATATATATATTCTCCTTTTATCAAGACAGGGTCTCACTCTGATTTTTTTCCTGGAACTCAGTATGTAGACCAGGCTGGCCTTGAACTCACAGATGCGCCTGCCTCCGCCCCCTGAGTCCTGGGATTAAAGGTGTGCCCACTATGCCTGGCTGAACTTCATCTGGAACAGAACTGTTGACAGATGGATTGCCCACTTACAAACTCCACCTACCAACAACTATAAACAATTCTTTAAAATTATATCAAGAGCTCATTTAACTTGGTCCGATATTTTTAGTTAATATACTTTTTTTTAAGTCCTATTGCCTTTTGTCTCTCCAATAACTTTTGGGTTGATTTTCATGTAATGCTGATTACAAATATAACGGCTCCCTCCAATTTTCTAACATTACATGTTTATGTTGGAGGTAATGATTTTTTTGTAAATTCCCATAATGGATTTAATCACTGGCTTAACTTTTGAGCCAGGAGATACAGGTTCTCACTTAATGGTATGAAAGAGGAAGACAATATGAAGGGGAGGAGATTAGAGAAAACTGAGGAATTCTAGTCACAAATAGAGGACAATGAGATTCAGATACTGTACCCTACTCCTAGCTCCATCTTGATTCTTTACATGAATCAGAAAATCTTATCTGTTCCTTTAACACTAATTTGTTCATTATATAAAATAGGCCTATATGCAAAACAGTAATCACTAAACACAAGGACTTAAGCACATGAAACGTGGCTGGGCTGAACTGAGATGAGCCATTTAGGTAAGAGACACATTAGCAGAGTGTCTATAATCCCAGGATGTGGGAGACGGAGGAAGATTTCTAGGAGTTTGAGGCTGGCCTGAGTTAATATGAGATGCTGCCGAAGGAAGGAAGGAAGGAAAGAAGGAAGGAAGGAAGGAAGGAAGGAAGGAAGGAAGGAAGGAAGGTAGGTAGGTTGGTTCTTAGCATAAAGAAAAAGAATATAAAAACCTCAGGTGGTTATTTGTTTTTTGTATGTATGGCATGTGTGTGTGTATGTAAGACATGTGAGTACAAGCACTGGTACGAAGTGAAAAATTAACTTTCAAGAGTTGGTCCCGAAGTGAAAAATTAACTTTCAAGAGTTGGTCCCGTCTTCCTGTCTTGCTTTGCTGCTGTGTTCACCAGGATAGCCAGTTCTTGAGTTTGTCTCTGCCTCTCATTGTCTTAAATTCTGGGATTACAGATGCGTGCTACTACATCCAGATTTTTATGTGGGTTCTGGGGATCAAAACTAGGTCATCAAGCTTGCAGGACAATTATTTTTACCCATGAACCATATCCTTGACTTCTCATTACTTTTTAACTGATTACAAGTTAAGGTAATTATTTTAGGCACATTAGGTAATACGTTGCTAATCCTACCTTTTCGTTTGCTTTTATGTTTTGTTTGTTTTGTTTTGTTTTGTTTTGTTTTGTTTTGTTTCTGGACAGGGTCTAGCTATGTAACCCTGGCTAGTCTGAAGCATGCTATAGAGCAGGCTAGCCTCAAACTCAGAGATCTACTTGCCTCTACCTACTAAATGCTGAAATTACATGACTCACAACGCCCAACCACATTTTGCTACTTGTTTCAATGTGGCTATTAGAAAAATTTATTTTATATCTGTGATGTTGTTGAAATAGCACAATGCTAAGACTCTCTGGCAAGAACTAGGGTAATAGAGGACTTGAAGAAAGCATCCTCTGGTATTTAGAAGCTCACAACATTGCTGGAGAAGACAATAGCTTTATGACAATAATTAAAATATAGTAAGTAACATTAGTGTACTGACGACGATCAGTGTTGAGACATGGGTGAATGAGGATGGCCTCTGTGGAAAACGGGGTGAAGAGAAGTGTCACCTTAGTTGAATGGAAGCAGCAATACCTAAACTGAGTCTTAATGACAAAGTGGAAATGGGAGCAAATGACTGGATAAACCAAGTTGAAAGGAAGAAGAGCTCTGTCCTGCCTACAAAGGAGGAGTGGAGAGGATGAAAGGCTCCATGACACTATGTAGAGAATCTCATTCTAACCTCCAGGTCACGCAGCAGTCAATGCAGGGTTTTCAAGCAGTGATAAAATCAGAAATACTGGTTTTGGATTTTAGGCACGTGTACAGACTCTTATATAGTGTACACTCTTATTATAGTGGACAAGACAGCAGAGGTAAGAAATGGTCTAAAATAGTGAAAAAAAAAAAGTCTGACTGAGAGAAAGCACTAAGCAAATCCTATTTAGGGGCGAATATCAATAGACTTGTGTAGGTGACTTGTCCTGACCATGTGGGAAGGTGTTTGGAATTTTTGGATCTAAGGTGGTAGGAAGAGCCTGGCCTGTTTGGAGGAGGTTAATGGAATCTGATGATTCTTAAACAACTGTCCCTCCTTGGAAGGAGGGACTAAAGGATATCTGATACCAAACACTATCGGGGATGAGGCTACTGGAAACCTAGAGCAAAGCAGATGCAAAGGTGGTGAAGAGCAGACCTGGTGGAGCTTGCACCTGTCATCCCTGCGCTGAGAGATGGGTGAGAGGCCAGCCTGGACTTTAATGAGTTCCAGAACAGTCTGTGGTATAGTGTAAGGTGCTGTGCCCTTAAGGAAGGAAGGAAGGGAGGGAAGGAGGGAGGAAGGGAGGGAAGGAGGGAGGGAGGGAGGGAGGGAGGGAGGGAGGGAGGGAGGAAGGGAGGGAAGGAGGGAGGGAGAGAGGGACAGAAAAAAGAAAAATTGTCTTAACCTGGACAAGTTTTTAGCTGAGAATGAACCCCTGAACAGAAGAAGCTTGAATAACACACTGAGGGTTTGGAAGACAGCAAAGGAAACAGAAGGAGCCAAACAAAGGCGATTTGAAAGATTAACCAATGCCTCCCATGAGGTCTAAAACCCTGTAATTTTACTGTCATTACTCTAATCTGACATGTGATTTCCCTTCATATTACTCAGTTATCTAGCTGTGGGAATCAAGCATACACTGTAGAATCAAGACTTTTATTTTTATATGGTGAGAGCTACATGATTTGAAAGCTACATGAGTCCCTAAATTCTAAAAATCCTATAGTTGTATTGCAGAATAAAACACAAGAAGTTTAAATTGACTAAATACACACAGTGAGGAACTTACCATTTTAACTATTTCATCACAGAGCTTTGAAGCTAAGTGTCTGAATGCAGCAACTAACGTGTTGAAGGCATTCTGAGACTGTGTTCACAGTCCTGACTGAGACAGCTCTATGTGTGGGACCCTAATTTGGACAGAGCCATCTTTATTCTGCCATCACAGTACAATATACAAATACAGATGCTCCTTATTTTAAAATAGTGCCATGTTCCCACAAACCAAGATGAATTAAAAAATATTTTAAATCACAATACATTTAACAAGGCTGGGAATGTAGCTCAGTAATAGAACATTTTCAGAGCATAAATAAGGCTACACACACTCACCAGAATAAAAATCAACAAGAAAAAGTTACCATCTGAGCTTGGCCCCCACAGTACCTGTGTGTCTGGGGGCGGCAGCTTGATGGGGATGCCCAGCATTGCAACAGAATCCTGTTGAGTTTAGGTTATCACTAACCTAAAAAAAAGTCAAAAGTCAAAATTCTCAAGTTTGGTTTCTACTGAGCACATACCACTTTCACACCAGAGGAAGAGGAAAAATACATAAATATACAAAATTTCTAAACCATGAGTTATTGGGGAGGGAGCTGTATTATAAAGAGTTCAAAGTAACTGCTTTGCTAAATATGCTTTCTCAGGAAATACTTGGAATTTTATAATTTATTCCCACGGTAGTTCTTCAGATTCTTTCTTGAGGCAAATATCTAGGATTATGTTCTCCATTTCCACAATTAAAATGAACATTATAAAATCTCATAAAAAGTGGTGGTATACCCTTGTGTATGTGGTAGTATACCCTTGTGTATGTGGCGGTATACCCTTGTGTATGTGGCGGTATACCCTTGTGTATGTGGCGGTATACCCTTGTGTATGTGGCGGTATACCCTTGTGCATGTGGCGGTATACCCTTGTACATGTGGCGGTATACCCTTGTGCATGTGGTGGTATACCCTTGTGTATGTGGCGGTATACCCTTGTGCATGTGGCGGTATACCCTTGTGCATGTGGCGGTATACCCTTGTGTATGTGGCGGTATACCCTTGTGTATGTGGCGGTATATACCCTTGTGTATGTGGTGGTATACCCTTGTGTATGTGGTGGTAT
>JANHMN010000013.1:71661579-71699563 GCA_030674055.1 Rhabdomys pumilio | reverse complement strand
TGGTATACCCTTGTGTATGTGGTGGTATACCCTTGTGTATGTGGTGGCATACCCTTGTAATCCTAGTGCTTGAGAGGTAGAAAGCCAGATGACCAAGACTTCATGGTCATCTTCCACTACCCAGTGAATTACAGGCCAGTCTGTCCAACAGAGTGAGCTTGGACTACATAGTAAACCCTGCTTCAAAAAACAAATGGAAACAACAACAACAAAAAGAAAAGCAAAAGAAAAGATAGAATCTAAGTTTGTTTTACTGTTTGTTTTTGTTTGAGACAAGGTTTCATGTAGGTAGGCCTGGAACTGCAGGTGTAGCTAAAGCTGATCCTGAACTCCTGACTCCCTGAACACTAGGACTTGAAAACTGTGCCAGCATGCCTAGCTTAACATTTTTCAATGTATCCAATAGTTTCTACACACAGGAAAAATGGGAGTCAATGAAGGGATTCCCAATTCATTAATCAACCAGAGTCCTGCTTAGGTTAGTTTGGGGAGATTAAAAGTGAACAAGGAAGCCAGTGTGGTGGGCCACATCTTTAATCCCAACATTTGGGAGACAGAGTTCAAGGCTAACCTGGCCTACAGAGTAAATACCAGGACACCCAGGGCCATAGAGTGAGACTCTGTCTCAAAAAAAAAAAAAAAAAAAAAAAAAAAAAAAAAAAAAAAAAAAAAAAAGACCTAGACAGATGGGTTAGCATAAAGAATAAAGAATACTTACTGCTTTTACAGAGGACCTAGGTTTGGTTCTCAGCACATACATCAAGAGGCTAACAACCACCTGGAACTCCAGTTCTGGAGGATCGGATGCCCTCTTCTGACCTCCAAGGACACCTGGCATACACACAATGCACATAACATGCCCAAAAGCACTCACATATACACGTGGTCTTTTTGGTTTTGTTTTTTTAAAGAAGTGAACAAGTTGTGGTTATTGACCTGAATAAACTTACATGCCTAAGGTGAGAAAAACTAAATAAAGCTGTATTGTAAAATAGGAGGTACATGGTGCTAGAAGAGGAACTAAGTATCGACTGTGATAAAATAAAAAGATGACTGGCAAAGAGGAATGGGGTTTGGTGAGAAATCTAGGACCAGAGGGACAGCAAGGTCTCGGAGCACCTTCAACAGAAGGCTAGTACAGGGAGAACAGAAAATGCACAAGGGCCTTGACACAGTGACAGGAAGCCCTGAAGGGACTTAAGCAGCAGAACGACATTATCAGATTTAATTCACCGCTGCTGTGCAAAAGTGCTTTGGAAGTGAGCATATCTTAAAAGGGAATTTCAATTTATCTTTTAAAAAAGCATTAGGTTCTTAAATTTAACTACGTAGACGCTGTGTGCTGGGATTAAAGGAATGTGCCACCACACTCCATTTAAAGTTTAATTTTAAAGTGTTTACTTTTGTTCTTGGAGATTAAGCCTTTAATTCTATTATTCAATTATTTAAAATGACTTTTATGTCACAATATTTGTCTCAGGAATACTAATAATAGCCAGCTTTTATTTATTTTTTATTTATATTGAACACTATCTTACCTGGCTTTTATATACTCATTTAATCTTTATACCCTGTGAAGTTTGCACTACTATCCTCATTTTACAGGCAGGGAAAGTGTGACAGAAGTCAGTCAATCAGAAAGTGAGAGGAGGATTCAAATTCAGTTTTCTTCAAATTCTATATCTTAATGCTTTAGCAAGACACACACATAGCAAATATATGCACCAATTGAGAAAGGAGGCTCAATTTTTCCTAAGTGTCAGAGACTAGGACGGCCTAAATAGGTGACTGTGTGTGTGGAATGGAGAATAAACTGGTAGTTTTAGAGACTGACAGTGCATGCACTGCTTTGTCAGCAGTGTATAAACTGAGGACATGACTGCTCCATGATCTGGTCAAGAGGAAGATTTTTATTGTAGCTATGAGAGAAAACAGCTACAGGTATCTTAAGAGTCCAGAGCAGAGAGAAGGTGGACTAAACACAGCCAGCAGACTGGACACAGCTAGAGCTACCTGGCAGCAGACTGGACACAGCTAGAGCTACCTGGCAGCAGACTGGACACAGCTAGAGCTATTTGGCAGCAGACTGGACACAGCTAGAGCTATTTGGCACAAAGAGAAGAATAGCAGGGGATAGAGAAAAGAGAAAACATAGTGAGAGAAGCAGGAGCAGAGAAAGAAAGAGAGGGGGGGAGGGGGGAGGGACATGGGCTTTGAAATGTATGCTAGGTTAAGACTTTAAAGGAACCTGGAGGCCAGCATGAGTTTTTTGATATGTAATAGGCACCTCAGGTAGCCATATGTCCCTTCTGCCAGAGGCAAGGGAAATGACTCTTGGGGTAGAGTGGAACCAGCTCCACAAGTTCCTGAGGAATGCTGGTTTTATCTAACTGCCAGAGATCCTCCTATATCCAGGTTGAGGTCATTTCTGGATATTTGGACTGACTTTTCCAGTTTGTTGGTGTTTCATTTGGACCTGACAGGAAGGAATGTCAGGAGTTCAAGGCCAACCTCAGCTACAAAGTAAGCTTGAGGCCAGCCTAGGTTGCAAGTGACCTGTCTTAGGAACAAACAAAAATCAGTGATCGTGGTAGATTACCTTCATCATGGTCAATGGTGAAGGTAAAGGGATGGACTTAGGAGATGAGTTCATAGGTATGACTGACAGTATTTGGTGATAGGTTTGATAGGATACTTAAGGGAGTTTTCAAGGGTTCTGATTTATACAGCTGGGTTACACACAGACATATGTTTGAGTTTTGGTTAAAGCAGGGTCTGTAGTCTAGGCTGGTGTTAGGCTTGCAGCAATCGTCCTAGTCCAGGTTCCAGGATGCCCAAGGTCTAGGATCATAGGAGTGAACCACAATAATCATAGCTTCAAAAATAGCTTTTTAAAAGGACTTATTTTGTATTTATGTGTATGTCTTGTTTGAATTTATGTTCATGCAGGTACACTCAGAATTCTGAATCCTGGAACTAACACTGCAGCCAATTGTGAACTGCCTAATGTGGGTGCTGAGACCAAAACCTGGGTCCTCCTTAAGAGCATTAAGTGTCCTCTTAACAACTGAGCCATCCTCTCTCCAGGCCCTCAAATAGCTTTTCTTTAGAAAACTATTCTCTTCTTAAGTATTCGATTAAATGACAAACTGATCATAGGCTCTACCCATCTATACCCAAACTTGCTATTTCTACTAGAAACTATACAAGTCCTATTATGCAGTTTTTAGTACATAACTTTGTGATAGAGTGTTTGCTAGAGGAAAAATATAACCCAATTCATTAAGTTTTATAAAATTGAGAAGGGGCTGGAGAATTGATTCAGTAATTAAGAACACTGGCTACTTTTGCAGAGGACCAGGTTCTGTTCTCAGTGTCCAGTTCTAGAGGACCCAATGCCCTTTTCTAGCCTCCCTAGGTACCAGGTATGCATGTGGTATGTATACATATGTAGGCAAATACCCATACACAGAAAATAATATTAAAATCCTTAAAAAAATAAAACTGGGAAACTAATGTAACAGTAATGAATACCTGGAGCCCCTTAGAGCTTTCAACTTTTGTATGGCAGTGATAAGATAAATCCCCTGGAATGTGTCATCCTAAAGAGTAAGTAAAGTATTTATCCCTTAAGATCTGAGAAGAGTAGAAAACTGCCTTCTAGGCTGGCCTCAAATTGGCCAGTCTTACTGCTGCTTTTGCCTTCTCAGTGGTGGGATTATAGGCTTGAGTCACCATGTCCAGCACTACTCAACTTTTAAAATCTGTCCCCAGGTCTTCTAGAGCACACAAGTATCACAGAAAATTAGTGGACTGGTTTAGCACGAGACTGTGATTCTACTTACTTCCTTTATAGATCCTGTTGTTTATATTCTAATTGGCTCTTTTCCCTACTGTCTTTGAATAAGATAAAATAAATAAAATAAACCGCAGAAAATAAAATAAACCGCAGAAGATTCTGATTTTAAAAAAGTTGCAGAAGGGCTAGGAATGTGGCTTAGTTGACAGAGTGCTTACCTAGCATGCACAAGTCCTGAGTTAGATGCCCAGCACCGCAAAAAAATAAACTGACCTGGTGTGGTGGATGCCACATGTCTATGATTATCATTGTATACTACCAGCACTCAGAAGATGAAAACAGGAGAATCAGGAATTCAAGACCATGCACAGTGAATTTGAAGCCCACGGCCTGTTATTAAATAATTCTAGACATTTCAAGTCTTTTAGTCTGCATTTGCCAGAAACTCATCATTTAACTTTAGCAGCAGCCTTCTGAGTTGTGGCGTTGCCACCCAGGCCTCTCGGGTGCCCATTACTAAACTGTAGGCAATGGCTATAAAGCTGAAACCAAGGATGAGCCTATCCATCCCCATAAGTGATGGGGATCCTCCATCTCTAGGTGTGGTACAGCTCAGGCCTGCCAGGAAACGTGCAGGAGTCCCAGAACAGTTCAGGCTAACTTTCGCCGACCCAAGGGCTCGCAGTCAAGTTCTCAACAGGTGGACTACTTTCCAGGAACCTCCATGAACGCTGCCGGAGCCCGCCCGGCTCTTCCTGCCCCTCCGGACGCCCCTCTCTGAAGCACTTCCCACCCACAAACCCGCTCAGCCGCCGCCCCGCGGCGGGGAAAAAGGGGCGTGAGGCCACGGGAACTCCCGCGTGACGTCACGAGAAGCCGGAGGCCTCCCGGGCCGGGCGGGGCCGCCCTCCGGCCTGCCCTCGGGAGGCTCTGGCCGTCCTCTCCGTGGGTTCGGCCGCCTGAGCAGGAGGGGACGCGGCGAGAGGTGGGCAGTAGCGAGCGGCGGGGCCTTCCCGGCCCGGAGGACGGCGCTCTCTTCTTTGAGTTCCCGAGGGCTCTGCAGGGAGGCTCGGAAGCTGTGAGGAAAACGACTCGCCTCCTTCCTACCCTGCGTGCTGGGTCGGAGCAGCTCCTTCCGGCCGGACGCCGCGCTTTCGCAGAGGCTCCGGCGGCTGAGACGCGTGAGGGACCCGCCGAGGTAGGCTGGGCCGGGGCCGGGCCCGGGCCGGAGGACGCGGGCCGGGCTCAAGTTCCACGCAGTATGCCGGCTCCCGTGCGCTTCGAGGACGCGCCCCTCAGCGCTGAGCCCGCCCCGCGCATGCGCCAAGTGCGCAGCGCGCTTTTCGCGTAGTGTTTGAAGCGTCTTCCGTCTGACCCGGGGAGCGCTGGGAGCCCGAGGGGCGTCTGAGGCTGATGGGGACCGGCTTGGAGTGAGGGCCGCGGCCAGTCTGCGTTTTGCTTGTGAGAGGGACGCTGAATGTTCTGTGCGTTTCCCTTGTGTGGTGTGACAGTCTTGTCTTACCGAGCATTTTCAGCGTGGAGGTTTGCGATGCTGAGGATACACGGAAAAGGATCTCACTAGCCTTTGTGTCCACAGGGACCCGAGAGACAAGATGAGTGTTGTGAGAGAAGGGCTCAGTCGCAGTGAATAACGGTTCAGAGCAAAACGATTGACTGCAAAGTGCTGAGCGAGCACACTAGACGGAAAGGATGCTGTGAGCCGAAATTTGCAAACTTAATATTGATAGTTTTAATGTAGCTGTTTTCAAAGCACTTGAACGGCCATGGTGGCTCTTGCAGACGCAAGCAGATCTTTCAGAGTTCAAGGCCAGCTTGGTCTACATACCGAGTTCCAGTTCAGCCAGCGATAGTGAGACCTGTTTCAAAGCAACAAAAGCTCTTGATGATTTTATGTATTTAGTCATTGATGGATTTTTCTAAAGGATACTTTGATTACAATGCTTTGTTAGTTAAAAGCTAGTTTTAACTTAGCTTTAAGTTTTTCATTAAAGTTATTAAACCTTTAAACTTTTCTTCCTTTTTCTGAGGGGTGGTTTGGGTGGGCAAGGTGAAGGGTTTTGGTTTTCAAGACAAGGTTTTTCTGTGTCACCCTAGCTGTCCTGGAACTCGCATCGTAGACCAGGCTGAGATTGAATTCAGAGAGTGCGCTTCCACTGCCTGGCATACTTTGGTTTTTTTTGCTACAGAGAAGTATAGTTTGGGGTTCAAATCTTAGCCCCGAAGTAGCCATGCCCTACCTGTATTACCTTGAGCAGGTCACTTAGTCTGTTATAACTGTGTGCTCAACTCTAAACTGAGTTAATAATTGTACCTCTTTCCAGAGTTCTGATATGGCTAATAAAAGTATATTTCATATGCTGTTATACATAACTAGCTACAGTCTCTTATTGGCCATAGTGTATCTTTTATGGCTAAGTAGTTACACACTTACCTAAGGCTGGTGAAGTAAAACTGTACTAGCTCTCATCTTATGTTTAGAAAGTAATATGAAGTGAATGTTCATGAGGCAGAGACATTAGCAGAATTATTCCCCTCATATATGCATTCGTCACTCAGCTTCAATAATTGTTTCATCTCTCCACCCACACCGGTTTTCAACTAGAGAACCGTAGTTTATCTCATCACGTTCTTGTAACAGACAAAGCCTTTTAATGGGAAAAGAAAAATGGGGTTGGAGATGTATCTCAGTGGTTCTCACCTAGCATGTCTGGATTCTTTTCCGGGCACCATGAGAAACAATTTTTTAAAAAAAGTTTAAATAGTCATATCACTATTGTATCCAAGAGGATTAACAACAACTTGCTGTACCCAAGAAAATTAATAAGATTGTTTAAAATCTATTTATGCTCAATTTTTGCTGATTCTTTTAAGAACCCCTAACTGCAATTTTTGTAACACTTAGTAAATGTGTGTATTCTTTCTGTAGTGCTTTACCTAGAACCAAGTAGTTGCATACATTCTCTTCTTTAGAACATTAACTTTTAGGCTAGAGTACAAAGCAATGAGTTTCAGTGTGGCATCTTCCTACACACGTCATTATGCAGTGTTACCAGGTTGAATGCATTCTTGCAGTTTTAGAAGTTTCATTTTGTTTTCTGTTTTGGGGAGTTTTTGTTGTTGTTGTTGTTGTTGTTTTGTTTTGTTTTGTTATTCGAGACAGGGTTTTTCTGAGTAACCCTGGCTGTCCTAGAATTCACTCTGTAGACCAGGCTGGCCTCAGAAATCCGCCTGCCTCTGCCTCCCAAGTGCTAGGATTAAAGGCGTGCACTACCACTGCCTGACTGTTTTCTGTTTTTTAGACTTATTTTTATTTCGTGTGTATAAGTATTTTGCCTTCATGTATGTCTTTGTACTACATATATGTATCTCACATGTATGCCTGGTGCCTGTGGAGACTAGAAGAGGGTATCAGGTCAGAGTCCCTAGAACTGGAGTTGTAGAAGATTGTGGATGCTAAGACTCGAAGTTCGGTCCTTTGAAAAAGCAGCCAATGCTCTTAAACACTTCTCTGGCCCCAGAAGTTGTTTTGTGTTTCTACAGAGTCTGTGCATCCCAGGCTGCCCTCAAACTCTCTGTGTAGCTGGAGAATAGGGCATGGCCTTGAACTCCGGATCCTCCCCCTTCTGCCTAAGTGCTAGGATTATAGCCTTATGGGTGCTGGGGATGGAACCCAGAGCCTCATGAGTGCTAGATACACGCTTCACCAACTGAGCCTCATCTCCAGACTCTATGTCCTCCTCCTTCTCTGTTCTTTCTTTCCTCTTCTACCTCCTCCCATCATTTTTCTGTGTAGTCTAGGTTGGCCTTTAGCTTGTAGCAGTCTCACTCAGCCTCCCTAGTGCTGAGATTCAGGCATGAGTCACCATGCCCAACATGTTACTTTTGTAATGGCTAATTAATGGTTTCAGTTAAGAAAACATTTTAAAATATGTATTAAATCACTTGAGTTTCTTAATAGACTGTTACTTCTCTTTAGGGGCCACATAAGTTTTAAAGTTAATCATTAATTGTTACTATGAAAGAGTCATAACATACCTTTACCCCAATAGCTTTGTACCTCTAAATAGTATGTTCTTGGAGCTTTGCTGCATGTGTATTTTGCTGACTTGTTCTCAGAAATAGACATGATTCTCTCATGTGTTAACATGTCAACCATCTACCTGGCTTTATAACATGTATATGTGAATGACTGTAAAGTCAGTAATACTTTAGAATGTTTTCTAGTATCTGGTTCAGTACAGTGTTGCATTTTACATTACTCCCAAACTTAAGGCAGTAAGTTTTTTCTTTTTTTAAGTGCATGGGATTGAGCCCTAGGCCTTGTACTTGCTTATCAAGCACTCCTTTCATGAGCTACATTCTCATGTACATTAGTACATTTATTTATTTACCATGTGAGTGGGCATATGTGCCCATACCACTGAATCACATGCCACAGTACACTTGTGGAAGTCAGAAGCCACCTTGTTGGAGTTAGTTTATCCCCTCCTTCCCCTTCCAAGGATCAAACTCAAGTTGTCAGGCTTAGTGGCTTTTACTTGCTGATCCATCTTATAGGTCTTTCTATTCCTTTTCCCTTTTCCCCCCTTTCTTTTAAAAGATGGGGACTTATATAGCCCAGGCTGACCTTGAACTTGGGATCCTGCTGCCTCCACCTCTGGTGTGCCGGGATTATATATGTGCCAGCATAGCTGGTCAGTAAATCTTACAAGAGCAAATGAATTCTGACTATGAATGACTATAAACCTTTCAATATTATTAGAGCCCCTTTTACTTTAACATAATTTATGTAATTACTCCTTCTTGGGTGGAAATATTGAGAACCTGCCTGAAAATTTACCTATATGAAGGCCAAATAACTGAAATCATAGTTTTCTCCCTCTTCTCCCTCCTGTCCTGTCCCCCCCCCATACAGAGTCTCTTTGTGTAGCTCTCACTGACTTTGAATTCACAGAGATCCACCTGCCTCCACCTCAAGTTCTGAGTCTAGAGGAGTGCACTGTGCTCTGCCTTGACCGTTGCCTACTTTCCAGCTTCTGCCAAATTCCCTGATTGTAAACGTGTAAGGAAAGCCTGAGGATAGCTGGACTTGTGCTTTCATCCTGATTTCAGATTACATAAACGTGTGTGCAAAAAAGTAACATATTGCAATCTGTCATTTCAGGTATTTCAACAATCTAAAGACAACGTCACACCTATGTGAGGACATAAGAAAGGTCAGGGAAACATCGGCAAGTAGAAGTGTGAAGCCTGGTAAGCAAGATGAGCATTTCAGGAAGCAGCTGTGGAAGCCCTAATTCTGCAGATGTGTCCAATGACTTCAAGGAACTCTGGACAAAACTGAAAGAATATCATGATAAGGAAGTACAAGGTACAGTCTTTGTTTCAATACTTGAGACTATAACAGTAGAAACCAGGTTTGATAATTTTATATGTTTTTACATAGAAATAATAACATTTAGGGGCAAATGTCCCAGCTTTAAAGGGCATTAACTATTGTGATGCTTTATGATTTGTTTTGCTGATGAATTGTTACATTGTGACTATAACTACTACAGAACATATGGGGTGTTGTTTTTTAAATTTATGTGTATGTGTGTGAGCCTGCATGAGTATTTATGTACAATGTGTGTTCAGGAGGCCACGGAGGCCAAAAGAGGATATCAGATCCTGTGAAACCAGAGTTAGTGGCGGTGAACCACTGTGGGGGTGCTAGGAGCTGAACTTGGGTTCTCTGCAAGAGTATAAATGCTCTTAACTGCTGAATCATCTCTCTAGCCTCTAGAACATAATTCTCATTTAACTTGTCAGTAGTTAACCTCTGGAACTATGCTTTATGGTGCTAAAAACAGTAGAATTTATTGACTGCAGACTTAGATTTCAATTCTAATTTCATCTTCCTACTGGCTTTGTAATCATAGCTGTTATATAACCTTTTAATCTTTTTCCTATTATTATTTGCAGGATTATCTAGAATTATAAAAGTGCTATTGAAGTAGTATGACAAACCTTTCAGGAGCTGTTTGCTGCTAAACATTCGTATACAAAAGTGAATGACAGTTTACTTTCAAAGTTTCTGTAGGTGCCAGAGATAGTCATGTAGACAGTTATGTACAGTACAGTCAAATAAGAGCTGTAAACAACTTATATAAAGTACAGTGAGTGCACAGAAGATTAGGTAGTCCTAGTTAGAATGAGTATATAAATATTTGTGTTAAAAGATATCTTAGAGACTGAGGCTATAGCTCTGTTAACAGAATGGCTGCCGGGCTTGTACAAAGCCTTGGGTTAAATTCCCACAGTACCACACAAACCAAATGTTATGGCACTCACCTGTAATCTCAGCTCTTGGGAGGGGAGGCGGGAGGATCAGAAATTCAAGGTTTTTCTCAGATCTTTAATGTATGATAGATTTTCCCCATATATGAGAAATGTTTCCTATTGCAAGTTTGTTTGCTTTGCTTTGGTTTTGGTTTTTGGTTTTTTTGTGGTGATGCTGATGAAGCCCAGGCCTCATATATGTTTACTGAGTACTCTCCCAGTAAATGACAACTCCCAACCTTATGAATATTTCTTGATTGCCTACTGCACCCATATGTTTTATATAACGGTGCCCTACAGCTCTAACATCATACCATAATGCCCTTACAGTGTGGCCCACTTGAATCAGTTTAACGTTTAATTGTGGGGAGGTATTGAATCTTTCCCATGGTAAATTTAGTTTCTTGTAAAACCTTATGATAATAGCCTCAATAGAGTCTGACTATGAACTTCAAAATACCTTTGCAAGTCTTAGTGTACATAGAGGTACTTAATCACAAGACATATTTTGAGTGTTTTCTGTGTATTATGTTTAGGAAGATACAGGAAGAACCAGTATATGTTTGGATTTTTTTTCAGAGCAGGCTTTCCAGTTGGGTACATCTAGACAATGCAGTTGGTAGGAGGGTGAGGAAGATGGAACTTCTGAGAAGAATCTAGAAATGGAACAAATTAGAGAGAAAAACTTTGTTTATTTTTTCTCTAAATAGAGTTCTAGACAGTTGGATGGATGTGTGTCCAAGTGGAGCTATGAGCTGGTCAGTGAGCCGTAGTGCTAGGGAAGCAGACAGGTTCAGGTGAGCAGTGTGTACATGCCAAGATGCTCTCCAGTCCTGTTCAACAGGCTGTCCTGGAACTCACTCTGTAGACCAGGCTGGCCTTAAACTCAGAGAATCTCCTACCTCTGCCTCCTAAGTGCTGAGATTAAAGGTCTGAGGCCAATATGCCTGACTAGGATTATCTCCTGAATGCCAATCTAGATGATTGTAGGTAGATTCAAATAGAGTCATACTGAGAAAAAGGCATGAGTTACAGCGGTCAAGTCTATAAGTTATAGCTTTAACTACAAGTGCTAAAGATCTACTTTATCTGACTTGAATAGAGATGATAACTGAACAAGTTGTTTAACTTTGTACTGCTTCAGATGCCTCATGATATGAAGGTATCTACCTCTGATTGCATTAATAACTGAGTGGAGTGTTTGGAAGAGTGTCTGCACACAGTAAGCAATATATGTTAGTTATCACTATCATCCTGAAGGAGCAACTATATTTTATAAATGTCTGCTGCAGATACCTGACAGTGAGATACTGGAAAAAACTTTTAACTTTTAAGTTTCATATATTGATTAATTTTATTTATAAAACATTATTTATTTATTGGGAGTGTCAGTGCCATGGTGCTTGTGTGAAAGTAGAAGACAATTTCATGAGTGAGTTCTTTTTCTTCTTTCTATGGGTCCAGGGGATCAAACTTAGATTGTCAGGCTGCAAGCCTGAGCTAGATAGCTCCTACTACTCTTGTCTTATCTTGTCTTGTCGTGTCTGTCTGTCTGGTTTTTTATTGGGTTTTTTGAGACAGGGTTTCTCTTGAGTAGTCTTGACTGTCCTGGAACTCACTCTGTAGACCAGGCTGGCCTTGAACACAGAAATCCACCTGCCTCTGTTTCCCAAGTCTTAGGATTAAAGGTGTGGGCCGCTATCACCACCACAATCAGGCTCCTGTTCTCTTGTTAAAGACAGGATCTAGGCCTGTCCCAAATTTCCTATGTAACCCAGGCTGATCATAAACATGGAATATTTCGGCTTTCTATAATTCTTTTTCAGAAAGATTTTTTAATTTTTAGTGAATGAGTCCTTTGTCTCCTGAGCATTTTATTTACATGTTGTATCAGATAGGTAGAACAGGTATTACAGGTATTACTTAGTTCAAGCTGATTTTGACCTTGCCGTGTAGTTGAGGGTAGACTTGAACTCCTGCCTCCATCTCCTGGAGTGCTGGTATTACAGGTATGCACAGCTATGCCCTGCAGGTGTCAGCCTTATTCCTATCCCTGTCTAGGCGTTCTCACATATAAGGCAAATAGATTATGTGAGGTCAGAGGACAGCTTTGGGAGATGGTTCTCTCCTTCCCTCATGTGAATTTGAGGGATTGGACTCTGTCTGTTGGACTGGCAGCACCTGTACTTCCTGAGCCATCTTGGCCTGTCCAATCCTTGCTCTTTCTAATTTAAATATTTTATTATAACAAGAGAAAGTTGACTAACATACCAGTTTAAGTGTGTTATATATTTTGACAGGTTTTTTTTCTTTATGTTCTTCTGTAAACAGGGACTTCAGGAGACCGCTATTTTATAAAGAAGTAACATTAAGAAAATATATATTTCTTGAGAGCAAAACAATGTTTCTTATAAAATCTGACAAATACTACATTGTAGATAGCTCACTCTTATTTTATAGTAGGTAATTATTTTATATTATGCAATCCTTGTTGCTGCTCTTTAATAGGCTTCATGGTCGCAGGAATATTGGTGTGCTATAAAAAGCAGTAAGAGGGTACGGTATAAGAAACAGACTTGTTTTCTGCTTATAGATTTTTTTGAAAGTCTTAAATAATTGTGTTTTCTGTTTATTTGTTTAAGACAGAGTTTCACCGTGTAGCCCAACTGGTCTAGAAATTGCTGCGTAACCCAGGCAAGCCTCAGACTCAAGATCTTCCTGCCTCAGCCTCAGTCTTGGGATTCCAGGCACATATCGCCATATTTAGCATAGTAAACTACTATTGTAGAAAACTGATGTCATTTAAAAATTTAGTTTGGGTTACTGAATATTTCCAAAACAAAAGAAGACTTTTGTATTATTAGTCCTTTGTCAATGAGTTTCACATAGTTCCCTAATAAAACTAGATCCTTTGACTATGTAAGAACATCAAAGGCATGCCTGGAAGGTACTTACTTTTTAAAAGATGATGGGGGATCTACTTAGAAAAACCAATACAAGAGGCTGTTTGCAAGACATCAAACATAGGCTTGTCTGGACAGTGCAGGTTTTGAAGTCTATATAGGAATCAAATTTGACTCATTACTTTTTAAAGCTTCATGTGAGTAAAAGACAAAGGAGAATGTTAGGAAGAGTAAGTAGTACTCGAGGTGCATGATTTTATATAGACAGCCAAGGAAGTTTACACATAAGAAATGACATGCATCTGTATACCCTGCTGTATATGGATAGCATTGGGGGTTTCTTCTTGGCTTCGTTTGACCAAAACATAATAAAACAGCAGCAGTGATCTACAGAACAGTGTGTACATTGATCATGATATAATAAGCTACATGCATTCCTCTTAAAACTAAAAATAAATGGCCTCCCATCTTATGTTGAAAATCAGCAGGTCGCAAGCTGCGTTGTTTGCAGGGGGTGATTGTGGAGATATGTGTCACTAAGCTTTTCATTCTTTCCTGTCACCATTGTTCATCCTAGTGTCTGAGTTGTCACTGAGAATAGAAAGCTTTCATGCTTTGATTTCAGAATAACAGGTTTTAATAAAAGTTTCAGAATTCTTTAAAATTCAAGTACCAAGAGTATATTTTGATAGGATCTTTATTTTTTAGAATCTCAGTATTGGGCTTATTATTATTTTTTAATTTAATCTTTTATTTATTTATTATTAAAAGCACAAGTGATAAAGTAGAATTTAGAATATTATTTTTTATACTATTTTATAGTGTTTACTGTCCACACTAGGTTCTACTACCACATCTCAGCTAATATAAAGTTCTATATTTCATAAACCTAGACCATTTTCATAGGAAACTAGGCTTTTTGGGGCAGGGCATATAATTGCAACTGTTTTAAGGAAATGTGGAGGCTCTTAACATGACAGGATGTCTGTACCTTAAATCTGGGTTTTGTTTGTTTGTTTTGTTAGAGTTGTTTATTGTTCTACTTGTTCTTACATGTTTCATCAACATTACAAAAAGTATTTACATAAGCATTACATACATACACATAAGTACATATGACTTAAGTACCACAAAATCAGCAGTTTTGGCTCATGGTACTAGTGCCTATTAAGAACTCTCCAAGTAGTTATCACATATTATTTTATTATTTGCATTTATAACTACTATAAAATAAGTGAAATTCACAACAATTAGTTTATCTGTTTTGAAATAAATAGTAGGCAAAGTGCATATATATTAAGTATAGCTGATTTTATAAATACAGTTTTTAGTTTAGAATAGAAATAATTTATTGTATAGTTAGAGAGATAAGATTACTTTGGTAAAGTCAAATTACTTGATCTTTATACATGAAGCTGTGCTTATGGTTTTTATCTGGATAAAGAACTAAAACAAGAATTAATAGCATTGCTTACTGTTTATACATTATAAATTAAACTAACTCTTATCTCATTTATGAACTTTTAAACTTGTTTAGTGTAATATAACAACATACACTTGCCCTTGATTTCCTCCAAAATTCATAGAATGAATAAGTGTATGATTAATTGGTGTCCTATAGTGCTTAGTCTTTTGAGCTCTGTTTCCTCAATAGGTTCTCAGGTTGCCAGTGTTATGATCCCAAATACTTTGTTGAACAGACTACCTGTTCATACAGGAGCTACATTGTTGTATAGCCTCATTCCTTCCGATGGGTGTGGAGCAGGATTAAAGCGCACTTTAAAGGGGTTCTAATTGTAGATTCCTAATTGACTTGATGAATAGCAAATGCTAAAATTTAAACACATGCATACGCACATACAAACCTGTTTCAGGGCTGATGTACGTGACAGAACAGATGCCTCACAGGTGTTGAATGCTTATAAGATAAAAGAGTAGTCTTTCCATGTTTCCCAAGATTTTTCTTTTGAAGTTTATATGGATTTTCCACTTCATTGTTTCTTTTCTAAAAAATAAAGAATCTTTATTTCATGGCCAGAACCCATTTCATCTTTGGCTACTTTTCACTTGCAGAAGAAGACCTGAGTTTTAGAAGTCAGCCAAAATTAAAAATGAGAAAATCTGTCAGCAAGTAAAATTCCCCACATTTGGGAAGAAGAGACAAAAATTGGGGACTGTAGTCTTCATTCTAATGGGGATCATAGTTCTTAGTTCTGCAGGAGTGCTACTTTGCTGAGCACTTTCAAGGTCTTTTGAGTTTGTCACCATTACCCAATGGGAAGAAAGTATTATGGCTTAGGAATTTGGCAGCTGTGAAGGATTTTTTTTAAACCAAATTATACCAGTTTACTTTGACCAGTTATATAACACAAGCATTCCTTTTTTATTATCTTGCAAATATTTTAATAGTAAGCCCCCTTTTTTTATTATTGCTTTTTAAAATTTCAAGTTAATTGTAGACTCTCATGTAATCGTAAGAAAGAATGCAAAGACATCTCATGTACTCTTTCTGTAGGTTTTCCTACTGGTAATGTATTGTCATTTTTTTTGTTTGTTTGCTTGTTTTTGAGATAGAAACACACTCTTTACCTCAGGTTGGCCTTAACCTCATGGTAAACTTCTTTCCTGCGTGTATGCATGTGTGTCATGTGCATGTCTGGTGCCCATGAAGGTCAAAAGAGGACATCAGATTCCTTGGAACTGGGGGTATAGTGGTTGTGAACCACCATGTGGATACTGGGATTCAAACCCTGTTCCTCTGAAGAGCAGCCACTATTCTAACTGCCTGAACCATGTCTCCAGTCTGGGAGATCCAACTTTTAAAAAGAAAAAGGAAGTGAAACTCTTAGAGAACTTTTGACAGTTTCTAGACAATTTATTTTTAAAGTAATTATAATAATTGTAGTTGAAGAAATTACAGAATGTTATAATATGAACTTAATTAGGAATCAAGGTCCTTTTACTCTTTTTTATTAATTAATTTTTTTGAGGATGAAGAGAAAAGCCATATTCAACTAGAAAATTTCAACTAATTTGATTTTTTTTTTATTATTTTTGAGATAGACTCAACTATGTAGCTCAGGATGGTCTCAAACTTGTGAGCATCCTGCTTCAGCCTTCTAAGTACTGATATTACAGGCATGCACCACAGGATCCAGTTCAGTGTCTGTTTCAAGAGAGTTTTGAAGATTGTGAAGATTGTTTAATATACTTCAGATAGTTTGGTTTGTTAAACAGACTATTATCCATCAAATGGTACCATAGATAGATAGATAGATAGATAGATAGATAGATAGACAGACAGACAGACAGATCTGATAATATCTAAGATCTGATAAATAGATCTTAGATAGATGAGATAGGTAGGTAGGTAGGTAGATAGATAGATGACCTCTCTACTTTAAATATTTTTATATTGCTTAACATTGAATACTTATGTTATTATGTATTTCTACATAGGTTAAAACCCAAGAAATCAGATACTAATGAGAACAACTTTTGATATATTGCTAAGTTGTTTTCCAAAGGCTATGTTAGTTGCTTGTATCTTCAGAAAAGTGTGGTTTTATAATTTTACAATTCCTTCATTTTTATAACTAGTAATTAACTATTTGGTTTGCATTTATATTTGGTTGTTAGTAGTGTTGTAGGCTGTGTTTCATGCTTGCTTAGTGGTTATTTTTCTATTAGTTACTACCATGAAAATTAGAAATACCCTATTACTTTTATTCATATTTTCCTTTGCCATTTTCTTTGTATCGGTCTTAATTAAAATTGAAAAGTACATGTGTCTAGAGTTAAAAATCCTAGTGTCCTTTCTTAAATACTTTTCTATAAGCAACTTTGTTTCTAATCCGGAACTTCCTGCCACAGTCTAGCTTAATCTCCAGAGACTTGAACCTACATAGGCACTATTACTGTTAGCAAATATATAGGCTGTGTCAGAACACAGACCTGAGTTTACAGTGAACTGGTAATTACATGTTTGCTCTCACTATTAGGAAGGAAATAACTCACTTTTAATCTACTTGGCTGTCATATAGTAGACTAAAAGCAATAATGTTGCAGATTTATTTTTGTAGCCTGAGGGTATAAGAAAGGGGAGTGTGCTGTACATCAAGTGGGACTTGGTTTGTTATTCAGAAGCTAGTCTAAATCTGCTTAATAGTGTCGCATTTGCCTCATAAAGAACTTAGATAACTGCTTTAGAATTGGTGCAGTGTGTAACAAAATACTGTGCTTTTTTTCCTTGTTACTTTGCAGGTTTACAAATCAAAGTAACCAAACTGAAAAAGGAACGGATTCTGTGAGTATCAGTATGTAATGCCAGTGATTATTTATTAATTAATTGATACTGATAGCCAGTCTCATTAAAAAAAAAAAAAAACCCTTAGGTCTTACTTAAAAATGAATTAGCTTTGAGATAATTGTGTTTTTAATGTTTTAAACTAAAAATGAATAACTGATTTTTGAGTACAGACTTAGTTAACACATATATGTATATTTTACTATTTACTATAATAAAAATTTATCTTTTCATAGACTAGTGAAATGAGAGTTGTTTGTGTTTATCATTCCTTTTCTGAGATATTAATTCTTGGTACTCAAAGTATTACAAAGGAGAGAGAAGAATAATTGTTAGATTTCTAAACTTGTAAGAAATAGAAAAGATCAACTTCTTTCCTCAAAACTACTAAATATTGATGAAATGATTTATCTTAGCAAAAGGTAAGCTGGCAAAATGGCTGTTAAATGAGGAACTGAAGATGTTGCTACAGTCTGACTGTCGTCATCTCACAAAGTAGCCAGGAAAAAGTCATGAGTAGTGCAGCTTCTGGAGCATAATGTTCCTCATATGACACAAATTTTATTTTTTATGGATAATAACACTTCATAAACTGACCCCCTGCTCTCCAAAAAAAAGCCTAATGGTGGTGACACACACCTTTAATCCCAGCACTTAGGAAGCAGAGGCAGGAGGATCTCTGAGTTGGAGGCCAGCCTAGATTACAGAGTGAGTTCTAGGACAGAGAAACCCTGTCTTGATCCCTCCCCTTTTCCCTCAAAAAAGAATTTTATAAACCGTCCAACCTTTTAATGGACTTTAATACTAATGGTATTGCCTTATATTTATGAATCATATGCATATATTATGTGCATATAATGAATCATATTTGTGACTCAGAAAAAATTTTATGTGTAAGTTCTCCCTATGATATACATTACTCCAAAGCTAATTTTATTGGATGAGACAAAAAATAGATTTTCTTAATATGTAAAATTCACTTTTCATCCACTTTAAATATAATGGGAATCTGTTTTATTTAAGAATAAATAGACTTTGCTGCTAATTTTTTTTTGAGCTACTTGCATTTTAAAATTCTGAACTACACTTAAATGCTGTGATTTTCAGCTTCATTTTTGTCTGTGTTAATGTCCTTTATAAATGTCACTGTTACTTTTTCTTTTCTCTTTTTTTTTTTCTTTTTTGAAACAGGGTTTCTTTGTGGAGCTCTGGCTGTCCTGGAACTCGCTTTGAAAACTAGACTCACCTGGAATTCACAGAAATCCTCCTGTCTCTGCCTTCCAAGTACTAGGATTAAAGAAATGCACCACCACAGCACAGCTTACTTTTACTTTTTAAAAAGGATCTTATTATCATTATTTGTATGTGTATGGGTGTTTTGCCTGCATATATCCCTGTGCACCATGTGTGTTCCTGGTACACGTGGAGGCCAGAGGGTCTTGGATCTTGGAACTGGAGTTCCGGATGGTTGAGTAGTCGTTTGGGCGCTAGGATTCACAGAGTCCTCCACTAACAACCAGTACTCTCCAGCTTCAGTGGTTGTTTTTTTTCTAGTTGGTTCAATGTTTCAGAATTGATTACTAGAAACAGGGTGAAATCTTTTATATTGTTCCTTGGGTTCAGTGTTAACAGTTACTAATGTTGTAAATCCTGAAATAATAACCACTAATTCAGATGCTATCCTTAAAAGTGAAAATGGAGGCCATTTTTAAGAAGAAGTACTAAAACTCAGAAATCAATGTGCTTAACTATTTGATTATACATTTTAAATTACTTTCACTACTTTTTAAAAAAGAACTTCAGTTTTATTAAAATTGATCTTTCCTGTAAACCTACTAATTTTATTTTCTAAAATATTACTATTTTTTAAAACATTCATTTCTTTATTTATTATGTACACACTATTCTGCTTGCATGCCAGAAGAGGATGTAGACCCCATTATACATGGTTATGAGCCACCACGGGTTACTGGGTCTTTTTGTTTTTTAGACCAAATTTAGGAGTTATCAGAACTGTCTTTATAATTTTCTATAAATGTTTATTTCCTAACTTTAGAGATGCACAGAGACTAGAAGAATTCTTCACCAAAAATCAACAGCTGAGAGACCAGCAGAAAGTCCTTCAGGAAACCATTAAAATTTTAGAAGATAGGTAAGTTTGATACTGGAACGAGAAAGTATTTCCTCCTCAGTGGGAGTCCATTGGGTTTACTTTTAATCAATCATTTCTGGGATTGGAAGTGATTTTTCTCCCTTAGCCTTCTGAGAATAAGTTCTTTCCAAGACTGACAACATACTCCCAGGTTTTATATATGATTTCCCACTATTTTTAGCTATCATAGCTTAACCTATAAATGGTATTTTTAATGTTAGATATAAGAGGAGCTTAAGAGTGGAATGTCCTAAATCCAAAGCTTATAGTTCCTTTAATTTCCAAGTATATGCAAACTAATAAATTGTATTTCTGCTATCTTTTCTTACTCTGATTTCTTTTATAGTTTTTCACTTTCCATCAATATAGGAATTTTTCTATTTATATATTCCTGAGATAACATAGTCAGCCTTCATACACGGATCTTTTCCCCCAACTCAGTTGAGATCAATACCCAAGAATAAAAAATACTTCTAGAATTAGGTACTTTCCATTTTCATATATCCTACCAAAAGGCTATCTGATTTGAACTAGGATTTATTTCTTTAGTGGTGAGATAATTTCTTTCTTTCTTTCTTTCTTTTTTCTTTTCTTTTTTCTTTTTTTTTTTTTTGTATTTTTTAAAATTATTTTATTTTATTTTTTAATCAAACCGTGATTTTTACTTTTTCACACAGTGTGGGTAATGTGGCTGGGGACACTCTGGGTTCCTCCACTGGGAAGTTAGGTGCAGTGGCTGTGGCTCACTAAAGGCCTCTCCAAGGCTCCTCATAGCACAGCCCCAGTGACACGAGAAAGTCCATGGGTTTTTACAGGCTTTAATGTCATGGCAGATGGTGGATGGATCTGGATGTACAACCTCCCCCCACCCCCCAAATCCAGGGCAGACCTGAGTTAAATAGGGAGGGAGAGAAGGGGAGGAGCTGGGGAAGAATGCTTAATTGGCTCCACCCTCTGGCCTTCAGCTACCTTATTAGTATGTAAATCTCTCTAGGACCTGAGGCCTGTTCCTCCTGACTGTTGGCCATAGACTTCTCTGTGGGAGTAGTTGTGGAGAGGGCTGAAGCTAAATGAAAAGAACCAGGGCCCTCCTGCCAAATGGTCTGGAGTTCCAAGTTTGTGCTCCACCAAGCACTCAGCTACTTCTCACAGCCCACCACCTCACAGCACAGGGGTTATAAACACAAAAAGGCAGGATGTGGGAAAGGGGATGATGCAGGAGCGTAGGTGTTCAGGGGGAGTACAGATATCTTCCAAAACAAGAGTATTGGCTGAGTGAAGGTTCAGGGAACATGCCACTATGACTCTGAATATGAATCACTTATTTATTATCTAAGCTGCTACTATCCACCAAGGTTACCTATCCACAAGGTCTATGGATATTAGTTCTTATCCAGGCTGGTAAATTTTCACCAAAGCTGCCTGTTTACAGTATCTTATAGCTGTCAGTTTCAGTGTTTTTTCACAGAGACCAAGGCTTTGTGTTAGCAGGCTGACTTATGCTTATGGCTGATTTTAGGCCTTCAGTGTATAAGCAAGGCTGCCCCTGACATCTCCTCCCTTCTCCAAGTATAGAAGAACTGTGGCAATTCCAATCTTGCAAAGGTGGGGGTAGAAGCCTGACTTCCAGTAATTAAAGGGGACCTTATAATGGCTCTGGTCCTCCTGTCGTCGTTCAGTGAGGCATGAGGGCCATATCCATCCCAATGTCTTTTTCCTGGAGAGGGGATACTTTTGACATCAACCCCTATGCAGTCAGGTTTGTCCCTCAGGGAACTCAGAAGGATATTTTTAATTTTTATTTATATTCCCTTGCAGTGCTTAGCCTCGCAACCTAAGCAATAATTTAAATTGCCAATCAGAGGGGGTTCTGAGTGGCCCCTCTCTGTTTAGTCTAGGGGTGGAAGTCCCCTCTTTAGGTTGGGTAGAGATGGGTTTTGGAACACCCTGGATAGAGTAACAGCCTCATCTTGAGTCTCATGGTTTTCCATAGCTAACTTATGGTAATGTGTCTGAATAGGTTTTGCTGTCAAAATTATCTATCTGTTGTTTCACAAAGTTAGTCAGCCTATTTAAGTTCCAGCAACTAACTAACTAACTCTTTCTCTCTCTCTCTCTCTCTCTCTCTCTCTCTCTCTCTCTCTCTCCCTCCCTCCCTCCCTCCCTCTCTCTCTCTTTCTCTTTCTCTCTCTTTGTCTGTCTTTTCTTAAGGCCTTCTCTGACCTTTTTCATGCTGTCTTTAACCATCCCTGTCTTGTCTATGTAAAAGCAACATTCTTCTTTAAGGGCTGTACACAGTCTAGAGCTGTACACAGTCTTTTCTATTGTAAAAGAGTAAATCAAGTCCAATAAAGTCCTTTGTAATTTTTGGAGATCACTTCAGACAGAGAAACGAGGGATTTCTTCAAATTTGTGATGTCAATCTCTAGCTGTTTGATGTCCTTGTCAATGGCCCATCAAAGGTCTGAGTAGTGTAAGTTCTGAGGCCAGCATCAGGATTAGAACTTCCAACAGCAAACACCATGGGTGATTCATTTTTACCTGGAAAGGAAAAAGAAGGGAATTCTCGGAAATTTCTCTTCCCTGGATGTCAGTTGTTATTCATCTTATTTATAATTGGGCCTGGCTTTGTGGGGGTATTTGTGGGGGTATCTATTTATTTCATTAATCTTTTTGGCAGCCATTTAGCTGTGCCTTCTTTGGCATCAAACAGGCATATCAGTCCTCGGCCCCATATGAGAACTGGGTCCGGGCCAATCCATTTAAGGGTAAGAGGGTCTTTCCACATAAGTGGAAAGTGTGGCATAGTGTTTATTGGTCTCAGCATGACAAAGGCAATCAGCAGCAGCTTTGTCATGAGCTTTTAGATTTAGAAAATTAAAAATGAAGAAGGCATGATGGAGAGTATTTCTAGGAGACTTCTTCTGGGGGTATAGTTCCCCCCTCTGTTGTTTTAAAAGCCAGTTTTTCAGAGTTCTTGTAAAACCAGGGCAGAAGCACAGTTGCTGCTCCCCCCATACTCAGAGCATTATTAAGATATTATTTTAAGATTTTATAATATCTGTCTTATAATATCTTGTCTTATAATGAGGATTATAAGGAATTCCAGTAATATGGGTAATAATAAATTGTTAACTAAACATCTCAAATGTCTGACTGTAACAGTCAGTTTTGTTTATCTTAATCTGATATGGAACACCAAGCATAAAAGATACTATAGTCAATAACTAATTATATTTTTAATTGTTTCTCTTGTTAATTATAACTAGAAAGCCTGAAAAGGTATTAAATCAAATATACATATTTTAATTTTTTTAAATAAAAAATGAGTAATATCCACTTATCATAATTGATTAGGTATAAGTCCTCAAGTATTAACACTATTATGAAAAATTGAGGACACTAAAAACAAATTTTGTAATTTGACCTATATACTCTCTGAAGATGTCAAATTGTTGTCTCAGGCTATTATTATTAAACATAGATCTATAAGATGTACCGTCTTGTGGTGATGTTATATAATAGATGACTTTTTAAATCTTAATGATGATCTTATAAAAAAATTTTTAAAATTATATCCATGATTATTAGGCTCTTTTATAATGAGACTGTTACTAGGCCTTTTTCTGATAGTCAAAAACTATAATAAGAATTTAGTCAGTCTTTCAGATAACATCAGTTAATTGTTCCTAGACAAATTACCAGACTTTTACTCAGAGCACATTTCAGGAGGTTATAAAACAATTTGTCAAAAGTCAATGAAAAGGGAACCAACAATTTATCATGGGTGTTAGGATAGAAAATAAAATATTGTCTGGGCTTATCTACACAACTGTTCACTAATAACCCAGTTATAGTTCTGTGGCTATCTTCTTTTGGATTTGTTGGAAGAGGATTACTTTCTTGCTCTTTCTAGGGTATAATTTCCCTCCTTGTATTGGAGCTTTCCCTCTATTATCCTTTGTAGTGCTGGGTTTGTGGAAAGATATTGTGTAAATTTGGTTTTGTCGTGGAATACCTTGGTTTCTCCATCTACGGTAATTGAGAGTTTTGCTGGGTATAGTAGCCTGGTCTGGCATTTGTGTTCTCTTAGGGTCTGTATGACATCTGTCCAGCATCTTCTGGCTTTTATAGTATCTGGTGAGAAGTCTGGTGTAATTCTGATAGGTCTGCTTTTATATGTTACTTGGCCTTTATCCCTTGCTGCTTTTAATATTCTTCCTTTGTTTTGTGAATTTGGTGTTTTGATTATTATGTGATGGGAGGTATTTCTTTTCTGGTCTAGTCTATTTGGCATTCTGTAGGCTTCTTGTATGTTTATGGGCATCTCATTCTTTAGGGAAGTTTTTCTCTATAATTTTGTTGAAGATATTTATTGGTCCTTTAAGTTGGGAATCTTCACTCTCATGTATACCTATTATCCTTAGGTTTGGTCTTCTCATTATGTCCTGGATTTTCTGGATGTTTTGTGTTAAGAACTTTTTGCATTTTGCATTTTCTTTGACAGTTGTGTCAATATTTTCTATGGTATTTTCTGTACCTGAGATTCTCTCTTCCATCTCTTGTATTCTGTTGGTGATGCTTCTTGTGACTATGACTCCTGATTTCTTTCCTAAGTTTTCTATCTCGAGGGTAGTCTCCCTTTGTGATTTCTTGATTGTTTCTACTTCCATTTTTATATCCTGGATGGTTTTGTTCAATTCCTTCACCTGTTTGGTTGTGTTCTCTTATAATTCTTTAAGGGATTTTTTGTTTCCTCTTTAAGGGCTTCCTCTTTAAGAACCCATGTTCTTCTCAATTTCTTTGAGAGTGTTATTTATGTCCTTCTGAAAGTCCTCTATCATCATCATTAGAAGTGATTTTAGATCTGACTCTTGCTTTCCTGGTGATATGGGGAATTCAGGACTTTCTAGTGTGGGAGAACTAGTTTCTAATGATGCCAAGTACCCTGGGTTGCTGATGCTTATGTTCTTGTACTTGCCTTTTGCTATCTGGATCTCCTTAGTGCTATCTGCCCTGTCTCTGACTGGAACCTATCTTTCCTATTATCTTGACTGTGTCAGAACTGTGTGGGGTGGGTGTTGCTACTGGGGTTAGAGTGGAGGCCCAAGATCTTCTCAGTGCTCAGGGCCAGACTGAAAGGAACCAGTGCTCTAGGCCAGGAATGACTTCCTGGGTCCTTGTGGGTCCCAGTTACTCCCTGTTTGGGGCAGGTTGTGCTGTCTCTTTACCTAAGATACTGCCCAGGTTAGAGCTCCTGGGAGCCCTGCTTCCTCTGGGTTCTGAGAGATCGGGGGCAGGGCTGCTTCCTGGGATCTGCTGAGTGCTTGGGCAGATAATTTCTTATCTTATTTTATTTATTTATTTTGTGTGAATGTGTATGTGTGCCTTGATGTGCATGTGGAGGTCAGGGAACAACTGTAGGGTTCCAGGAGTGTTATCATACTTGGCAGCAAGAGCCTTTACCTGCTATACGATCTTATCATTCCAAAATAATCTAGTATTCTGCATATATGTAAACTGAAGTTGAATGCCATCTATATGGTAGCTTTGAGAATACCAATTTACTTGAACATGCAGTATTTTGTGAAAAATTTTGTGGACAAGATCTATGCGCTTTGGGATCACTTATGTATCTTAATTCCAACTTTGCACTGAATCTTTATGAAGATTTAATAACAAATATGTCTGTCCTTGTTACATCCTAGGTGTTGCTCTAGTTACTTGGAGCACTACTCTCCTTTAGTACATCATGGATTTATATTTAGTTGTCAGATTCTGGAAGGACTCATACTACTAACAATAAGGGTTCCATATATGAAGTGCTATGAAGAAAAGTGTAGTTAAATGATATATTTGAGTGATTTTAGATAGGATACTTATAGATTGTCAAAGGCTGGCCTTTCTGAAGCAGTGCTGTTGAGATAAAACCTGAATAAAGGAGCTGTGGGGACACAGTTATCTGAGGAAGCAAGAGACTAAAGGAGATAGAATACAAAAGTTTAAGGTAGACCAGGCATGATGGCACATGCCCTTAATCCCAGCACTTGGGAGGCAAAGGCAGGTAGATCTCTGAAATTGATGTCAGCATAGACTATACAGTGAATTCCAGGCCAGTCAGAGCTGTATGTTGAGACCTTGTCCCAAAACAAAACTTAAGAAGTTTAAAGTAGAAATAAATTTCATGTTCAAATAAAGTATTTGAACATAAAATCTACTGTGATTCTAATTTAAAAGGAAACGGGATCAGGGATGAGAGGTAGGACTGCAAATCTTCATTATGTGTAGACATGGCAACAAGTTTAGATTTTCATTGTAACAGAAGCCATTGGAGAGTTAGCAAGGGAATGACAAGGGGTGAGTAAGTGGGTACCAGTAGCACCCACATGCAAATGCTACATGGAGCCGGGCAGTGGTGGCGCACGCCTTTAATCCCAGCACTTGGGAGGCAGAGGCAGGCGGATTTCTGAGTTCTGAGTTCAAGGCCAGCCTCGTCTACCGAGTGAGTTCCAGGACAGCCAGGACTACACGGAGAAACCCTGTCTCGAAAAACCAAAAAAAAAAAAAAATGCTACATGGAATACTGTATGTGTATTTTAAGCTCAGTGGATCTCAGGGGACACCATACAAGTATGGGAAGAGAAGAGATCCACTCTTAAATTCAGTCTTTGGGCACTAATTAAAGTTTAATAAAGAGTAAGTATTTAGCAAAAAAAAAAAAATCGAGGAAAGGCAAGCTGTGTAAGTGGAGGAAGCTAGACCTACAGGACGTGCGTACTATCAGGAATAAGTCTTGAAGGGGCCATTTGAAAATTAAATGAGATAATGAAACCAACAATTTAGTTTAGTAAGATTTCTGTAATGTCTCAACTGGTGACTGTAAGTCTAACCTTCGTACTCTAGTACACAGTATAGTATACCCAGATTTAAGCCTTCTCTAGCTGAGCTATCAGAAGCTAGAAAGTCATCTATTCCTCAGTTTTCTCCAGTCCAGCAATGAAAAAGAAATCCTTAATTATTCTTCTGTTATATGCTAGAGGATTTGGGAAGAATGCTGAGCACGGCCTTTACCTTCCTTCTCTTCCTCCTCCTCTTCCTCTTCCTCTCCTCCTCTCCTTTTTCTTCTTCCTTTTCATTTTCCCTCTCCCTCCTTTTCTCCTCCCACCCCACTTTCCCTTCCTTCTATCCTCCATGCTACTTCCCATAAGCAGTAAAGTTTTTTCTTTACTATAACAAAGGAAAGAATGGCAAGAGATTATCTCTTCCTGTTTATAATTCCTATATTAAAAAATTATGGCTTTAATATATATAACATATATTTAATATATAAGTATACATATTTAATATAATATATAATACATAAAATTAAGCATATATACTGCCCTGTATTCTCTGAGAAGCACACATCAGAATGAGTTTGGGAAGTAACGAAGCTTATTGGGAGCATGGGTAGATGCTGGCGGGGTTGAGAAGGGCTGTGAGGAGATGTCCTTGGGGCTAACAGGACGGAAGGCAGGGCTTGCTGTGGTTTGCTTGTTCACGGGTTGGAATCTTACCTTCTGCCAACCTACGTATTCACCTGTGTGACCAGATAAAGGATTTCAGTTCAAACAAGATGGAGCCAGTTATTTTACTCCTCATAATAAGAGATAAATAAATCAATGGCTGCTGCGCTCCAAAGCTGATAGTGTTAGCTACAAGTGGTACCTCACATCTATAATCCCAGCACTCATGAGCCTAAGGCAGGAGAATTACCATTTGTGGGAGGCCAATTTGTACTACAATAATGAATTTCAGTCCTGCTTGGGCTACAATGTAAGTTGCAAAACAAAAACAAAAACAAAAAAAAAGCTGTGGTTATATGGATTTGCCCCCTTTCCTGTGTAGTTAGTCATTAGCTAGTTGCTTAGGACCCAATGTGTAGAAATAATTTTTTTATTGGATATTTTATTTATTTACATTTCAGATGTCATCCCCATTTCCCCCCCCCCAGAAACTTCCTATCCCCCCTCCTCCTTTTTGCTTTTATACCATTTTAATTGCATGCAAGTATTGAGGTCAGTTCTAGGTTGGGGATGAAACATGTTTTATTTCTGTTTCACAGGTTAAGAGCAGGATTGTGCGATCGCTGTGCAGTGACTGAAGAACATATGCACAGGAAGCAGCAGGAGTTTGAAAACATTCGGCAGCAGAATCTTAAGCTCATTACAGAGCTGAGTGAGTTCCCTTCCTGTTCATCATGTGCTTAAAGCATGATGTCCCCTTGATAAAACTTGCTTATATTTAAACTTTAGGTGTCTTTTATAGATTTAATCTTAGTAGGAAATTGGACACAAAGTGTTATATATATACTGTTTACTTTATCCTTTAAAATTTCACCAAGCTTAAGACAATAAGCATATTTCTGAGCATATCTTATTTGTGTCTTTTATCTTGAGTGCAAGATCAGTGCTATTGTGCAAAATTAACTTACTCTTAGGTGGTGATTACTGCAATTTATATTGTACCAATTCTATGTAACTGATTAACTGATAATTTTATATAATGCTTGTGAACAAAAGAATATTAAAGAGTACAGTCTAATTATTTATACTTAAAACAAGAAAGAATTCCATCTGGGTCATTCAGCCCAATTTTCAAATATTACGTTAGACACTTACCTTGAAATAAATGTGATTACAAAATAGTGTTTCCTAATGTTCCCAAGGCTCAATGGCCAGCACTACAAATAATAATGCTGAATATTAAAAACATACTTGTAAGCACATTTGTAAAATCAGTCTTTCATCTTTATCATACCTGTCAATGAGTAATTTAAGTATATCCCACTATAAGTGTACCTGTTGTAATCTGTCTTTTCTACATCTTCCTGTTCTTATTTAATTTTTATAAAGCAGAAAAATAACTACAGGATGTAATCTCCACTGGAGGCAGCCCCAGGTTCCTGTCAGTGAGTTTGTATGTTACTATGGGCTAAGCATTACTAAACTAGGAGAACTAGACCTCAGAAGATGTCACAGCAAATAGCCTCTACAAATAAAGGTTAATCATATTCTAGACATTTGTTAAGTGAGTAGCAACTTATAAACCTGAACTAATTTCTTTCAGTGAGTAAACTACCTTCTGAGCAGAATCTGGAACTTAAAAACCAAAAAGAAAGATATGAGCATGAACCTAAAATGTAAATTTGGAAAATGTGGTACGTGTGGTAAATTTACACAGTGAAGTATCACTCAGACATTAAAACATAAGATCATGAAATGCACAAGGAAATAAACGGGACAACAACAAAATCATCCTGAATGAGGTATTCTAGGTCCAGAAAAACAAATATAGTATTATTTACTTGTATGTGGATATTAGCTGTTAGGTCAATGGTGGCCAAGCTATAATCCATAGAACCACAGAAGTTAGGTACAAAGTGAGGCATAGATAAATCTCCCTGGGAAACAGGTAGTTATAGATGGATTGGGGGTAGGGGCTGAAACAGGAGGATCAAGTGGAGAGGAGGCGGGAATACAGGAAGAGACAGCTAAAATTAAGGCCCATTTGAAGGATAGTATAAAAACCTAATATAGTAGAAGCTTCCTAAAACATAAACATATATGAAGGTGATCTAAATGAAATAGTCAAATAATACAAGAGAAACAGCCCCAGCTGAACATCTTTTGTGACCACATGATGCTTCCAGACTTAAGTTACATCTAATTAATTTGTTAGCCAATGGAAACCCCTATCAACCCAGGCTTTTGCCAAGACTATAGATTGTTCTCCACAAACAGAAAGGCCCCATTCCTGAAGATAGTACCTACACAACTCACTGAATGTGGAAAAGTTGAGCTCATGCCTACCCCATGCTAGCATCTTTGGTACAGAAAATTATTAACAAAGGAGAAATAAAAATAAAAAACAAACCAATCCAGCCACAAACCCTTTGATCTACAATGGTGCCTTGCCTGCAAGATATGTTAGTGTAATGGTGGCACAAAGATTGTGGAATTAACCAACCAATAACTGTTCTGACTTAAGGCCTACTCTACAAGATGTAACCCATACCCAACACTGCTTGGGTGACCAAGAAACTGACACTAGACAGCCTAGAGATCAAGGACATAAAACCAGATACAATTTTTCTAAAAAACAAAAACAAAGATAAATAGAAAATTTATAGCAATAAAATGACTCCTGATGGCATTCTGCCATTCTCATAAACCAGCGCCTTGCTCAGCTGTCAGCAGAGAAGGATCCTTCTGCAGCAGATGGGAAGGAATACAGGCAGAGGTTTACAACTAGATATGCAAAGCGTGAAACCTTAGAAAACTTAGCCCTAAATGAGTTATCTCCATCAAATCAGGGCTCAGAGCAGAAGAGGGGGCAGAAAGAGTATAGAGCCAGAGGGAATGGAGGACACCAGGAAAACAAGGCCCTCTCAATCAACAGGATCTATACACATAAGAACTCATTGAGATGAAGGCCTGGTGTATACCCTGGTCTCCTGCCTGAGTATGCAGGAGACAAGAGTCTAGAGCTGAAAGAAGTGGACACATGCCTTTACCCCTAACCCAGAAGCAATTCGGATTGATAACCACCTGCAAATGAAAATGTAGTTTCCTCCATAGCAATCTCACTGGGGAAACAAACTTTAAGTGTAGGCTGCTTCGATGGCCAACAGGAAATGAACTCAGTGGCACCTTTGGAGGTTCCTTGTCTCACAGTGTTATGCCAGAGCTCTTCTTCTTCTCCCCTCTTTTATATTTTTTCCTTCTCTCCTTTAACCCTACAGATACTTTGCATATATATTGTGGCTGCCAGTTTAGTTTTTTATGGAATTCCTGAGTGTGGGATTAAGTGGGTCTCTGTTTCTTGTTCCTTCTCTTGGGCTCTTTTCCTTCTGTTTCATCCTATTCCAATGTTAGTTTCTGTGGGATGACAATAAAGAAATCTGCTTATCCCATAGAAGTCTGTTTTCTAATGAGAGACAGAAAAGGAGTTGATCAGGATGGGAGGGGAGGTGTAGAGGATCTGGGAGGAGTAGAGGGAGGAGAAACTATAGTCAAAGTATATTATATGAAAAAAATCTTTTTTCAATTTTAAAAAAGGGAAAAAATCTCATTTTACCTGAAACAAGATTTATCCCAACCCTTGTGAAGTCACTCTGTAGGATGACTTTTTTTCGTATGCACTAGCGATATACAGAGGGGAGTCGTGGGACAAATGTATACAATTCAGCCCGAGCTGGACAGATGCTCAGGGTTAAAATGTTTGCTGTACAAACATGAGCCTCTGAAATCATGTGCCCAGAATCCACTTTACGGCACATGTCTGCAACCTTCGTACCAGGGATGTGGAGGGACAGGGACAGAGACAAAGCTACCTCAGCGGCCTACTAGTGGTTGTTCTTGCCTGTTGCATTTTTCTAGGTTTGCTTCATAATTCTAGGTCGGGATGGTTCCCACATGCTGATTTAGGTTTGGAAAGCCAGGTGTCATGGCTCACACCCCAACAGTGCCTTTTAAGGGGTTAAGACAGAAGGATTTCTGTGATCGTTGAGGCTATTCTGGCCTATACACTGAGTTCCAGAGCAGCCTGGGCTACGGAGTGACACCTTGTCTCAAAAAAAAGAAAAGAAATAAAATCCTAATTTCTTCATAAATGTTGACATTTTAAGAGCCTGGCATAATATTAATATGCTTTCTCCTTCATGTTATTCTTAAGTGAATGAAAAAAATACTCTTCAGGAAGAAAACAAAAAGCTTTCTGAGCAACTGCAGCAGAAAATGGCGTAAGTATTCTCTCTCAGTGCAGCAGACTCCTACTCCTCTCGCTTTCCTTGTACTTAGATGTCTAAACTGCAAGTGTAGTCACAAGTTTCATCTTTTAAAACTATGCAGTGCACTACACTCACATACTAAAAAAATCACTGCAGCTTTATGTCGTCTACTGTCAGCATCTTAAAACATGTTGCTTTATAATGACATAAACAGTAGAAAATTATTTAAATACTTCATAGTTATTTAGATGTTTAAGATTTTTTTGCTGCTTTTTCCAGTGTTCTAGAAGCATAAGTACTTTCTCTTGCAGAATTCTTTGGCATATAAAACAACTTCCCTTCCCTCTTCTTATTTCTTCTTTCCCCCTCTATAGAAATAAAAATAACTGTATTTTTTCCTGCATTCCTTTTCCTTTTCTTCTGTTTTGTATTATTCCTATCCACAGAGTATTCCTAATTCTGCCAAGTAGTTTATTATTTATACTTTGCAGATGAGAGAACCAAAGCTCAAAAAGGCAAATGACTTCTGTATGCTTTCATCGCTAGTTAACAGCGTGAGCATTAATACAGCCTGTGTCTTCTGATGTGAAAAGGTCTGTTCTTTCCACTCTGCGACACTGTCTCAAGATGTAAGGAAACAAAGTTAGTGTTTGTTTGTTTTCTCTAATGTGGTCTGACAAATTTCAGAGTACAAATAGGGCTTACTTAGTAGTTCCCGCTTGTGCTGGCTAGTTATGAGTCAGCTTGACATAGGCTGGAGTCATGTGGGAAGCAGAAACCTTAGTTGAGAAAGTGGTACCCCCATATAAGCCTGAGGGACATTTCTTGATGGATGACTGATGTGGGAAAGCTCAGCCTATTGTAGATGATGCTACACAAGCAGGTGGTCCTGGACAGGAAAAGAAAGCAGGCTGAGCAAGCATGAGAGCAAGCCAGGAAGCAGCACTTACATGGTCTCTGCTTCAGTTCTCACATCCAATTTCATGCCTCTGGTTCCTGCTTTGACTTCCCCTCATGCTGTGTGACTAGGCTACGTGAGCTGAAATCAACCCTTTCCTCCCCAAGTTGCTTTTGAGCATGATGTTTTGTTTTGTTTTGTTTTGTTTTGTTTTGTTTTGTTTTGTTTTGTTTTTTGAGCCAGGGTTTCTTTGTGTAGCCTTGTCTGTCCTGGAATTAGCTCTGTAATCCAGGCTAGCTTCTAACTCACAGGGATCCACCTACCTCTGCCTCCCAAGTGCTGGCATTAAAGGCATGTGCTACCATGCCTGGCCTTGATCATGGTGTTTTATCACAGCAACAGAAACCCTAAGTAAGATACTACTTCTGTAATTTTATCTTGTTTTTATTTAGAGTTTTTGTTATTTTGGCTTGGTTAGTATTTAAGTTTTGAAGTGGAGACTTGGGTCTCACTACATTTGTTATCCAAGTGGCTTTGAAATTGTAATCGCAACCATTTGTCTACTTAGCAGTTAGCTAGGACAACAGGCACACTGAATGACTGCTTCCTGTAATTTTGTAAACTGTTGGATTCAAGGTAGTATTGATAGTATTACAGAATTCTCAGCTATGCTGCTGTATTTAAATAGGCATCAGAATTCTCAACTATGCTGTTGTATTTAAATAGGCATCTGTAAAAACTCAAGACTATGCGGACGATATACTATTTTGGTGTCTAGTAGTTATGTCTTACAGGTAAAATTATTTTTAACTTTTAGCTAATGGATATCTAATAGAATTCTGCCGTTTGTCCCATGTGTTCAGTCCACTAAGAGTCTATGGAGGGAAGACTGAGTCTATAATGAGTGTGTGAAATTTTGAACCTTTTTGTTGACTCATTCTCTGATGAAAAGAGGTTAGAACACATAGGTGTCATCTATAGATGGTTCCAAAGTCCCAAAGTTGTTTTCATTTATCTCATAAGTTATTGACAATCTATATTTATTTCAACTGCCCTTTCTCTGTAATTTGAATGAACCACAGCTTACTTATTACATATTGCCACCCTGTACATGGCAAAGCACACATTTTCTCCCTTCTGACACATTTATTCCTGGTTTTTAAACTACATTTGTGTGTGGCAGTGGTTTGAATGAGAACGGTTCCCATAGGCTTATTGTATATTTGATACTTGCTCTCTGTTTGGTAGAGCTGTTTGGAGGAGATTGGCCTTCTTGGAGGTTGTAACCTTGTTGGAGAGGGTCGTCTCAGTTTCTCTTACTTCATGGCTGTGTCTCAGAATGTGAGCTCTCAGCTTCTGCTTTAGACCAGCCTGCCTCCTGCCATGTTCCCCGCTGTAATGGTTATGCACTGATTCACTGAAACTGTGAGCCCTAAGGAAACTCTTCTATATGTAGCCTTGGTCGTGGTGCTTTATCACAGCAATAGAAAAGAAACTGTGTGAGTGTGTGTGTGTGTGTGTGTGTGTGTGAGAGAGAGAGAGAGAGAGAGAGAGAGAGAGAGAGAGAGAGCATGTATGTAGTAATCATAGGATAACTTTTCTTCTACTGTGTGAATCCCAGGGATCAAACTCAGATTGTCAGACTTGGCGACAGCACCTTTCCTGGCTAATCTGTCTTGGTGGCCCACTTGCACTTATTCTTGTTCTGTTGCATTTTTCTAGGTTTGCTTCATAATTCTAGGTCGGAGTAGTTACCATATGCTGATTTTTCCACTGATATATCTCAGGTTAGTTTTTATCCTCTTAGCCTTATGTCTTTCACATAAGGTTTGAGTGGCTTCTGTCAGTGCCTCTTATCAAGCTCATTAGGAAAAGGTTGAGCAAACTATGCCTGCAGTTGAAGCCCCGAGGCAGAATACTACTGATAATGACCTGTGACTGGAGTGTGTTCATGCTGAGTTTCAGTTTCTTTTTGTTTATTGTGTACATTGAAAGGGTATCAAGGGGGTCATTTTTCAGATTTTCTGATAGCCAGATACGCAATGAAACATTCTTCTAGAACATAGTTCTAATATCCCTACTTTTAAAAATTAGCCTCTGATTTATTTATATGATAAACTTACAGGTTCTGAAGGACTAAGGTATCAGATTGTTTGCACTTGAAGAAATCTTTCCCTTTAAAAATGAGAACTTTGAAATAAGTTTGGTGGCTATAACATTGCTTTAGTGGATTTTAATTATATTTTAACAAAGTAGAGAAGGAAAAGGCTAAATTTTAAAACTTGTAAAGTGAATTCCTTATGAAAAGAAACCCTGGATCCTCAAAAGGCATTGAGAAAGAACAGCTAACACAGTTTTGATGGGAGTTTTAAGAGGCCAGCTAAAAATAAAACAATGGCAAACCCTCTGACGTCATGGGAAGGAAAAGCTAAAGGAAGGTGGCAAGTACAAACCAACTGAAGTAAGACAGAGACTCTTAATCTTTCTCAGAAAATCAGATGGAACCTAATGTTTGAAGAATTAAATTGGGTAAGACAGAATTTGTGCTTTCTCCTGGTGCCTGTCTTTCATGACCAAAGAGGATAAAATTTGGACTCATCTATTTAGTCATGCACTGCTAGATGGAGCTGGTTTGCATTTTTGTTTGGGGAATTTTTTTTTCTCTTGTGCAATTCCTAACCCCTTGTAAATAGACCCAGCAAATAATTAATTTTCTTGTGACTCATTTATGTTTTAAGTTGAATTTTTATAACTAATGAGAAAGTAGATAGTGCTGTGATTAGTTCAGGCTAGGTCACAGAAGTGTTACACTCTATTAACTTGCAAGACTTTCTTATATAACTTAGGTTTTATAGAGTAAGAGTACTATTAATTTATTAAAAATTACATGTTTACTACATTGCCCAGAATGATGACTAAAACAAGAACATACTGTGTACTTAAAGTTTGGTATAAATGTAGTTTTTAAATGTTTTACTTTATAAAATAGGTTTATGAAGTGAATTTATTAGTTGGCTTAATTTAATCATTCCACAGCATAACCACACCAAAACATGATATATATATATATATATATATATATATATATACATACATACATATATATATATATATGCATGTATGTGTATATACACATAGTCATTTTTGTCACTTAGAAAAAAAATTAACTAGATATTTGCTCTATGGTTGTTCCACATCATATATTATAGAATTATAGATAACAAATAATAGTAACATTATTCAGGAAATTAAAGTATAAATATTTGTTAGGAAACATTTTTCTGTCTTGGATTAATTTTTATTTTAAAAAAACTTAGTGTGCATGTTTGTGTGTGTGTGTGTGTGTGTGTGTGTGTGTGTGTGTGTGTGCCCATGTCCATGATGTGTGTATAAGAGTATGTGTGCCATGGTACATCTGTGGAGGCAGAGGACAGCTTTACACAGTCATTTCTCTCCTGTCATCTTTACATGTGTTCCTGAGTTCAAACTCAGGTTGCCAGGTTTACATGCACCTTTGCCTCCTGAATCCGTTCTGCCAGCCTTCTACCAACCTGTGCAGATCATAGTTTATAAAATTTGTATGTAGTGTTTGAAGTCATATGACTAATTTTCAAATGAAATAACTAGTTTGGTCTTATCAAAAATTAAATGGCTGACAGATTAGTACTATTGATTAGCTAATAAGATCAACAGTGGTTTGGTTTAGATCATTAAGTAATACAGTTCAATCCAAAGTTTTGATTGGTGTCATAGGTCTTGAATCAAGTTAGACAAGAACAGTTGCTGAGATCAGCACAAATTTATTTCTTTAGTGAAACCTGAAAATGTCTTATGTTCATTCGCTCAACACATCGTGTGTACCTCTTACATACTTGTTCTTGTAAGTCAGAAGTCCTTGCCCTTTTATATCTTGTATTATAATTGGTAATCAATAACATCACAAGTTACATACTTTGTAAGACAGCATCTGTAAAATAGATAAAAATGAACAGAACAGAGGAACTGGAAGGAGACTAAGTTATGGGAAGGGGTTGTAATTTTATATTAAAATTTTAGCACAAGCCAAGCACAATGAAGCATGCCTGTAATCCCAGCACTCAAGAAGCTGAGGCAGGAGGATAGCAAGTTTGAGACCATCTTGGGCTGCATAGTTAGTTCCTACCTCATAAAAATACAGTAAACTATCATGAGGAAAAATGAAATTTCAGCAAAGGCTTAAAGGACAAAAGGTGTTGATGTGGTCAAGGGCACTGCCCCTGGAATAGCTAGAACAGTGAACTGAAGTCAGGAGTACGCTTGGGTGCTGGGGAACTTGAGGGAAGAGAGTGGCTGAGTACAGTTCATGTAGGAGAGACCACATCGGTTCTGTGGCTTAGTTAGAAAACTCTGCCTTGTAGTCTTAATGAAGTGGGAAGATGCAGCAGGGTTTCAGTCAGATTCAGTGGCTGTGACTTCAGGTTTAGTAGGACTATTGTAAACTGCAGTGCTGAAAGAAGATGGTAAGCAGAGCTCAACAGAAGCAGGGACAGAAGACTCCTGTGTTGGTCTTTAGACTCGGACCTCTACTAAGAATAACTTATCACCAAGTTAATATGAACCTCCAGAGTCTATGCTAAATTCCAATCCTAGCTCTTTTACTATTGAAACAAGTCACTTTACTTCTATCTCTTTATTTCCCAATTGCAAGATGAGAGTTATAATATTTCACACAACTGTAATAATTAAAGTCATATACACAGCATTTTGGATAACTCCTGGAGAAACTGGCAGTTATCCTGTCAGCATTATCACCATCCTGTGTGTCGTTTGCTGAGTTGTATTGATTCTACTACCGTGTTCAGTTCCTTTCCATATGTGAGGATTACAGTTCAAACCACAGGTCTGGCCTGTTCTTTTACAGTGACTGATTGACGTCCTTCCTTTTTTCCTAGTCCAGTCAGTCTTGTACACTCCTGTTAAATTTCTCATTCCTCTTACGCTCTGAAATTCCAAACATTTCAAATAGTTTGGGTCAAGAATTCTACTAAGATTCCCCATTTTGTATTAACTTATTTCATACATCTCTATTCTCTGAGTTTAGAGCATTACATGCAAGGGATAACATCTCTGATATTTTTGTATTTGTGTTCTATCGTAGTTACGAATTATTTCGTAGACATTTTAATAAATATTTACAGAATTCCTTTTCTTTTTATCTGTCATTTGCACTAGAAATGGTCACCAGGATCAAGTAGCTGAGCTTGAATGTGAGGAAAACATTATTCCAGACTCACCAGTAACATCCTTTTCCTTTTCTGGCATTAACCGTCTACGAAGAAAGGAGAATCTCCATGTCCGATATGTAGAACAAACACACACTAACTTGGAGCACTCTGTGTGTACAAGTGGTAAGGATCAGAGCTGGGTTTTGTAAAGTATTCACTTACTGTTTTATGTAACCTAGTTTGATGGAAGGAAGATGGACATTGTTCAGATAATTAAGAATATCACTGTGACACTTGGGAGGCAGAGGCAGGTGGATTTCTGAGTTCTAGGCCAGCCTGGTCTACAGAGTGAGTTTCAGGACAGCCAGGGCTACACAGAGAAACCCTGTCTCGAAAAACAAAAAAAAAAACAAAAAAAAAAACAAAAAAAGAATATCACTGTGAATTTAACTTCCATTCATAAAGTGACTAATGTATTTTTTGCTGGCATTATATACAGACAGGAACAATAGTTAATCTGAATATGTGTGCATAATTTCATGTGTATGCACCTTAGTATATACGTGTGTGTGTGTGTGTGTGTGTGTGTGTGTGTGTGTGTGTGTGTGTG
>JANHMN010000013.1:71563581-71661569 GCA_030674055.1 Rhabdomys pumilio | reverse complement strand
GTGTGTGTGTGTGTGTGTGTGTGTGTGTGTGTGTGTGTGTGTGTGTGTTTGTAACCCACAGAGGTCACAATAGAGTGTTGAATTCTCTGGTACTGGAATTATAGGAGGTTGTGAGCTGCCTGCCATGTGGGTGCTGGTAACCTAACCCAGGAACTCTGTAAAAGCAGAAAATGCTCTTACTTGCTGAGCTCTCTCTCCAGCCCTCTGCATAGACTTTTTAAAGTATATACTTTATGGAGTCTATTTCTTTTATTTTTTTAAACAGAGTCTCTCTGTATCCTTGACTATCCTAGAACTCATTATGTATATCAGGCTAGCTTTGAACTCATAGAAATCCTCTGCCATAGGCATTAAAGACTTATACCATCGTGCTCAGCTTAATGTACCCCTTTTGTTTGTTTTATTTTTGCTTTTGTTTTTCTCAAGGATTCTCTGTAGAGCCCAAGTTGTTCTGGAACTTGCTCTCTAGACAAGGCTGGCCTTGAACTCAGATCTACCTGCCTGTGCCTCCTGAGTGCTGGGATTAAAGGCATGTTCCACCATGCCTGGCCTGTAGAACCTATTTCTAATTCCATTAATTCCATTCTAGTTTGCTGTTTTGCCTAAATGCTTCAAAAAACTACTTTTTCAAATGGTCTTGTATTTGTAGCTTATGTGGCATGATTTTTTTTTTCTTTTCTTGATCATTTAAAGTAAATGACAAAGACTTAATTCTTAACCCAAAATATTTGAAACATTTGGAAAAAGGAGGTTTGCTAAATTAGCTCTTAAAAAGTAAGTAGATGTGTACAGCTGGAGTGATGGCTTTGCAATTAAGAGTGCTGCTGCTGCTCTTCCAGAAAACCCAGGTTCAGTTCCCAGTACACATGGCGTCATACAACCATCTTAACTTCAGCTCCATGAAATCCAGTGCCCTTCCTTTGTCTCCATAGACATCAGACACATACATAGTACACAGACATACATGCAGGCAAAACACCAATATATGTATATGTGTGTGTGTGTATATATATATACATATATACATATATAAAAGACGACCACCTCACAAACATCATGGCTATTTACAAGGCTGTTGGTTACTCTTCATAATCTGATGGTAAGGCCCTATTGCTGAAGACACAAACTTACTTATGTCACTGAAAATAAAGAAATTGAGATGGTGCCCAGCTAGAAACTGACTAGTGTTCATGGTTCTGGAAGGTTTTGCATACAGACAGAGAAGAGAAGTAATTAATTTAACCTGTCTACAACCCTGTGAAGTACAACAGACACTTGCTGCAAAGTATACTGCACAGTAGTGGCACAAGTGTTACTTTTTGAATGGATTTAAGGCCCACTACATGAGATAGAACCCTACCTGATGCTGTTAGCGTGACCAAGAACCCGAAACTAGATAGGTCATAGGCCCAGGGAAAAACCTACTACTACTATTCTGCTAATAACATAGCAGAATATATAATAAGGAACATAGCAATAAAATGCCTTTTTATGAAACATTGCTATACCCACAGAACAGAGAGCATTGTTCAGTCCTCATCAGAGAAGCTTCTTGTGGATGGTAATTAACAGAGATGTATAACTCAACAACACGCAGAGAGTGTAAGACTTGAAGCACTCAGCCCTAAATGGGATGTCTTTATCAAACCAGTCCCATGGAGGCTCAGGCTCAGGAGCAAAAGAGGAAGCAGAACTAGTGTAAGAGTCGAGTGGTAGATGACTCCAGGCACAAACAGCTTCTTCCAGACTCAACAGGATTGACACATATGAACTCACAGACTGACAGTATGCTCAAGACCTGCACAAGTTTAAACCAGACAGACACTGAAGTGGACACAGTCACCCTAATTAAGAAGCTGTTTGCTTAACGCCTGCTGGAAGGGGAACCAGTGCTCTGTTGGAGTGGGCAGACAGCTTTGTCTGCCACACTCCAGGCAGGCTTGTGCCCAGGAGGAGTTAGTTGGCAAAACAAAAGCTGTGTGTGTGCTGCTTTTATTATTCTTAGTCTGTTTTGATTTGGAAGTTTAAAAATGTTCCTGGTTCTTTTGTCTTTGAGAGTGAGAACATGAGGCTGAATTGGTAGGAAGGATCTGGGAGGAGAAAGGATATGATCAAAATATATTGTATAAAGATTTTAATAAAAATTAAAATTTAAAAAAATGTATTACATCTTTATTTGAAAATGTAAAGTTGGCAGTGTCCTTCATTTTGTGTGTTTTTATCACCATCTAGTGGAGAACAACAGAAATGTTTTTAAATCCTTTATCTAATTGGAGCTAAATTAAAATAGAAGACCCTGGTGAATGAGCATGTATTAGTCTTTACGGTGTAGATAGATAACTGTGTATAATGAATATCATGATTAAATTCATCCATATGAACATCCAGAAAACCACAGCAGTGGTTTTAGTAGTAGTTATTTGTATCCATAAAAGCTTATTTCCTAATGGTAGAAAACAAGCATATGACTTTAAAACTTGTTTTAATTTTATTCTTTTTTTTTTCACTTAGAAAGTAAAATACTTAAAAAATAATTTAAATGATTTAATGACTTAACTAGTGGTAATCCCTTTACCATATTTACTTACCTTAAAACTGTCTAGAACTTTTTAATTTTCATGTTATAATTAAAATATAATTCTGTTCATTTACCTTATCCTTTGGTTGTCTTTAAATTAAGTATTTAAGCAGTAGAGATTTCCAGTAAAGCACATTTCTGTTTCCTTTCAGGACAGATTTTAGAGAAACATTTTTAGAAACTTAGTGCTTTGTCTTAGATGAGAAAAGTAACTGAGCTGTTACTACCAAGGTAACTCAGGTCATAGAAACCAAGCTATTCCAGTCCCCTCTCACCCACTGTCCCAGCCTATAGCTTTGTTTCTCAGTGGAACTAAAGAATTATGCAAATTGTGTTCATTAAATAATGGTTGCTATGCATTAAAGGCAAATTTATATTGACTTACCAGAATAAATGTTGATAGTGTCTTTTATCATTATTTACAACATATCCTCTTTTTCCCCCACACTTAGAATTAAGAAAAATTTCTAAGGGTTCAGCTCCTGCACCAGTTAACTCTGAGGAACATGAAATTCTAGTAGCTGACACTTGTGATCAAAGTCACTCACCTCTGTCTAGTAAGTAACATACTGTGTAAGATTGTAGTTATTGATAAACAAAAATGACCAACAGTCGGAATTAGCCAGTATTTTAGAGATATGTTTAATATGAGAAAGTAATATTAATGCCAATATTAATTTGTTAATATCTAATCTAATGTAACGTGTTGTCAATTTAAGTAAGAAAGACTTTCTGTGATTTTTTTTTCCTTCATTCAACAAATATTTAAGGGTCTGCTTTGTCAGGCACTGAACAAAGAAAGTATTTGACCTTCTGGAACTTTCAGTCTGATTGTGGGAGAAAGAAAACAGATTTATGTCAGGTAGAGTCAAGCATTCTGAAGACACAGCAAGGTGGGAAGGGCAGCATGAAGTTTTACTGAAGAGACACTTGAGCAGAGGCTGAAGGCATGGGTGCTGTCCAGAGCTGCATCCTAGGAAAAGTCCAGCGTCCCATGGTTTGTTTGAGGAGCACTGTAGAAGTCTGTGGCAGAGCAGGATGGGTAAAGAGAGAAGTGATTTGTAATAGGAATAATAGAATTGCTTCTTGACAGATGGAAGAGACTCGGAGAAGCTGAAAATTCAGGAGTTTGGCTTTGAGAATACTGTTTGAAATTCAAAATGATGTTCAGATAAAGATTATTAAAGATTTGTGTTGGAAGCATGTATATGAGTTCATCTTTAGAGGAAAAAGTTGGTGTACTAAGATACATGTGGAGGTTGTTAACATACTATCTAAAACCGAGGTTACCAAGCAAGTCAGCATAGGTGGAAAAGACAAGTTCAAGTCCCAAGGCCTGCTCAGTTCTTTCATTGTGTTAAGCAGTGATTTTTTTATTATCACCCTTTTCAGATATACTTACTTCTCTCCAGAAACCATTTTACACATTTTCTACCCTAGTTATTGCCCCCATAGAGCGTGTACTGTAAGAACACTGTATATCTGTTTGTGTACTCTGCATTGTTTGTACTTTATGTAAAAAAGGGGAAAACATTTTTGTCCCCTAGGTCCCCCCCATATACACTGACAGTGTTACAGCTGTTTCTGTTGTAATTTAGAATTTATTTAAAGGAAGCAGAACTAAGTAACCAGAAAAAAAGCTTCCAATGGGAAAGGAGGACTAACAATAATGACCAGCAGAAGAGAGGAGGGGGGAGGGAGTAACTGTATTGAACAGCATTGATGGATCAGAAAAGACAACAGCCTCTTAGACCCCACCATAGATTTTAGTTACATGGAGATCATTAGGTATTAAACTAGTAGTGTGATTCAAAACTTGAAAGGTGTAACTGATAATGTAAAACTATCATTAAAAAACTACAAGCAGAGAAAGCAGAAATCATACACACAGATGTATTTGTTGTACCCTCTTACCCCATGCTAGAGTTTGAAGCCAGAGCTTTGCATATATGAGACAACTGACTTTGCTACTATGCCATATCCCTAACCTTTCTGCTTATATTTTATTGTATCTCCAACTACTCTACTGGACTTTTCTTGTTGGCATGTACATATATATTATCTTCCATTTTTTAAAAAAAAATCCTCTTAATTTTCGCTGCTTAGTTATATAGTCTCTTCAAAGCTAACAAAATAGTCTATTGTCAGTGTCATTGTTTAACACTCATCTATTCCAGTCTGCTCTCGAGTCTACTCCTACCATCTCCTGTGACAGAAAGAGAAGAGCACAAAGGAAGAGGATGAGAAGGACAGTGTAGAGAGAAAGAGCACACTCTGCACACACTCCCATTTAGTGCTCTGAACTGCTTATAGAGAAAAGTGTTGAAAGTTGTTATCAGAAGTGTTTGGAACAGAACTTGCTAATATACTTTCTGTAATATTCTCATACAGTCAGTATTCTGTTTCTACTTGTATGCTAATAAGCTCTAAATCTGTAGCTTTTGAAGACTATTCTCCTGAATTCCAGACCATGAATCTGCCTGCTGCTGAGAGTCTCTGCCTACTCTGTATTTCTTATTCAACATGTCAGAAATGGAAGCTCTCACATCACACTTTATCTTATCCTCATGTTCAGAGTCTCAGTGGATGACAGTGTCCACATCTCTTTTGGTTACCTCAGTACTAAGCTTTGGGACATCTGAGACTCTTGCTCCTCATTTCCAACATCTTCCAGTTTACTGATCTCCCGTCTCTTGGCTCGCTTTTCATGTTCTCTGTGCCCTCTGCACTAATTCTAGCCACCAGTGTCTTCAAGACTGCTCGAGGACTTTGTCTCATTCGTTGCCTGGTAGATTTGCTTCTTGACTGTGAGGCTGTCAGAGTCAGAATTACTCTTTTACCCAAGTATTTATGTCTAGCCTTTCAAAACTCCTGTCCCTTTTCCTTGGTCCCAGGAGAAATTCTGAACTCTTAAGCATAATCTGACCCTGATTCACAGGTGTGGGCTCACGTTCTACTTTCATCTTCCGCAGTTCAGTTTAGCTGTTAAATCACATGCTGTTCTCTGAAAAGCCATTTTGTCCTCTCTGTCTGGATCCTTAAAGGTACTAAAACCTTACTTTCCACACCCAGTCCCTGTAAATGGTGAGGTTTCCCTTTCCCTTAAGCATCATGTAGGCACCAAGTTGTAGACTTTGTCTTGATTTTCTAATGTAGCTTTAGGGTCCTTCTGTACTTAAACCTTTATTGTGTTTTTTATTTTTACATACTTATGCAGATTTTGTTTGGTTTTCCCCTTAGAAAACAGAAGTTCTGTTTTTACCTTTTAGAATAGTGACTAGGATCTTTGAGAAGACATATAACCAAAGTGTTGTACTAAGTTAGTTAAAGAAAAGTAGAAACCCTAGATGAATGAAAATGTTTAACAATTTGGGTGCTAAAATATCTTAACCCATTGTTATCTATAAGAAAACATTTTGGACCTTTTGAACAGTTCAAAATTTATCTACTGTCATCTTAAAAATGGTACCTTGATTTTTTTTCTAATCTTTGTGATTTGTATGCATTGATTATTCTTCTATGTTATTTTTTGATATCTTCTCTCTAAAACTTTATGTGTTTTTTTCTTACTTTAGAAATCTGTGGAACAAGCAGTTATCCCACTGATAAGTCATCTTTTAAATTAGATACTGTTGTTGCTGAGACACTCGGACTTCATGATCAAGAGGAATCTGTAAGTAATCACTTAGCTTGGTGATTATATGAATTGTTAATAATTCACATGTCCACTTGGATCTGTTCTTAAAGAATTAAGAAGGAGCCAGTTATGATGGCACAGGGCTGGTGGGATGTGCTGAAGAGGCAGGGCTCTCTCTTCATGAGAATGAGCAAGGAAAAATCATTTTACCCCATCACTGTTATTGGATAAGGGCCTAGGACAAAACTTTTACATTATCTTTTCAATGCAGTCAGAGCCACACATCCTTAGGATATGAGTTGATTGAAGCTTAGAGGGTTTCTTTTGCTAGCCCTTTCCTGCCCTGCTCTCATGCTGCCTCCCCATGTTTATTGTAAGGAAACCTCCTTTAGATTGAACTCAGAACTTCAGAACTGAGTTCTTCTGACAGCCATTAAATTTTTACTTGATTTGAAAAATGATCTGAATTTTAAGAGCCTACCAATTCAGCTAAACATAGTTCTTAAAAGTTGGGTCAGAGACTGTCTTAATTACTTTACTACATTCCTATGTCTAATTTACTTCTTTTTTTAATCTTATAACATAAAACATTTGAAGTTCCCAACCTTAAGTTCTTGGTGTTTGGGTTTCTTGTTCTGTTTTTTGTTTTATTTATATGTATGTCTACCTGTTGGTTTGTATATGTACTAGTCAGATGCCCTTGGAGGCTAGAAAAGGTCCTGAGACCTCCCGGAAGCTGGAATTAGAAGCAGTTGTGAGCTGCCTCATATGAGTGCTGAGAATCAGACTCTACCCTCTGCAAGACGAGCAAGTGCTGCTTAGCCACTCAGCTGGTTCTGGAGCCCCAAATCAGAGGGTTGTCATCTGTTTGTAGTACTGAGAACCCAAGGTTTCACAAATGCTGGATTAAGTTCCGTTTTGATAGAATTTAAGGACTGGGGATTTAAATGGCTCAGTGGCCAAGCATTTGCATAATGCATACAAAGCCCTGAGTTTGACCACTAACAGTACTAAACAAGTAACAGATTTAAAATAGTCCTTTGCTTTTCTCTTGGAAAACTGTCTTGCTGTTAAGTTTCTAAAACTTGAGTTAGTTTTTCATTGCATTTTGATTTTTACAGTTTTAAAATTCATTCTGAAATGATAGTGGGTGATTTTTAGCTTGTGAACATTTATGTGTGTTTAATCTCTGGTTCCTTACTAGCCATAGATCTACAAGTTCAGCTATGAGATATACTAAAGAAGAAGCTATCAGAGGACTTTTCTTGCAGTCTGATTTACAGACAGCAGCATCTTTACCATTCCTGAGTATATTACAGGCACAGAATTTCAGATCTATTGAACTTGTGTTTTAATGATTCCCAGTTGACTTGTATGCAATCTTGAGAATTTCCTCTAAAGTTTCCTGTAAAGTTCACCTGTATTTTCTACCCTTCATTTAAACATATTTTGGTATTGAACTATTTCTATGCAGTAGTAAGTTATATAAAGTATTAAAATGCTAGTGCTTTCTTCTCTTCATATTTTTATTGTGATAAAATTTAGATAATAAAATTAGTCACTTTAAAGTCTGCAGTACAGTGATATTTATACATTCACAGTAATACAACTCTGTTCTCTGTCTGATTACATAGTTCTTCATTCTGGTTCCTTTTACTTCATATATTTTGGGGCTTTATTTGCATTGTAGCATTTGTCAACTTTAAGCATACTTTTCTATTGAAGGAACCTCAAAGTCCTGCGAGCCCTCTTGGAAATGAGCTCTTCCACTGTCTCAAAGAAGATCACGGAAAACAGCCTTTTATGGAGTCTGCAAGAAGTAACGAAGATAGTTTACGGTATTATATATATTTGTTTTGTTAGTGTAGCTCCATAAACCCTGCACGGCTGATTTCAGCAGTACTGCACTCCCCAGAGTGGTTGCAGACACTGTGTCTACATTCTTCTCCTGCATCATCAAGCAGTATTAAGAGCTCCCAGTCTTGCTTTACCCCATTAAATACAGTCATCGCATTGTGTCTCCAAACATTACATGGTGTGAAAGATTTACTCTGTTATATTTGTGTGTGAGCCTGTGTGTGAGTGAGTGAGTGTGTGTGTGTGTGTGTGTGTGTGTGTGTGTGTGTGTGTGTATGTATGTATGTATGTATTCATTCCCAGGAGGTAACGGGTCAGAAGCCCTTGAAATGGAATGACAGATGACTGTGAGCCACTGTGTGGGTACTGGAACTCAACATGGATCCTCTGCGAGAGTTGTCAGTGCTTTTAACCACTGAACCAACTGTCTAGCCCTTTTTTGTTTTTGTTTTGTTTTTCTCGAATTTCATAATAGTTACATAACAGTACCTATGTTGGTAAAGCATTCTTGAATATGAATTGATTGAAGCTTAGAGGATTTATTTTGCCATCTCGTTCCTGCCCCTTCTCTCATGCTTCCTCCCCATATCCTGCTTGCTTTTAGGTACATCTGTTAATAACTTGTCAAGTGACTTTTATTCACCTGTTCCTCTTTTCTTTAAATGGATAACAAAAATGTGACTCCAAAGGTTGAGTATCGTACTTAAGATCATGTAGCTATTGAGAACACTTACATTCAGTTCTGTAGTTTAGGAATTTTTTTCTTTGGATTACTTGTAAAATTTAATAATAGCAAAAGACTTTGGAGTCCTCGTGGGCTTCATTGCTACTTTCATCTTTGGTTCTGCACCTTGTGTTAATCATCTGCTTCTAATAAGTGGATAACACCTTACTATTCTGTATCAAGAAATGTTTTCTTAATATATACTGCTTTTTAAATTTTTACCCCATTTTCAGTTTTAAAAAACTTATATATATTCTTTATTTATTTAGATTTTCAGACTCTACTTCAAAGACACCTCCCCAAGAATTTACTACTCGGGTGTCATCTCCAGTATTTGGCGCTACCTCTACTGTGAAAACTCATTTGGGTTTGAATACAAGTTTCTCCCCCTCTCTTTTAGATATTGGGAAAAAAAACCTTCTGAAGACAGCTCCCTTTAGCAACATGTCTGTTTCTAGGTCAGAGAAAGTTAGATCCAAATCCGAAGATACTGCTCTTTTCCCACAACATGGTCTTGGGTCTGAAGTAAAGGTCATTAGCCAGTCACTTCCTAGTAAGCAGATACTTACAAATAAAAATGTAAGTGATTCTGGAGATGAGCGGGGTAGCGCTGATCACATGAAGGATGCTGCTACTGATAAATATTTGGTGCCTTTGAAGTCATTGGGAGGCAAAGCATCCAAAAGGAAGAGGACTGAGGAAGAAAGTGAGCATGCAGTAAACTGCCCCCAGACCTGTTTTGATAAGGAAAATGCCCTTCCTTTTCCAATGGAGAATCAGTTCTCCATGAATGGAGACCATGTGATGGATAAACCTCTGGACCTGTCAGATCGGTTTGCAGCTACTCAGCGTCAAGAAAAGAACCACGCAAATGAAACTTCTAAAAACAAACTTAAACAAGCGACTATTTACGAGGCTTTGAAGCCCATTCCAAAGGGCTCCTCCTCAGGCCGTAAAGCCTTGAGTGGGGCCTGCATGCTAGCCAAAGACTCTTCAGAAACATACTGTTTACAGCAGCGTATCCTCCAGTCCTCTAGTAAATTCTCTCCAGACCATAAAACACTATTACAGATAAAAGAAGAAAATCCTGTCTTCAAAACACCTCCATGTTCACAGGAAAGTTTGGAGACAGAGAATCTTTTTGGTGATGTAAAGGTTTGTATTAAATGTTCAGAGATTTTGATTAAAATTGTTTATGATTTCATTTAGGGGCTAATAATTATTTCTGTTTAGGGTACTGGTTCTCTTGTGCCAACAAAAGTAAAGAGCAGATCAGTCCGTGGAGGATGTGAGCTTACATCAGTCCTTCAGTTAAATCCCTGTAGAGTTGCGAAAACAGCGTCTCTGCCAAGCGACCAAGGTGTGTGCATTACAAACAGGATCTCTCCTCTTTTTAATTGGGTGACATTTACAGTCTTTAGACAAATTTGGGTCAAGGGGAATCTTACTTCTTTCCACATATATCTGTGTTGATAGCATTATTCTCACTGGTTTCATCTCACCTTGGAGTTTTCCTCTCATGCTTTTTCAAAAATCATTTTAAATACTTTGATACATAGTTTTAGATGATTGTAGATTTACTTATGTAGTTATTTCTTACTTCCTCTGTAAAAGCTCTTAAAACGTATTTTAACAATTCATTTGGGGTTTTTGTTTGTTTGTTTTTTAGTTTTTAGAGGGAGTTTAGTTTGGTTTTAGAGGGAGGCAATACTAGGAATTGACCCCAGGGCCTTATCCATGCTAAGTAAGCAGCTTGCCACTAAGCTCCATCTGCAGTCCTAAACTGTGCATAATGTTTACAGATAATTCATTTAGAACTTGCTCTTTACTGCTTAGATAGCCCATCCTTTTTCTTTGCATTGAAATGTTTGTCTATAACCTTTACAAGTTAATAGGTCTTTAACTTGTTTAAATCTTGTAGTTACATGTGCATGCACACACCCCACCTCTGTGCATGTGTATACATGTGCTTGTGCATATCTGTACAAGTACACGTGAAGGTGTGCGTGCCTGGCATGTTGTTACTTAGCCTCTGACCACCTTATTTTTAGGTGGCCTCCCATTGGCCTGGAGCTTTCTGTAGGCTGGCTGCCAGCAGGCCCCAGGGACCTGTTTGTCCTGTCTCTGCTGTGCCTGGACTTTCTGACTAGGTTTAGGGCCTTTACTTTCTGAAGTCTCCCAGCCCCTAATCGTGTTATTGAAGCAGTTTGCCCTAATCTGTATATCACTGCTTTTGTTCGTCCGCCACTCACCACTGCTGTGCTTCCGGTGCAGGATTTTTTTTTTATCTTTAGCATTTATCTTTGTTATTCCTTCATTATTGATTTATTTCCCTTCTCACCTGAAGCACATTATTTAGTTGTTCTTCTTGTACAGGTTTCAGCCCCAAAGTGAAAGTGTTTGGTTTTGTTTTTTGTTTTGCCACTATCATTCCTGACTTTTTCCTTAGCTTTTATGTTTGATTTGTTTTCTTCACTATACCTTAGAGATCACACTCTGCCCATACACTCTGCACAGTTTGCTTGCAGTTAGCGTCATCTTGCTTCATGTTCTTAATCTGCGGTTCATGGTTGATCTACTATAAAACATTAAAATCTAAACAATTTTACAATTTTAACTTTTAAACAGTTACTTTATTGAATTACTGATCACTTAGCCTTGTGTTGAATCCAGTAGTTTTGGTATACATGCAGAGCTGTACAGCTGTCTATACAATCTTTTTCCCCCTTCCCTTCCTCCCTCTTGCTCAAGCCCCACTCCGTCCAGCCCAGCCCCGACCCGCTCAGTCCGGCCCAAAGGTTATTTATTTATTTATTTATTTATTATATGTAAGTACACTGTAGCTGTCTTCTGACACCCCGTAAGAGGGCATCAGATCTCATTATGGATAATTGTGAGTCACCATGTGGTTGCTGGGATTTGAACTCATGACCTCCGGAAGAGCAGTCATTGTTTTTAATGGCCGAGCCATCTCTCCAGCCATGTATATAAAATCTTGAGTTTATCATCTTAAGTGCTTTTTCTTCCTTTGCAACTCTAGTTGCCACTGGTCTAATTTTTATCTCCACAGATTGAAATATAGAAGTCTTACATGAATAGACCTATTCGGTATGAAGTCTTTCGACTCCCTTCCCTTTACATAATGTTTTATTTCATCTTTATTGTCGCGTGTGATGTGTAGGTCAGAGGACAACTTTTTGCAGTTCTCTCTTTGTCCTTTCACATCGGTTCCTAGGTTCAAGCACCTGTGCCTGCTGACACTGTTTTCAGTTGCCAACCATACTTTACTATACAGCAGTATCCCATCCCTATTTATTGCTGAATAAAATTTCATTCTGTGCTGTCAGGTTTTCATCAGTTAATACAGGTTTGCAGGTTTGCTGTCAGGTTACCTTTGTGAATAATGTTGCTATGAGCATTTGTGTACAGGTTTTTCTGAGAATGGGTGTTGTCTTTTTTTTTTTTTTTCCTTTTTCCCAGTTGACCTGGGACTAAAATTGCTGAACCAAATATCAGCTCCTAGTTTGACCTTTTAAGGAACTACCCCAAACAGCTAAGCCATTTCAGAACACTGCAATTGTATGAAGACATTAGACTTTCCAAATCAGTATATATACATAAACACTCAGTCTAGCTGTCTTCATGGATGTGAACAATATCATTTTGTCTTGCATTTTTCTAATAGCTAGGTATATTGAGGACATTTTTCATAATGATTATTGGCCATTTGAACTGTCTGGTGAGATTCTTTATGTACTCTGAACTGGGGTATTTATTTATTTTATTTTTTAAGATTTTTTAAATATTATGTGTATGATTGTTTTGCTTGTATGCATATTTGCACCTTGTACGTGCTGGATGTCAGAAGTGGGTGTCTGATCCCCTGGGACTGACGGTATAGACATGTAGGAGCCTCCGTATAGATGCTAGGAACCAAACCCAAGTCCTCTACAAGAGCAGTTAGTGAGCCATCTCTCTTGTGGATATTTATTTTTTAGTATGTGTTATGGGAATTCTTTATATATCCTAGATGTCCTTCATCAGACAGGTGATTTGCATAACATTTTCTATTCCGTGGGCCCCCTTTAAAACAAACAAAAAAAAAGTCTTAAATTTGTGCTTCTTTCCCTGCCCCACCCTCCTTTTTCCAAGATATGTCATTTGAAAATATCCAGTGGAGTGTGGACCCAGGAGCAGACCTGTCTCAGTATAAAACGGATGTTACTGTAGTAGATGCAAAGGTAAGCAGAGAAACTACAACTAACGCTCATTTGTTTCTACTCTAGTGAACCATCAGGTTCTCCTTGAAATACTTCCTTACACATTCCACTTGCTGTGCATGTGATTGTGTGTACACATTAGTGCACACCATGTGTATTATACATCATACATGTAGATGTCAGACCATAACCCTCAGATCCTCTTCTTCTACCACGTGAGTCCTGGGGATCAAACCCAGGTTGTCAGGCTTAGTGACAGGTACATTTACCCATTGAGTCATCTTGTTAGCTCAAGATAGTAACTTCTTAACACTTGTGTGTATTCTCTCGGGAAACAGAAATAATACCTTTTCTTCTAACACAATGCTAATTTTGAAAGGTTAATAATACTTTCTGATTTTTAAAGGCTTTTGATATAAGCATTAATTTTGTCTTTTTAAATAACAAAAAATTAGTTGCATATTCCAAGTGATTTTATTTTTATCAAAAAGCATCCATTCTCTGTCCTCAGTTATTTTTGATAGGATCTCATTGTACAACCCAGACTGGCCTCATACTTACTATTCTCCTACTTCAGCCCCAGTGCTGGAATTGTAGGTGTATACCACCATTCCATCATGTCTTGACTACCTTTAATGTTTTTAGATTTTAGATGTATTTAATTTTTTGTATGTATGAGTTTTGCCTAATGGTGCCTGAAAAGGTCAGAAGTTGGAGTCATGTCCCCTGGAATTGGAGTTACAAATTGTGAATGACCATATGAGTGCTGGGAATTGAACCTGGGTCTTCTGCAAAAGCAGCCAGTACTTTCAACTACTAAGCCATCCCTCTAGCACCTTGATTACCTTTTAAAAAAAAAAGAAAAAAGTACTGTTAAGACATTAATTTTTTCCCATTTGACTTTTTAAAAAAAATGTGTGTGTGTGTGTGTGTGTGTGTGTGTGTGTGTGTGTGTGTGTGTATGTGTGTGTATGTGTGTGTGTGTATCGATCTGTCTCATCATGTAGCTCTGGCTGTCCTAGAACTCACTATGTAGACAAGGCTGGCCTTGAACTAAGGAGATCCACCTCTGCCTCATGAGTGCTGGGATCATTATTCCCAGCTATTTGGGGTGGGGGAGGTTGTCTGGCTTGTTGTTGTTTTGCTTGTTTGGCTTTGCTTTAAATGGTACTAGAAATGTTTGCTCTGTGTTCAGGTTCTACATAATTTGTGAAATTCTCCTACTCTGTGGCATATTAGGAAATTATTTGGTTTATTAAAGTTACACATAGCTGTGGAAAAACCAAATTTGATTATTCAAGTTACTTGTCATGAGCATTAAAGTTTGTTACAGCAAGGTGGATTAGAGAAGGTAGGTAAAGCATGAGGGCTTGAGTGGTGAATTAATCTCCAGGTCCTTGGCCACGGTTCTTCCTGACATTGATACAGACTGTTTATGTATTGAGGCTAAAATGTTCTACTGGCAAGAAAACCTAGATCTCTTCCTGAGATACAAAAGTAAATATAGCTTAATGCTTTAAAATAGTAAAATTTGCTGGGTGGTGGCACACACCTTTAATCCCAGCACTCAGGAAACAAAGGCAGGCAGATCTCTCTGAGTTTGAGGCCAACGTGGTCTACAGAGTGAGTTCCAGGACAGCCAGGGCTACACAGAGAAACTCTGTCTCAAAAAATCAAAACACTTACCTGGCAGGGGATATGCCATGATCAGGAAGGTGGTTTTCCTAGAGCGAGGCTTATCCATTGCACTCCAGATGTGTGATTTCTCCAAATTCGGGAAACTCAACTGGGTGATTTGTGGTAGTAGTGAACTGTGTTTGTGTTCTCCCCTGCAGAAGAAAATTAAAAAACAAAAACAAAAAATAAAATAGTAAAATCTTATTAGAGTTAACCCTTTTTGTTGTTAAAAGCAGATATAAGACTGAAGAAATAATTGCTAAACTTTTGGATTTTTAAAATATTTAGGCTAGCAGTCACTCACGATTAGGAGGAGAGACAGTGGACATGGACTGTACACTGGTCAGTGAAACCGTGCTTTTAAAAATGAAGAAACAAGAGCAAAGAGAAAAGAGTCCAAGTAAGATTTGCCTTGATTTGGGTTACTTTAATCAAATATGGGATGAGATGTATAGTCATATAATTATAGTAATAAGAGCAGTAACTTTCCAAACTAGATTTTGGGGCTCTTTTTTCCATGTAGTATATTCTAATCACACTTTCCTCCTTTAGCTCCTCCCAGATCCTCCTGACCTCCTCACCCGGCCAATTCCATGCCTTCTTTTTCTGTCTAAAAAACAAAAACCAAACAAAAAAAGAAACAACAAAAACTAAAATGTACAAGCAATAGACCAATAAGACAAAAACTGCCCAAAGTTATATAATACAAAAAAAGTCTACAAAAATACCATTGGTTCTTTTTATGTTGACTGACTACAGCTGGGCATGGGGCCTACTCCAAAATGTGGTTAAAATACCCAGTGAGACGCCATTATTGAAAACTATTTTTTTCTTGCAAGTGGTTGTCAACTGCAAATAGCTTCTTGATTATGTGAGGGAGCCTTTGTGCTCCTCCTTGGTGCTGGGACCCCATCTGGCTTGAACCTATGCAGGCAGGTTCTCTACCTGCTGCCACTGCCTCTGTAGGTCCCGCAGTGTCGGAGAGATGCTCTCTCCTTGAAGTCATCCATTGGCTCCGGCTCTGGAGTCTTTCCATCTCCTCTTCCACATAGATCTCTGATCACTAAAGGGAAGTGTTTAATGACAATATCTTATTTAGGACTGAATGCTCCAAAGTCTCTCCACTCTGCCCATTGTCCATTGTAGGCCTATGTGTTAATTCCCATTTACTCCAAGTGGAAGCGTCTATGATGATGGGTGAGCAAGGCCCAGACATGAGTATAGCAAAATGTAGTCTAGTCATTTTATTGCTTACGACATTAGTATTTGGTTTTTCCCTAGGCCCATGACCTCTCTAGACTCTTGGCTTCCCTAGCAGTGTTGGGCCTGGGTTCCGTCTCGTGGAAGGGCCTTACACACAATCAGAGCAGGATAGTTCTACCCACACTGTTTATGGCAGCATATCTTGAAGGTCGCAGGGTTTGTAGCTGGGTTGATGATTACTTTCTCCTGGTAGCTTGCAGACTACCTTCCATTACCATGAACAGTAGCTGGTAGGGGTGAAGCCTCCAGTTAGGTACCTGCTTGACGTCCCCATGTGTGTTGAGATACATAAGTATCATCTTTTTTCACTTACAGCCATAGGTACTTACCATCAGTTTGTGGAGAGCCACCAGTAGCCTTGGCAGTAGCCTGAGATGTTTAGCATTTCATGGGTCCTCTTTGTCCAACAACTCAACTGGATATAATCCATTCTTGGCACTGGAGGTTTCACTTGTGGTATAAGGTGTCTCTTTGGGCAGTGTCTTCCCACTATTGGATGACTCCATTTAGATTCTTTTTGTATATTATATATTCTAAAAACTTTTACAGTAACAAGTTTCCATATGACCCCTCAAGTGGCCCTTACTGTTCTCATTGGCATTCCTCACCCCTCTTCTATCCCCCTCATTTAATCCTCTCACTCCAGTTCCCCTTGTTTGTTGTCCCCCACCACCACCAACCCCATCTCTCCATAGCAATACATTCTATTTCCTTTTCTTTGGGAAATCTTCCCTTTCCCAATAGTCCCTTACTTTGTACCTAACCTCTATGGTTATACGTATGGATTGTAGCATGCATATTGATGTCTTAAAAGCTAACATCTCCATATAAGAGAAAACAAAATATTGTCTTTGGTTGTCTGGGTTACCATACTCTAGATCAATGGTTCTCAACTTGCATGTCACAACCTCTTTGGGGTCACATATCAGATATCCTACATATCAGATATTTATGTTACAATTCATAATAGTAGCAAAATTACAGTTAGGAAGTAGCAATGAAGTACTCTATGGATGGGTCAGCACAACATGAGGAGCTGTATAAGGGATCACAGCACTAGGAAGGTTGAGAACACTGCTCTAAATGACGGTTTTCCAGCTCCACCCATTTACCCGCACATGTCATAATTTCATTTTTTAAGAGCTGAATAATAGTCCACTGTCTAAGTGTACCAATTTTCAGTATTTATTTTAAATTGTTTTCTCCCTCTTTGGTAATGTTAGGAGTGGTTTGGTTTTTAGATTTTTGAGAAAGGAGTCTTGTTATGTAGCTCAGGCTAGTCTTGAACTTGCAGTCTTTCTGTCTCAGCCTCCTTAGTTCTGACATTATAGACTTGATTACTATGCCCAACCTCCAGCTATGTCAATGTTATGTTCTTCCTTAGGAGAGTTCAGTTTGGTTATTTAAGGGGAAAAGAAATCTTTTAGCCACAGTGACTTTTAGTTCACTTCAGGGGTTCTGAAGGTCTGTCCAGTAGCTAGTTTGTAAACAAAGTTTTATTGTAATGTGGCTTTGTTTGTTGAATACATTACCTGTGATTGTGCAAGACCACAGTTGGCTAAGTGGTAGAGACTTAATGGCTCCATGAGCCTAAACTATTCCCTGTGTAATTTTTTTTAGAAAAAATGTTTGCTATCTCTGGTGTAGACTAATTTTAGTATATAGTGCAAAGGTGACTCTCAAGAGCCTTTTTAGAATTACAGTTATTTTCTGATGCAATTTGATAAGATGGAGGAATCTGTAGAGAATAATAGACTTAGAAATTATTACTAAGAAAAGGAAGTATATATAATGAGTTAATCTTTTGCATTCTGCCTCTAGCAAAAGAAGACTTAGTCAATCAGGAGCATCTACCCCTTTGTAGTAAGAAGAATTTGTTAAATCTTTGTTATTGTTAAAATCTTGATTTTTCTAAAAGACAAGGCAACAACTAGGACTGGTGGGCAGTAATCCTAGCAGCATGTCTACCTATAGAGGCACATAGCATGAAGAATTGTCACATATCACCAGGGCCTGCCCATGAAGACACAGTGCTAAAATCAAAGGGAAGCAGTGAGGACTCCCATCTGGGTTTACATTCTGCACAGTTGTCCACAGCCTATCCTCTTAGGCTAAAACACTTGAAACATATAGTCTTTTTTACCCTAAAGTTTATTTTTTTTAAATGTATTTTACCTGCACATACATACATACATACATACATACATACATACATACATCACACACACACACACACACACACACACACACACACACACACACAGTGTGTGTGTATCACATGTGTGCTTGGTCTCTATGAAGATCAGAAGATTGTATTAGCTCCCCTGAAAGTGGAGTTACAAATGGTTGTGAACCACCATGTGGATGCTGGGAAACAAGCCTGGGTCTTCTGCAAGAGTAGCAAGTGGTCTTAACTGCTGAGCCATCTCTCTAACTCTGAGATGGCTTCTTTGGATGAAATTCTCTCTTAGTGCCCTAAATGCAGGGAGAAATTTTCAGTAGTCTTTACTTAAGTTACTGGTTCTCAGTAGTGAATAGCAAATCATATGACCAAGCAGATGGCTGTCAACATCATATTGCAAGAACTGTATTTGTAATGCTACAGTGGTTGAAGCCATATTTGAAGGAGCGGGGCTCTGCCTTGTTAAAGTAAACCTCTTTAATGCAGACGCAAGATACACCAAATTCTCAATTACTGCTAACATCTCTGTACCCCCATTGTATTAGACCTATGAGGTGCAGTGATAGAAATATCAGAAAGTATGTGGTATCTTTGTACAAGTATTTCACACTCAGAAGTTAGACCAACCGAAAGTAAGTTAGCACTGTGGTTCACTAACACCTATACAGAGTGTTTTGGAGCGTGTATGGCATCAGTACTTGCCATATCACTTAAAGGCCATTTATAAATTTGAAAAAAAAAAAAAAAAAGCAATCCAGTAAATATCAAAGAAAAATTGCAAAATAGGAAATATTTTGCTAGAACTGAAATAAATGGAACACCTGCTCCATGGGATTTACATTTTAACACAGAAGAAACTAGTGAACTTATAACTTGATAATGATGAAGGTAAATACAGAAATAAATCAAGGTAAGAGTAGTAGAGATCTCTGGATTGAGGATTTCGGGCAGTGTAGCTATTTACACTGACCAGTCGTCGTTGGCTCTGGTCTGTCATACTTGATGGGCAACTGAATCTCTGATTTTCTTAAACTGCAACTTTTAACATTGACTCTAGAATGATGATGTAGCTACTGTGTGAAGATGAAGTCAGTGTTTTGATGTAGTAGACAGGATATGACATCTTCATTTCTATCCATTTTAAATCACCAAAACAATTGTTTTTTAAAAGGAGTAAATTTTTGCTGCTTTATTAGGCAAATAAGTGAAATTTCATAGTTTAATGTCTGCTTATTTATACACTTGTTTGTATTTAGCATTTTCTTTATATATTATAGTGTATCTTCTAGTCCTCACAGTTTCCTTGATAAGAATTCTTTTGATCTTTGTGAATTATATGGGAACTGATAGAGTTGAAAAGACGTCAGCATTTGTAAGAAGTCCAGTTATATGAAGTAACAAAAGCTAGCTTTCTTCTCATAGTACAACACTTGAAGTCACACATAAAAATCTGTAAGTGAACAGTAACTACTAGGACCTAGGAGTTTATCGTTACCTCATATGCCTCTTGTGAGAATTAAGCCCCATTGAAAGAATCTTGACTTAAAGGTCTCTAAATACTTAATTATATATATTATAGTATGTTACCCAGTTTGAGTCACTGAGTTCTACTCTTTTAACTTTACAGTTCATAGCTACTATTCTTAGCACCATCTTTTTAGCATGTCCATGACTGCCTCCAACTCCATATTCAGTAAACCACTGTTTACACCTAGATCTGAAGTCTATAGTATAGTTGTGGGGTTTTGGGTTTTCTTTTTAAAGTATCTTTAAACACTCCATTACATGTGTTAAGGTTTGTCATCCACTTAACATTCTCTCTTGGCAAGTTGTCATAAAACTAATGATCTTAGAATTAGAATCACTTTTACACGAGTATCTATAAGCAATTCATTATACCCATCTATTTGAAGGTATTTACAATCCACATGTAAAAATCTATGACATCATTTTATGGTGGTTGCTATTAATACATTTCATATTGGATTGCATAGAAGGCCAATACTTGCTGACTGCTAAGCCAATGCTTTTTTGTATAGATGGAGACATAAAAATGAATGATAGCTTGGAAGATATGTTTAATCGGACAACACATGAAGAATATGAATCCTGTTTGACAGATAGCTTCTCCCAGGTACCAGATGAAGAACTGTCTGACACCACAAAGAAACCAAACAGTACGTCTTTTTTCTCTTTAATTGTGTATTTCCTATTACACTGAGTTCACTAAATCATCAAGCTAATTAATATGGGATTGATTAAAATAGTAACAAAAGTTTCATGTTTATTATATAAATTTCTTTTTAGATTATTAAGAAAATTATGTGTATGTATGTTTTGCCTGTGTGTATGTGTCTATATACCACATATGTGCCTTGTGCCCATGGATGCCAGAAAATAACATTGGATCTCCTGAAACTGGTATTTCAGAAGGTTGTGAGTCGCCATGTTGGTGCTGGGAATCAAGCCTGGACCCTCTCGAAGAGCAGCCACTTAACTCTTAACCACTTAAGCCTTCTCTCCCAGATTATTTTTTATTTGAAATAATTTCAGACTAATGGAAGAATTAAAAAAAAAAAAAAAAGAAGTTCAGAGTGTTCACCTATACCTCTTTATGAGCACTTCTTTATGCCGACGTTTCACACTACGGAGATATTTATTAGAGCTAAGAAATTAATCTTGGTTTGATAGTATAAATTTCGTGTGTGTGTGTGTATGAAATTTATAATATATATATATGAAATTTTATATATATATATATAAATATATATGTTTACATATTATCTTAGGGTTTTATTGCTGTGAATAGACACCATGACCAAGGTAACTCTTATAAAGAACGACATATAATTGGGGCTGGCTTACAGGTTCAGAGATTTAGTCCATTATCATCAAAGTGGGAACATGACAGTGTCCAGGCAGGCATGGTTTAGAAAAAGCTGAGAGTTCTACATCTTCATCTGAAGGCAGGATGCTGGCTCCCAGGCAGCTAGGACAAGGGTATTAAAGCCCACACCCAAAGGCTACACCTACTCCAAGGCCACACCTCCCAACAGTGCCACTCCCTCGGCCAAGCATATACAAACCATCACACACATATATAGTAAAAGTATGAGAAAGTTTAATGTCACATTGCGTTTTTGCTCACAGCTTTCATGGTCGTTACTGAAAATAAGTTTAAATCTACATTCCTATGTTTGACTTCTGGTGAGTCCCAGTTCTGTATTTGTGGATAATTGTTAGATACCTTTGTGCCTTAGCAGTTTAAACTATAAATATCTGAGCCGTATTCCATTTATTTCTTACCAAGTAATTTCTTATTTTTTCAACCATAGGGATAAAATATAAGGTTTAAATTCTCATTTTCACAACTCACATGCTAAAGTTTTAACTGATTTTCCTCATAGGAAAAAGAAAATTTAGGGAACAATATCAAAAGCTCATTCTGACAGATTTTTATTTGCTAGACATTTGAACGGATCTGTTAGTAAGAAGTCAGTGTATGTAGACTTTGAGCAAGAAATCAAGAGTAAGAAGATAATTTGAGGACAAGAAGTTTACAGAAAGTAGACACTCCATAAAGTTTGAGTGGGATACCAAGGTGTTGAAGAAGCAGAAAAGAACTTCAGGTTTCTAACCTCTGGGATATAGCCTCACCTTAGTGGCAGAGTCAGCTCTCTAACCAAAGGATACAGCTATATAAAGTAAGCAGAGCTGACCAGTTCTATGGCTTGGTGGGTAAAGGTACCTATGGCTGCACCTGACTACTGAGTTCAGACTTTGGGGTCTTCATGGTAGAAGGAGGGAACCAACTCCCAGGATTTGTTCTGTTACCTCCACAGTCATGGTAGTGCCACACACATGTACCCACACATAGTAAACACAGTACAATAGAAATACGGGAGAGAGAACACACAGAGATTAACTGAAGCAACAAAAAGAATTGAGATGACACTCTGGGAATGAGGGAGGAAGGAGTTAGTTCCTAGAATCTTCTATGGCATCTCTGTAAGCGTCTAGACCCTGATACAGTCAACTTACAAAGTTTTGTTTTTCCTTTTTGTTCTTTCTGTTTGGTTGGTTGGTTGGTTGTGATTTAGTTTTGGATTTTGGTTTTGTGAGATAGAGTTTCTCTGTGTAGCCCTGGCTGTCCTGGAACTCACTCTGTAGACCAGGCTGGCCTCGAACTCAGAAATCCGTCTGCCTCTGCTTCCCAAGTGCTGGAATTAAAGGCGTGCGCCACCACCACTCAGTACATTTTTGTTTAACTACCCCAGATTTTATGTTCTCCGGACTCTCCAGGTTTCATTATCTGTCCAGTACCCATCTACCCAGGGGCTAAAATTAGAAATGTGAGAATCAGTTTTTACATACTTCATTTTTTATTACTAATCAGAATTAAATGTGCATTTAATTAAATGTGTATAATTTACAGCTATTGTCATTGTTTTGTGACAGACACACATCATAATAAAACTCTATGAATATCAAACTCATTATAGTATCAGAATAAATCACAGAAGTATACGAAAATGTATGAAAACAGGTAGGAATTATTTGCTGTGTTGGTAGTGGCTTGCCTACTATGTGAAAAAAGTCTATAAAGTATTTCTCTCTGTCTCGATTTAAAAACCTTTGCTATTTCACCCATTCTATGCATGCCTCCTAAATTTTACACAGAGTACTAGGATGACCTTATTTTAAATACAAATTGGATTATACTATGTTTTCAGCTAGAAAGTCTTCAATGAAAAGATAATTGAGTAATCAAGCATATGAAAAAAGTGTCCAATATTATTGGGACATTCTCTGGGATGATTAAAAATACTGACAGCCAAGTATCAGGGTGAGGAGCAGCGGGTCCTATGGTAAAAGGTCATAAGACAGCAACAACAGTTTCACGGTTCATTGTCAGCTTTGTACAGAATTGAATTTGTACCTATCACAGCATTTGATTCATATATATGTGTACATATATATGAATACATACACACATATATCTATATATGTGTATATATATATATACACATACATACATATACTTATGAAAAGTGAAAACAAAAAAGTTGTGCTTATGCTTATGATTGTTCATAGGGTTAGAATTGTAGCACTGAAAAAAAATTTTTTTTTTTTTGGTTTTGTGAGACAGGGTTTCTCTGTGTAGTCCTGGCTGTCCTGGAACTCACTCTGTAGAGCTGGCCTCGAACTCAGAAATCCGCCTGCCTCTGCCTCCCAAGTGCTAGGATTAAAGGTGTGCGCCACCACTGCCCAGCTGAAAAAAATCTTTTTAACAGTACTATTTATAATAACTTAAAACTGAAAACAGCCCACATATCCATCAAGAAGCAAGTACATCAAAACAACGCAGGTAAACATCCAACTTGCTAAGCTGAGAAAATAAAAATGATCTTTAAAAATTGTAAATTTTTTAGTATATAATTCAAAACAAGCTATGAGGTAAAGAAATCAATTAGTATTGAGGGAGATGTGGGAAAGAAACAGAAGAGGACTTTCCTGTATATCAGAAACAAAGAAATAACAGGAAAACCAGAAGTGACAGAAATTGTTAAGTTTTGTCACCAATTTTCTGATAAAATTCTTTAATATCTTAATTTTTCAGATCATGACCTATCTTAGGGATGCACTAAAAACAAATTAATAGAGCAAATAAGTGCAATATACTAAAAAATTTCTATTGATATCTCCTGCCAAATAATAACAGACATCTAGATAGTTCCATTAATCTAAAATACTTAATGTGGCAGGTTTGGTAGTGAATGCCTTTGATCCTAGCACTGGGGAGGCAGATAGGTAGGTGGGTCTCTGAATTTGAGGCCAGCCAAGGCCACATAGTGAGACCCTGTCTCACAATTAATTAATTAATCAATTAAATATTTCCTGAAATATAATCATTAGTTTAATGACTCTAAGGTAAGATAATCATCACCTTATGTAGATGAAAAGTGGAAAATTTAAATGAATTGCCCCCAGGACTCAAGTGTGAAAATCAATATCCAGGGAAGTTTGGTGCGTGCAATAGGAGTTTTCCAAGCAAACTAGTCACTTCTCATCAAGCTATATATGTATGAAATTGTTGTTTTGTTTACAGTACACAGTGATAAGCAAGATGGAATCAAGCAGAAAGCATTTGTGGAGCCATATGTTAAAGATAAGGAGAGGTAAGTAGGTCTCACTTTATATTACCAATGTGATTGGAAATACAACAGGACTGTCTTGGTCAGTCTGTAAGCTATTTAATTGTTGCTTTGATTAAAATAAATAATTTATAAGGAGACTCAAAACTACATAGTTTAAAAAAAAAGATGAAATGAAAAAGAAAAAAAGAATCATTTAGAGAGCCAGGCTCACATCTCTAAAACCAGCACTGGGAGACTAAGGCAAAACTGCATGTTTGAAACCAGGTTGGCCACACAGTGAATCTTTATCTCAAAAAAAAAAAAAAAAAAAATTGTTTATGGGGCGTGGGGCCTGAGAATAAGGCCAGTGAGTTCAGTGCTCACCTAACAGGCATAGGACCTGGGTTCAGCTCCCCAGCACCCTCATGAAAGCCAGGCATGGAGGGATGGCACACAGCTCATTAATTAACCCAGCACTGGCCAGTTTAACGGAGAAATCATTGCAGTTTGTTAGGGAACCTGTCTCAAAAACTGAGGACACTGTTGGGTGAGTAGGGAAGAGAACTGCTTGGAATCGACAGAATACATTGTGTGAAATTCTCAGAACTAAGAGTGGGAACATTTGAGGGCATCCTGATGTCCGCCTCTGACCGCCACATGTGCCCTCATGAGCAGGCACGCATGCTCGCGGCCTTTTACCCTGTACTGTAAACAGACTGAGAATGAGGCCAACCTGACATAAAAGCAAGTCTTGCCAGTGCAAATTATATTCCACAGCAGTGATGCTTTCTCTGCCTTATGGTAACAAATACTCTTTCATTTCGTTTTATTTTATTTTGAGCTTTGGGGATTTGTTGAACTATGTTCTTGTAACTTTCACGTGTGTGATACCGGGTCATGAGCCTTAGGTTGCCAGGCTTTAGGTTAGAGGACTTTTGAATCCTCGGAACAATAAATTTCAACTTAGATTTTGATCATCAGTGCTACTTTCTGCTTTTTCACAAAGATTGTAAATTTTGTTACTTTGAGTTATATTCTGTAAAATTTTTAAGTAAATTTAAGACATAATACTTATTCCAAAAAACATATACTTTTTTCTTCTTTATGAAGTTCTCAAAATGAGTCACTTAGTCGGTTATTCATTTTTAATTACACTTATTTATGTATTACTGGGGAGGGCGTCTTGGAGGATCAGGCGCCCTTCCTTCCTGCAGGTCACACTCGGGCTGTCAGGTCTGAAAGCCAGTGCCTTCATCTGCTGAGCACCTATCTCATCAGCCCAGGGGTTTTTCATTTCTGTCGAGAATTTTTATAACCTAAAACACAAAAATTTAATTAATTATATTTTAAAGACAGGATCTCACTGTGTAATTGTATAATTCTGGCTCACAGAGATATCTGCCTCTGTCTTTTGAGTGTTCAAATTAAAGGCCCAACCAGCACACCAGGCCCAAAATGATTTTTTTTTGTTTTGTTTTTGATTCTTATGAGTCTCTAAAAGAAATAAGTTGACATTTTGTCATTACATATTTAATTCCTTTTCTTTGTTACTTTCCAAAGAAATGAATCCTAGAATCCCAAATGTAAATAGGCAGTTTTATTTGCTTCATACACTCATGAATTTAAGAACCTGTGGTTTTGCCTCCGTTAATTACATTGGGCATCCTTAAAGTAGTGTAATATATTTAAGACTCGTCCTGCTACTTGAGATCACCAATAGTACTCAATCCTGTATGTGCAACATTTTTTCTACCCATATTTATGAAAAGGTTTTACACCATTTAGAAGATGCATTTTACAGCACTTTTCCTCACATATCCAAATTGTCAGCACTACTGCTTTTGTATTTGAGGGGCATTATGAGTAAAATAAGGATGCCGTGAATATAAGCATTGCCATGGCCAGTCTGATCCCCATGTGACTGCGAGTGGGTAGCACATACATATCAGATACTGGATAAAGGAGTCATATCCATCTAGGGCAAGATGGAGCATGGTGGTGCAGGATTTACACATACATACATACATACATACATACATACATACATACATACATAGAACTTCATGCATTTAAAACTGTTACATTATTTAGTCCCGAAAGTGTCCATGTAATAGTTTTAGACCTGGGTAACAAACAGCAGAAAATGAAACTACAAATAGTTCTATTGTCTAACTACAGTTGACTCATCCACCCCTGTTCCAATCCTCCTGGGACAAATAGTTCCCTGTACATCTTCTATAGCGTCCTTGTGTCTGATAGATGTTCTTGGCTGAGGCTAGGGAATTAGTTGACGTAGCAGACCTGAGTTTGGTTCCCAGCAGCCACATCAGATGGCTCACAATTGCTTATAACTACAGCTCCAGGGAATCTTCCCCCTCTAGTGGCCTGTGAGAAACACATACACACACACACACACACACACACACACACACACACACACATATGGTTGTGTGTGCAGGTACCCTTCAGCAAGTGATAGATGTTATATAAAGCTTTTTCTACTTTACTACTTTTCATCTGATTGCATTCCTGAGGCTTAGTTGAACTGTAATAATGATAGTTTTAGGTGTGTCATATGACTACTGTGACTTGTTCTCTAGCAGTAAACACGTTTTGTTCACCATGATGCTAGTACATCTAATGATACAGTGAATAGCTTTGCTCCGCATCTTTAGACAGAGTCGTAGATTAGTGTGACAATTCAGAGTAATACCTTCTATTTTAAATATTTCTTAGTAGCGTTTCACTAAGTTTTAAAATATGAGTAGTTGTACTTCTGAAACTAATGGGTAGCTAAGGAAACAGGAAGTGGATAGGGTAGAATGACGTCTCATTATCGTGATTGCTTCTCTTGCTGAAAATTCTAGAAAACTGTGTGGACTAGTTACTTGTCTCATTTAAAGCCTGTGCCCCTCACACAACACAAAGACGGGTTACTGTTTGATGTACAATACTGTCAACCTGACAGAAGCTAGAGTCACAGAGACATCATTCTACCCTATCCACTTCCTGTTTCCTTAGCTACCCATTAGCTTCAGAAGTACAACTACTCATATTTTAGAACTTAGTGACAAAATAACTCACAGAAGTAACATGAGGAAAGGAAGGATTTACTTTGTCTCACGGTTCTAAGATATAGTCCATTATGGTGGGGAATTCACAGCAGCAGGAATGGAAGGCAGCTTGCCATATTGTATCCCCAGTCAGGAAGCAGAGAGGGTGAATGATAACACTAAGCTCACTCTCCTTTTACACGGTCTGGGCCCCCATGGAATGGTGTCGCCCACAGTTAAGTTCTGTCTTTCACCTCAACCTGATCAGTAGTCCTAGGCATGCCCAGAGGCTAACCCTAACTTAGGTAGTCTCTCATAGATGTCCTCAGTGATTCTAGCTTCTGTCAGGTTGACAGTATTGTACATCAAACAGTAACCTGTTTTTGTGTTGTAGTAAGGGGCACAGGCTTACTAACCTTTTAAGTGACGCTTCCTTTGAGGTTTGCTATGCATGTTAGTATTCTACTGAATTCCTTGCTGCATATATTATATTCAGGGGAAAGGATACGGCAAAAATGGATTCTACATAAACCTAGATTTCATAAATTCTTTGAAAAAATATTGTATCTATCCAATGTTTTATCTATCCATTCATGCTCTCCCCTTTTTAATTCACACATTACTCTAAAGTGGAGTTCTTAAAAGTTAAAATACAGAAGGGACCTATAACTCAGTGTAGTTGGAAATAGAGTTATTTAAAATTGGTTTTGAAGAAAAATGCTTTCCAATTAAAGGGACATGATATCCAAATACCCTGAAGAGTAGCTATGTCCCCAAGGAAAATCACTTTAAAAGTCATCTTCTGTGTTTCCAAGTGTTTAGAATGTGTCATGTAGTTGTCTTCTAAACACTTAGATTTAAATTTTTATGTGTATATACAAATCATTAAACTAAGAAGGGAACCATTAGAGGAAGGAATGGGGAAACAGAAAGAGTGAATCGCTGTGACAGGAGAGCAACAGGGGCCAGTTGGCAGAGAAGAAGGAGCCAGACCAGCAAGTATGGGGAAATGAGGGGAGTGAAGGGACAGAGAGAGCAAGAGCAGAAGGGCACAAATAAAAACTGGCGTCTGAAAGGGCGCAGTGAGACCTGCTCCTTTGTGTGCCCAATGAAACATCCGTCTAAAGTGATACTTGGCCTATAGTAGACAATTAACAACACTTGAAAGAGTCACTTGTTTTACTAGTACACAGAAGAGTATCTCAAATAAAATGAGTGTTTTGGGGAATTATTTCTCCTTTGAATTCTTACAATTTAAATTAATATTTTAAACCAAACATCTTTCTAGTGACAAACAGGTTAACTTTCAATTCCTTTTTTCCCTCCAGAGAAACTAGCATACAGAATTTTCCTCATATTGAGGTAGTTCGGAAAAAAGAAGAGAGAAGGAAATTGCTTGGGCACACATGTAAAGAATGTGAAATTGTAAGTACTAATGTAAATACTACTTTTGAAGTGTGATTCTATAGATTATAAGTGCCTGATTTTAAAATCACAGCTACAGATCGTATTTCTGTTCAGAAACTTTGCTCACTACAGTAATAATAGAGAGAATAAGGAATGTGCCCACTAGCATTTATAAATAAATAGATTTAAAAAAATGAGAGTAAGAGCCCCCAGCTTGTCCTAGAGCCTGAGGCCTAACCCTAATTCTATTTTAAATTGCATTTACTTACTTTACTGTGGAGTTGGGTACATGTGTACCACAGCGAGGGTGTGGGGTCAGATCATCACTTGTGGGAATTGGTTTTCTCTTCTCATCATGTGGGTCCTGGGGACTGAACTTAGATCATCCAGCTTGGTGGGCAGCAATAACTCGCTGAGCCATTTTGCAGGTACCCTGCATCCTAATTCTTATGACTCTCTTGGGACATTATGTGACACTTTTTTGTAGTCACTTGCAAATGCTCATGTACATGTACCATTTAGGGGAAAATGATACTTCAGAAGGAAACTAACATTTATTCTTTTCACTATCTGGTCAAAGGTGTACCCATAACTTTTTAAAGCATCAGTACCACTATAAGCCTCATTTTTCTCTGAGACACTTTTCATCACAAAATATTAAAAATAAGATTGCCTTTATCCTTAGACACTTAGTTTTTACCTTTCTGCATTGGCTGTCTTATGCTGAAGAAGTCAATACTAATATCCTATTGATACGTTGTCCCACACAGGTTCTTTAATATCTTAAAATGTGCTGCTTTTAATTTCTGTCTCACTATCAGCTGTCAGATGCCCGCCTCAACATCTACTTTCCTCTTTTAAATTTTCTTATTAACTGCTATCTTTAAAATTTAATAATCAAAACACATTAAAATACCCTGTGAAAGTATGACATGATTACAATAAGGACTTGGTAAAAATATGCTCTTACAGCAGGAATATAGACTGGAACCCTGTTTTGAAAAACAATCTTGACAGTTGCCATAGTTGCTTTCTATTGTAAAGCATTATGGTAGAAAGAAGTCAGGGCAAAAACTCAAGGCAGTTTCCTGGGGGCAGGTACTGAAGCAGAAACCACGGAGGCTGCTGCTTCCTGGCTTGCTCCTGATGGCTGCTCAGCCTGCTTTCTTACAGAACCCTGGGGTGGTCCCACCTGCAGTGAGCTCGGTCCTCCCAGGTCAGTCTTTAACCAGAAAAAGGCCCCACACAGCTGCCTACAGGCAGTGTGGTGGAGACATTGTTTCCTCAGTTGAGGTTCCTCTTCCCGTATGACTTTAGCTTGCATTGAGTTGATTAAAAAATAAATAAGCAACCAGCACATCAGTACAAATGGAACCACGTATATGTTGAAACTTCATAGCACAAACATTGTCAGTTTTCCTTGTCAGTGATCAGTTCCTTTCATGATGTCCAGTCGTGATTCTTTCTTCATTTTCAGTAGTTCTCAGTTATTTACTGTAAAAGAGGTTTTTAAATGGAAAAAAAATGTTTAAGGAATTTATGAACTTAAATTTAATCTGTAGCTTACTGTCTGTAAATTAATCCCAATGTCTATTCTATACATTGTGAAAGTGTAAGGCAGGAACCACAGATGTCACGTGTGTAAAACAAATGTATTTCCTGCATTCAATTCCTATACTTCTTTTATATATCTGGGTTGGTTTTTTGGTTTGTTTTTTGTTTTCCTAATTTTCTTTTGAAGAAAGGTTCTAGTTATTCACTGCCTTTTGTGCATATCATTGATTTACCTCTCAGCAAACCCACTGATTTTTACCTTCAGACTGTTTCCCTTCACACTCACTCACTGTCTCCACTAACACCATCAGGTGTACACACAGACTCCATCTGCTGGAGTTGAACGTCACTCTGCCTTCCTTAACACACTTCGCCATTTAGGACTTGAGCAAAAAGACAGTCCTCAGACGTGCTTACCCCGTATTCTCCCTCTCTTTTGATTCTTAACCCTTATTAAACACCATGGTGACCTAATGATCTTTTAGGAAAAAGTTAAATCACGCCAGTGTTCTGCCAGTACCTTTCAGTGTCTTCTCAGCTAAGTGGAGCCCAGACCCAGGGGTAGCTCAGTGCTAGGTATGCAGGCAGGGTTGGCAGTTGTCGGTGCAAGCCTCTGTGGATAAAGGAAACGGTCCATTGATTGACACGTGATACAAGCTGCTTCTCATTTACAAGCAAGCATTTCACAGAGCCACCACTGACTGTGTTACTACTGCTACAGTATCAGCAGCAAGTATTATTTTCTTAGAATGTTAAATTTAAATAGCTTTTTAGCTTCTAGTTTATAATCAGTAAACATGCCACTCTGGTTATTATTCCTAAGTGGAAAAACTTACCAGTTGTTATTGTTAGTATTATGCAGATTTGCCAGCAGAAGAAAGAGAAAAGAAATTGGCTTCCTGCTCAAGACACCGATTTCGCTACATTCCACCTAACACACCAGAGAATTTCTGGGAAGTTGGTTTTCCTTCGACTCAGACATGTCTGGAAAGGGGTAGGAATATAGATTTCAGTATTTTAGAATTTTTTAAAACATATTGTATAGACTTAAGTCTGAATATTAACCTTTTCTCTATAACTCTCTTTTTCCTGTGCTATAAGTTAAGTGCTGCTTCTATAACATACAAGTAAATTCCTGAATGGGAAGGCTTTCTTTCCACTGTTCTGGTATTTGACTTGAGACTAGACATTGTTTATAATCACTTTGATGTGACTATATATATTAGCCTGGCTTGTCATTCAGATTTCAGAAAGCAGTTTTATACTGTCAGGATGACTCTTAAGTAAATGACCTTACAGATGTTGACGTACAGCCAGTTCCATCACACTGGGCATTCTCATTTACTGTGCATCATAAAAGCTAGTTCTTGGAGCAGTGATGTCTGTTCCTCACTGTCACCAGCAGCATGCCGCTAAAACAAGTGGTAGTTCTGAGTTTGCGTGATATGACTGGCAAATATACAACATTCAGATTATAATCTGACTATGAGGTCTATGACACTTAACTTATTTGTAGCCTTTTGGTCTTAAGCCTGTAATTAAGTTATTAATATTTAAAACTTTTACCCAGGGAAAGATAAAGCAATGAATAAATATCAAGTGATAAAATGACCAGCTCGACTTCCAGTTCAGCTTCACGCTCTTAGAGTATTCTTCAGACTCGTGAAGGCCTGCTCGGGACTCACACCTGTAGGTGTCGTCCCCACTTTCGGAGAAGCTCCAGATATTTAACTCTAGGAAATACACAAAGTCATTGACATCATTTTTCCTCCTAGTCCTGAAATCAGATAAGCTGGCTACAGCCATTGTTTGCCCTACTAGCCTGGCCCAGATCATAGTCCTCCCCTGAAAATTATGACTGGAGATTCCCTGGGAGAATCTGAGTGTAGAGAACACAGAGACTTCTCACCCTATGAAATAGCTACCACAGAAGTCTTTGCAGGGGGGGGAATCACTGGAATTTATATAATAGTAGAGTTTAGATTTAACAATATGTTCCCATGTACAAACCTGTGGGCGAGGGGCAGGCAGAGAGAGACAGCTGAGAACTCTGGTGCTGGGTTAGAGTGTGGGCAAGATTCTCGTCTCTCCCAGTTCTGTGAACTGGAGCAAGTGATTCGATTTCTGCAGGTCTCCATCGCTCAGTGTAGCAGAAGCTACTTGGAAGGAGCGTGAGAACTGTCTGAGATCCTGGATACTGACCATTTTATACATTTTGTTGCTTTTTGTTCCTCTCTTGGTATAAATGAGGAAACTCTGGTGCTAGCTAGTGAAATCATTCACCAGAATCACACAGCTAAAAATCATAAAAATCATGAAAACTAGACATTATACAAGTTAAATAGATATATACTGAAAGAAATGCTGGTATCTTTGTTACTTGGATGGAGTTTGTGTTTGGTTGTGTGATAGGATCTCATGCCCGGGCTGGCTTAGGACTCCTGATCGTTTACTTCTAAAGTGTTGGGATCACAGACATGAGGCACCATGTTCATCCGTGCTGAAAGAAATGTGTGTTCCTAATACACTGTTCTAAAGTCATAACTTATTTTTCAGGTTATATCAAGGAAGATCTCGATCTTAGTCCTCGTCCCAAAAGACGGCAGCCTTACAATGCAGTGTTTTCTCCAAAAGGCAAAGATCAGAGGCCCTAGGCACTGCGGGAGAGCGGGAGAGCGGACCTTTTCATGTTTCGTTGAGTTATTTATAGTTAAAGTTGGAATAAACATTGATCTTTGATTTTTTTTTGATCTTCTATAAATTGATTTATAAATGAGTTTTCTATTAAAAATGTTTTAAATGGCATATACCAACCATACAAATAACCAAAATGTGGATGTATTGATGTTTTTTTCTTTTGCACCTTTAAGCAATAGGGTGTTTCATTTTGTACTTTAAATCTAGGGTCATTTCTTTTATTTGGTAATTATAGCTTTTGAAATACAGTGGTGATAGCCTGTAACTTCTGTATGGATCGTTGTAGTCTGTCTTCCTTAGTTTCTCTGCAGAAGGGCCGCCGTGGTCTTTAGGGGTTTTCAGTTTGTTCATTAACTTGTAGAGTGTACCAGTTTTTAACATGCAAGTATTTATTTTTTAAAAGGATGGGAGCTAACTTTTCAATATAGTTCTTCTTACTGTCCAGTATCTTTTCTTTTGTTGAAATGAGTTCAGTGCCAATCTGCAGTAAATTCCTCTCAGAGACCAGAAATACCAACAGACTCTAAGTTAAGCGTGCCCTCTGACCTAGTCACAACAGACTCTAAGTTAAGCGTGCCCTCTGACCTGGTCACAACAGACTCTAAGTTAAGCGTGCCCTCTGACCTGGGCACAACAGACTCTAAGTTAAGCGTGCCCTCTGACCTGGTCACAACAGACTCTAAGTTAAGCGTGCCCTCTGACCTGGTCACAACAGACCCTAAGTTAAGTGTGCCCTCTGACCTGATCACAGTATTCCAGCTCATCATTTGTTCTTTTCTCCATGTTTTCTAGTAGTTTCAAGCCACATCTATTAGATACATCTTTGCCTATGTATTCAAATGCACTGTCGGACTTTCCTAGACTGACTGATGTTATAAAGGAACTTACAGTTTAGCCTCAGAGTCTTTCGTAACTATATTCCTCTGGGTGGTGACTGAGTTAACTGGATATATTCTGTACCATCTATCTTTGTGGCAATTGCCTGTGTCGTTTTCTACATGTTTCTTTAACCCATATCTTGCCATTATTTCATGCAAACCAGAATACAAGACTGCAGAGAACACTGTAGTAAGATCTAAGTAACCTCATACATAAAATCTTCTCAGAGTTGTGAAAAAAATCCTCTTACTTAGCCTAGGAATCTACTGATTCATTATTTGGCTCTCAAGTTTTGGGGGTTTTTTTGGTTTTTTTTGTTTTGTTTTGTTTTGTTTTGTTTTGTTTTGTTTTGTTTTGTTTTTCGAGACAGGGTTTCTCTGTGTAGCCCTGGCTGTCCTGGAACTCACTCTGTAGACCAGGCTGGCCTCGAACTCAGAAATCCGCCTGCCTCTGCCTCCCAAGTGCTGGGATTAAAAGCCTGCGCCACCACCACCAGGTGCACCAATGTAAAAAAAAGAAAAAAAAAGATAATATATAGAGGACCGGAGGGAGAGCTAAGAGATTGACTGCTATCCCAAAAGACCTGGTTTAGTTTCCAGCACCCATGTAGCTGTCCCTAACCACCTAGTTGGAGGAAATCTAAATCCTGGTCTCCATGGGCACCAGGTAACCATGTGGTTCACACTTACATTCAGGCTAACACCTGTATACATGCTTTAAAGGTATAGAATTGGGCTTTTATATACTTGTAAATGATTCATCTCTAACATAGACGTTAGGCGGTATTTCTAAATAAATGTCACTCACTAGCTATATAAATATGTGTGTGTGTGCGTATGTATATATTTACATGTAATTTCAGGTTGCCTAGGAGCTTTTTGACGTTGAAGAACTGAGTCAAATGATGGAAATATGTAGGACCTACATATCAGCACTTCACATTTCAGTAACTCCTGCCTTTGGTGGACATGTATTCTGATTAAACCTTAAAACTTAAGATTTTCTATAACAATTATTTAAATAAGTTAATCAAGAATACCTAAATGTATATAGAAGATAATGTCATGGCAGTAAGGGACAGTGTGTGAAACAAAACCAGTTCTTAACACCACTTAAGCAGTGAAAGAAAATGTTTTTTAAAGTCTACTTGGACAGGTTGCTGCTTGAGGCCTATTGTTTTAGTGAGTCTAAACTATAGTTAGCACATGGGGCATTCTTAGTCTCTCTAAACTCTAAGAGACTGCAAAGATTCCTCCTAAGATTGCCTTCTAGAGAAAATTCAGCTATAAAAAGGAATAACGTTGCATAAGTTAAAGGACACCACTTCATTTACCAAGCGTTTACAAAGGGCGGTATCCTTACCCAGCACAATAATAAGTGCAGTGTTACCGTGCAGCCAGATGTGGTGGTGCACACTAATCCCAGCACCCAGGAGGCAGAGGTAGGTGGATATCTGAATTCCCGGACAACCAAGGCTACACAGAGAAACCCTGTCTCAAAAACCAAATGAAAGAATACAAAGCTTCCCTACCGCCACCACCATAAAAGCAAGCTTTTAAGAAAAATGTGTTTTGAGTATCCTATTTCATTATCCCTGGCACCTGCACAAGAATGAATTAATCTTGGAAAATGCCATTTGCAAACTAAACATTTGAGTTGTATCTCATATTCTACCATTCAGCTGTGTCTTTTGTATTTATTTAATTTTTTTGTGTGCATTGGTGTTTTGCCTTCAAGTATGTCTGTATGAGGGTGTTGAATCCTGGAGTTACAGACAGTTGTGAGCTGTCACGTGGGTGCTGGGAACTGAACCTAGGTCTACTAGAAGAGGAGTCACTGCTCTTAATTGATGAGCCATCTCTCCAGCCCAAAATCTTTTTGTGGTTAGTTGGTTTGGGTTTTTTTCCTAGGGTCTTTTTTTTTAAATAGCCCTGACTGTCCTTAAAATTACTTTGTAGACCAGACAGGCCTTGAACTCACAGAGTTCTGCCTTCTGAGTGCTGGTGTGAGCCACCATTTCCAGCTTCAGCTGTCTTTTCAACATACCTACCAATTTAAAAGACTCTCAGCATCTTTATGGCAACTAGAATAATTCCTGAGTAAACAAATTTTAACACGAAGTCCATGAAGTTGTTACCGGTTATCACACCAGAAGAGGGCAGAAGAGAGCTGTTTCTGGAGAAATACGATAGAAAACTGGATAACTACAAAAGAAACTGGATAAATAGAATAACTGGGTGTCTGATTCCATAGTGAACACTTACTGGATCAAAGACAGTTCAGTATAGCTACTATTAGAACAAATGACAAGATCAAGGTTTATGGTCTTAAGAATATGTTGTCAAATGTTTGCTTGGAGTTTGAAATACAAAGAAATACAAGAGGTCCAAATACCCAATGAGAAAAGACAGACATAAAAAAGACACCTAAGATCCCAAAAACATTCAGACTTAGTGCCTAAAAATTGAGAAATTATCAAAACTCAGATTATCTTGCTAGTTAGCCTGGAGAAGCAGAGGAAAGAACAGTATAGTCTGAAGATAAAACTCTAAACCTCTCAAGAATGAATTAACAGTGGCCTAAATATTTAGTGATTCTAAACATCTAAAGCTCGAATGTGGTGCATCAGGACATGTCTGTTCTTTCCCCTGCCTAGTGTAGGCATCAGCACTAGTGTAGAACTCCTTGGATTTGTAATGTGAAAGTTCAGACAGAAGTCTTCCAAGTCCATGTTTCCTCTATGTGCACTAAATCTTACATACAGCCTCGATATGCAGGTTTTCAGCCTTGTACACTGTCTAGCTGAGACTATCCTGAGTTCCTAATCCTCCTTTCCCTATCTCCAAAGTGCTGGAATTAGAGGCATTCACCACCATACCCTGTTTATAAAGTGGTACTTTGATGCCATAAACTTATTTTATTCATTTAGCCCTGTCACCTAATAAGCCCAATTAGTAAGGCTAGTTAAATATAAACAGGTGGCAGGTCATGTCTTACATTAGCCTCCCCATCTTTTCATTTTCAGTGCTTTGCCTGCATGTTTGTAAGTGCACTAGCTCCACACATTGCCCTTGGAGGCCAGAAGGAAGGTCTCAGAGTCTCTGGAAGTGTTCTTACAGTTGGTTGTAAAACCACAATGTGGGTGCTGGGAAGTGAGCCCAGGTCCATTGGAAGAACAGCCAGTGCTCTTAACTGCTGAGCCATCTCAGAGTATCTAAGAGAAGGACTGGACATCTGTGTTGTTTTACAGTTTGTAAATGGTTCTGGTGTGCAGCCAAATTTGAAAACATCCCTTGACACATTTGGTGGCATTCAGGCTTTAGCCTAGAATCACCTAAAAGGCATCTTAAATTAAGCATTGCCATACCTCACCTCAAAGGTTCAGATCCCATCAGGCTGGGTTTGAGCCCTAACATTCTATTATTTACATTTCCAGCTGTTGCTGCTGGTGTGAGGGCCACAAGTCTAATCATAAAAGTGACTCAGGAGTACGGTAAGTATACATTCTCAGTGCCCCTCCCTGGGAATTCTAACTCGAGTATAGCCTGAGCACATATATGTACGTGTGTGTGTGTGTGTGTGTGTGTGTGTGTGTGTGTATGTGTGTGTGTGTGTGTATGTGTTATATGTATATACATAGGTATAGTGTGTATATATGTTGCAATAGTAAGGTAATCTACTCTATACTTCCTGGCAAGTGTGCACACACTTCTTGCTATAGGCCCAATGTTCTGGATTCCCAAAAGAAAGGCACACATACAAAGCCTTATATTTTAAATACTTTAAACAGCCTAGTGGCTGGGCCATTCTCTAACTCCACTTTGCTAACACACACTCCCCTCTGATATTCCTAAGTTGATATTAACTCAATCTATATTTTATCTTGCTACCCTGACCCCTGCTGGCAGCCCCTCTGGGGCCGCTTTCCCCCTGCACATACATGTCAGCTGTCTCTCTCTTTCTCTCCTGCATTTTTCTAACATGGTCTGTCTCCTATGCCCTCATCATGGCGGAATCCCCTCTTCTTCCTTCCTGGGAATCCTTAAAGTCCCACCTCTGTCTTGCCCAACCATTGGCAGCCAACAACTTTATCAATTAGAACCAACTGAGGGCAGGGACTGTCAGCATCTCACTCAGATGTGTGAGTTTCATGTGATTTGGGGAGCCAAATGAACACAAATAGCATTAGAACCAATCCACAACATACATACATACACACATACATACATACACACACATGTGTGAAGATATACATATATATACATGTACATGTATATATATATTGCTTTAAGTATCTTCGCGTGTATGTGTGAGCGTGCGCGCGGGTGTGTGTGTGTGTGTGTGTGTGTGTGTGTGTGTGTGTATTTTTATCTTGAGGGGTTTTTGGTTTTGTGATAACAGGATTTCTGTGTGTATCCTGGCTGTTCTTGAACTCATTCTATAGACCAGGCTGACCTCAAACAAAGAGTTTTGCCTGTCTCTGCCTCCTGAATGCTAGGATAAAGGTGGGCTCCACCACTGCCCAGCAAATATAATTTTTAATAAGTTCCCAAATCATTAGTATGAAGCAAGTTTAGAAATATTTCTATGACAAGAGGAAATGGCAGAAAAATAAATAAGTTCTAGAATAAAAGACCTAGGCAAAGATGGAAGACTATCAAGGGAGTCCTGAATGATAGCTTTACAACTGATTACATACATAAAAGATAAAATTAATAAATTGAAATGTAAGTCAATAGGAAATACCTGAAATGAAGCAAAGAGTTTGGAGGAAAGAAATAGAAAATACATAACAGCTGGAAATATATAACACAAACTGGAAAAGTTTACTATAATTAGGGTCTTAGAAAATGAACAGAAGCAATATTGGAAGTTATATGGAAATTTTTTCAAAACAAAATATATCAACCTAAAAATTCAAGAAGTACTTCAAACCCCAAGCAGCAGAAATCATTCTAAACACTTATTACTAAGATGGTGAAAAAACATAAAGAGAAAGTGGAACGATGTATTCAAGACTTGGAAGGGCGCTGTCTGCCAGTCAGAATGCTTTACCTACATGGCTGGCCTTCATCACTGAAGAAAACACTTAGGAGCCAATCTGATGCAACTCACATTAGGGTCTTTATTCTATTGGAGCTAGCTCGGGCCCCCAATGCTCTGCCATCACACAGAACAGTTTTGGTGGGGGGGGGGAGCCCCAAACGTCTGTCGGGGCAAGGCTTTATAGTAAGCAGCAAGTTCTAACACTATTAGATAAGTGTACAAGATTCTAATTGGAAAGCTACTATGGCCTTTAACATAATTAACTGGTGCTGGGAATCACATCATAAACCTAATTTCTGTTCCCCTCTGCATTGGTGATCGTTAGGCAGGGTTGGGCTTTTAACCTGAGGTGCAGGTTTGTTGGAATAACCTAGAGATGCTGGTCTTGCTGAGGGTGTAACCTAGAGACACTGGTCTGGTTGGGGATTAGCCTAGAGACTGGAACTAGGCTCAGGTTTTATTGGGGGTCAAATTAGAAACTAATGCTAGGTACCAGCCTGTTAGCTTACCTGAATTTATATTTAGGTCAGGTTTTCTAAAATAGAGTCTGAATTTAAAAGATTTGGTTTCTGAAAAAAAAAAAAATACCTATAGCGAGCTTACACACTGAAGAGAAACTATTCGTGAGACCACAGGGAAAATAAACCACACTAATGGTAAATATACAAAATTAGGAAAGTTTCAAGCATTATCGAAAACAACAAAGAAGTAAGTTTACTTTATTAGTAAGTCCAAATGTTAATGTTTCAGTTCTCCAATCAAAGAACACAGTCAGAGCTGGGCATAGTGGCCCAGGAGACAAGCAGCCTAGTGTACACAGCCAATTCCAGAAGACCCAGGGCTGCATAGAAAAATCCTGTCTCAAAAACAACAACTAAATTAATAAAGAAAGAAAGAACATAGCACATAAGCTTTAAATTCTTTTCCTTTGTTGACTACATGTAACCACCTCACAAAAACAAACAACCTGAGGATAAAGGGTGGAAAAAGATACTCCAGGCAAATGTAATTGGAAAGCAAACAGGTGTGTTATTGCTGACATAATTAGCCTTAAAACAAATTAGGACAGAGGCAATTTCATATTAATTTTAAAAAATTCATCAATAATTCTGATCATTTACATTCCAAACATCAGCAAGCTATTTTTTATTTATACAGTAGCTATAAAAGCACAGATTGATCTCAGTACATTCTCACCAGCAAATAGGTTATCAGACCAACAAAAATCAAATGAAGTTTGCTGGCTACTTTTATGTCAACTTGACACACAAGCTAGAGTCATCAAGGAGGGAGCCTCAGTCGAGAAAATTCTTCTGTAAGATTGGGCTGTAGGCCAGCCTCTAAGACATTTTCTTAATTAGTGATTAATAGGGGAAGCCCCAGCCCATTGTTGGTGGGGCCATCCCTGGGTTGGTGGTCCTGGGTTCTATAAGAAACCAGGCTGAGTAAGCCATAAGGAGCAAGCCAGTAAGCAGCACCCCTGCATGGCCTTTACATCAGCTCCTGCCACCAAGTTCCTGCCCTGTGTGAGTTCCTGTCCTGACTTCCTTCTGTGAGGAACAGTGATGTGGAAGCCTGAGCCAAATAAACTCTTTGCTCCCCAAGTTGCTCTTGATCATGGTGTTTCGTCACAGCAATAGTAACCCTAACTAGAGCAAGGTCCAATGAACCAACTCGACGTGGATGGACGATTGCCAATCACTGCAAAATTCACATTTCTCTCAGAAGTCCATGAAACTGTAAAATAAAGAGCAAATCTTAACAAACAGAAGAAAATGTAAATAGTTTCTAGTATTCCATCTGTTGATGATGTCAGACAAAAATCAAGAGCACGTGAAACTAGAGAGCATACCCAAACTTGAGCGTAGAAAAATCTTGAAATTTTTAAATTCCTAAACTGAAATGGAGTTAAAACACAAGAACTATGGAACACAATGAAAGTTATTCTAAGACAAAAGTTTATAAATATCTACATTTTAAAAAGAATTAAGAGAAATCTCAAATAACAATACACCTCAAGATCTTGCTTAGAAAAATAAACCAAATGGTGGTGGAAGCTCCCCAGAGACCATCTCTTGAGTGACCTCGCCCCTCTTGTAGTATCGCCAGGCGTTGTGCACGGAGGAGATAGAGTAGCTGCGTTTTAATCCTGCCCAGCAACCACTGTGCACTGCAGTTTACAGGCTCCTCTCCATGTTCTTGCTTGTTTCCACTCTCCCACCAATAACAGGTTGACCCTGAGGCCAGTGCCATTATGGACTGATGCAGGCATTGGCCTCATAAACTTTCCTCTCCCATCTGAAAATGGTGACTTAGTTTCCCAGAGATTCTCACAACAAAGTTCCTAAATCAATAGGACAGAAATAATAAAGTTTAGGGAAGAAATTAATAAAATAGAAACAAAGTTGATTTTTTTGAGAAGATTGACAAATTCCTTAGTTAAATCAACCAAAAGAAAAGACCCAAATTAAAATTAGAGGTGAAAAAGAAAACATTACCGTATACAGAAGTGAAATTCAGAAGATCGTTAGGGCACACTTTTGAAAGCCTGAATTCCAAAACAATGAAAGTAATCTAATTGAAGGGGATTGAAAGATGGCCAAGTCGTTAAGTGTTGCTCTTCCAGAAGACCTAGGTTCCATTACCAGCACCCACGTGGTAGCTCACAGCTGTCTGTAACTCCAGTTCCAGAGGATCCAGACATACAAAAAGGAAAAATACCCAAGCTTATAATAAAATTAAAAAATTAAATATCTAATTGGATAAATCTCTAGACACATATAACCTACCAAAATTAAATTAAGTGAATATATAAATAAATTTGTAATGAGCAATAAAATTAAAACAATAATGAAAACATCTTTAATCCCAGCACTTGGGAGGCAGAAGCAGGCAGATCTCTGAGTTTGAGGTCAACCTGATCTACAAAGGGAGTGCCAGGACAGTCAAGGACACTACTAAAAAACTTAAAAAAAAAAAAAAACAATAAGATGATGATGATGATGATGATGATGATGATGATGATGATAAAGCAGCTCAGGTCTGGATGGTTCACTGCTGAATTTTACCAGACCATTAAAGAACACCAATTCTCCTCAAACTATTTCATAAAATAGAAAATGAAGGAAAACCACCAAAGTATTTTGCAAAGCTACTCACCCTGACATCAAAATCATATAAGGAAACAGCAACAAAAAAAAAAAAATCACCCTCAATTTTTCAAAAACTTTCAGTAAAATACTTGAAAATTGAATTCAACATCAAAAAGACTGTTACCATAACAAAGTATCTTTGCACCAGAGATGCAAAGAGAGTTCACCACAAACCAATAGATGTAATACATACAGCAAGAGAAACAGTTGCATGATCATCTCAGCCCAAAGCAAGTTAACAAAAGGTATCCCAAAAACATCTGGTAAATTTCCTGCCCCCAACCCCCACCCATGTCCCCAACCCTGCCTACTTGGAAAGGTGCCAAACAGCCCAGTTCTGAATTCCTGACATTACTGACAGTTGTCCCAACTCCCTTCACCTGAAGTCAACAGCCACCCAACCCTCAATCCCCACCTTATCTTTGGTAGTCGGTAGGTTAAAAAGGAGGCTTAAGAACCATCATTAAAAATAGGCTTAAAAAATTAAAGTTATAGGAGAAATGGGCCTGTTTAAAATGGTTCTTCAGACCCACTCCTGTCTATGTTGTCTAGAAATCTACAATTCAGTTCACAAGTCAACAGCAACAGCTCCATCTGCTCACAAACACGGCACGGATGTCCAGTAGTCCAATTTAATAGTGTTGAGATAACGACAAATGACACACCCTAATAAGGACAGCAGACAGGAGAGATGTGGACCAACAGAGGCAAGAATAGTTCTCAACTATGCCTCTCTCAACAAAGCAAAGATCAAGGAAGCCACAAGACCAAACTCATTGTTGCCTACAATTATACTACTAATAACTTTTTCATCAACTAGAAGAGGAAAACATTATTTTCAAATAAGTGTTAACAATGAGATACTTGGTTTCTTAGAGTAGCATTGTAATAATACCTTTAAATTACTGAAAGAAACAGAGATGGTCAAAGTACTTTCTATGCAAGCATAAGGACCTGAATCCAGATCAATAGCAGTCACATAAAAATAGAGCACATGGATCAATATGTGTCTATAGTTCCAGCACTGGGAAAGGACAGCTCACTGGCCAGTCTAGTAGAATGGCAAGCCTACGTTCAATGAGAGAGCCTATCTCAAAACAGTAAGGGGAGCCTGACAAGAAAGGGCATGTTTCACCAACCTCTATGTGCACACAAGGGTCCATGCACATGTGCACACAGGCACATACACACCATACACGTGCAAAGAAGTCCCCAAAGAATCTAACAAATTGAAATAAAAATATTTTCAAAGAAAAGCTAACTTATTGGCAGCATACTCATACTATAATACTGTCATAATTTCTTAAAGAATACAAAAAAGTCATAATGAAACCTATTATTTTGTACAATAAATAAAGGCTCATAAAAGAAAAAAAAAGGCAAAATTATTCCAAACAAAAATGTACAGTTACAAAGGAGAAGAGCAAAAAAAACAATAAATCTTGTCAGAAACTTTAGAGTGGATTTCATAGAAAGTTAGACTCATGCTCAAGGACTCGCAAGTGACAGCTAGCTACCAGGCTCTACAAAAATATCCTAGCACGCATTGGATTGACAGATTCCCAGTATCAACGAGCCAAAATTTTAATGCTAGAACTAACATAATACATAATAAATAAACTCTCCTGTTTAGGAGAGCAGGAGTGATTGTCTTTTCTTTTGTTTACTCTGGTAAATTAGAAATTTGCAGCTACAAATGGCAGCCAGAGTTATGTCAGACTTCAGTAGCTGTTTTGGTATGTTGGTTGCGTGGCATCAAGAGTACCTTGATTCATATGGGTAAGTTATTGTCAATGAAAGGGTTACTTGTTTGCTTTTTGTTTTAATCTGCCTTGTATCATAAAATCATTTTCTATAAAAGTACATCAAAATCTTGAAGGCAAGAAAGAGCAATTTCCAATCCAAGTCAAATTATTTGCAATGTACAGCACCATGTAAGTAGCTCAGACTTCAAAGCATGCTCATTAATCTTGACTTACACACATCTTGGTGACAGCAAATGCAGTTGGGTTTTCCTTGCTATTTCACTAAATATACTATGGATGTGTGGTGTATCAATAGCAAGGTTCTGTGAATAGACATAAGTAGACTAAATTTCATAAAATATTACTCAGAGGAGCTGAGCGAGGTGGTACACACCTTCAATCTCAGCACTCAGGGGCAGAGGCTGGCAGATCTCTGTGAGTTTGATGCCTGCCTGGTCTACATTAACAAGGTCCAGGCCAGACAAGATTGCATACCCTATTTCAAAAAGTGAACAGATGAAACCCCACAAATGCATGCAAAGATACAGTCTTTCTGACTGACTCCACATAATATTATCCTAGCATAGTTGGGAAAGCTTTCATGTGAGTTATCATAAAACTTGAGTCAGTTGGTCAGCACATCTTAACTATATTATATCCAAATTATCAAATTTTACATATGTTTATGATATATTTTAAAGTAAAAGGAACGCCTAGAGAAGTGCTTGAATATATTAGGATATAACATACCTTGTTGGGTGAATAATGAGCCTGAGAACCAGAAGAATGTTTGTCTAGACTACCCCAAACTTCCCCATATTCATTTGTCAAGACCACCGGTTGTGCCTCTAGTCAATCCTGTGGTTAAAGAGATGGGACAGTGTGGCCCGTGAGTCCATCCAGCTCCCCAGCTTCCCACACGTACATACAGCACCTCTGTGGAAGAAGACTAGAAAGGCAGTGATCAGCATCTTCAGAGGAATCAAGACCAGAGCTGCAGTTCCACCACTGAAGAGCAGGATATGACCAGTCTCTGCAGTTGTCACAGCAAGACCATTATGAGGATTGAATCACATGGTGTGGATTCTCACCACAGTGCCTGGAACATAATAACCTCAGTAGTTAGTCTGTCATTCTCAAATTATTGTCACTACTGTGGACATGGAAGATGAGAAGTCTGAATGGCCAGTGGACCTTAAAGACCAGATAAAATCTGGGGGAGGTTAGGTCAGTATTTCTTACATGGTAAAGGATCACAGGAGCAAAAGCCTAAAGGCCCCAGGAGGAGTGCTGCAGGTGGTGATGGGGCTGTGGGATTGCAGTCCTAGGCAGGAGAAGCTAGCAGGACACTGGCATATCCTTAGGAGACATAGGCACAGGTAAGCGATGCTGTCCATTACACATCAAGACCCTGGGGCCTCCCTACTTTCTGAAGGGAAGTAGGGAAAGGACATAGAACATTTATTTGCATTCCTAAGTCAGAGTAATTTTAAATGCTGTCACTTTTGAAGAGTAGATTTTACTCCATATTAACTGATCACTTCTTATTTACTCACAACAAAGTCAGCAGAGAATAAGGACAAGTGTGGAAATCTTCTGTGTCTGTGAAAGGACACCATGACCAAGGCAACTCTTATAAAGGACAACATTTAATTGAGACTAGCTTACAGGTTCAAAGGTTCAGTCCGTTATCATGATGGCAGGAATTATGGCAGTGTCCGGCAGGCATAGTGCTGGAGGAGGAGCTGAGAGTTCTCCATCTTGTTCTGAAGGCACTCAGAACACTGATTTCCAGGAAACTATGAGGAAGGTCTCAAAGCCCACAATGACACACTTCCTCCAACAAGGCCACACCTACTCCAACAAGGCCACACCTCTAAATAGTGCCACTCCCTGGGCCAAGCATATTCAAAGCACCACAGTCATTATGAAAACTGAAAGGCCAAATTAACACTTTTAGAACAATACCTACACAGAAACACAGGCACATTTCATGTCTCTTGATATCTGATGCCCTGTGCCACTCAGCTCCTAGACCTTGCAGTTCTAGAACCATGAGCCAAAATAAACCTGTCTATAAACAAACTAACAAAATTAATTAGCAAGCCACCTACAGAGGGAATGTTCTGAAATGTGCACAGCCCTGTTTTATAATTTAGATCTTGAAAGGAAAGCTGCCTTGGCCTTTGGCAGATGCAGCAGTACTGATAGCTCTGCTAGGAGACAGGTGTACATTTCAGGTACAGGGTGTCCACTTGGCTATGCACACATCAGTACTACCTGTTCCCTCAAATGGACCTTTCTGTTGCATCCTTTTGTTTCAGATAGGGTGAGAGGGACACCAGGTTAAATGACACGGCTGCTGAATATCTAAAGACACTCCCCGTCTCGAGCCACTCTCCATCGAGTGACTCCCTCCATCTTTGTACAGACCATGGGGAAACCTGCTTAATCAGAAAAACAGTGTGGTTGGTAGCTATGGGGACATGTCCCTCAAATGTTAAAATATGCCTTACATAAGTAATGTCCAGATGTCACAAGGAAGAATAACATGGAAGTGCTAAAAATATGGCTATCTCTGAAATCAGCTGTATAAATGGAGACAGATATTGTAATTCTAGTTGTCCTTTGACAATGTATATTTTTCATTTATGAGAAACTAAAATTTTTTAAACTCACAACTTTCATCTCACAAGGAGCTAAATTACTGACACAATGTTTTTGTCTTTTTCCTCTAATCATTTAATCATCCACTTCCTCAGACTTGGCCTCGGCTCAGTAGACACGTGCTGCAACTTCAGTGGCTCCAAAATCACCCTTATGCCTCTAAGCCTCACCTGAAATGTCCCCTTACAGACTGTTTTCTTTTTAATTCATTCTTCCTATAAAAGTCTCTTATTGAAACATGAGTTCTCACACATATTTTTTTTACATGTGAATGTATGTTCATGTGTGGGGTTTATGTGCATGTGATGTGTGTGTACACATGGTATGTGTGTGTGTGTGTGTGTGTGTGCGTGTAGTGTGTTGTGTGTGTAGTGTGTTTTATGTGTAGTATAGTGTGTGTGTGTGTGTGTGTGTGTGTGTGTGTGTGTGTGTATGTGTAGCTCAAAGGACAGTTTGAGAAGATTTGGTTCTCTCCTACAATGTGGATCCTAGGGATTAAACTTGTGTAGGCCAGGCTTTGTAATAAGCCCCTCTACCCGATGAATCATCTCACTTTTCAACAGATGCCCTGACTTTAGTGATCCATTTCTCAGGTACTTGTTACCATGAAGAAGAGAATTTCAAGAAAGGGTTTTCTTGAGGGTGCAATGTTGCAGAGAAGAGGAAAATGTCTGACAACTGAGTCACAAACTCCTCTCCATGCAGCTGAAGGTCTGAGCATGGCCCAGACAGGCAGCAGAGCCGCCTGAGGGCGCCGACAGTGTGTTCTTTAGGCTTCTGTGGCTGTGCTGTGGATGAACACAGCATTAATGGTAACCAGGTTACAGCTGCTCTGCACAACAGGGTTCTACCATGTGGCCTCAGGCAGCAGGATGCACTGGGCATCTGCCATTGGCGGGAAGACACCAAAGAAAAGCTTCCCAGGGAAGTGCCGTGGCTGTGCCTGGCTCTGGTTTCCTCCAGGTAAAAAGTGTGCTCGTCCACAGAGAGCTTTCAACAGCTGTGTCTGATGCCGCTAATGCTGCACAGAGCCTGAACAGGCCTGCTACTGTAAAGCAGAGTCTGAGCAGAACTTCCCCGGGCTGCGGATTTACCTAGTGTCCCTCCATGGAAGGAGCTCCATAGAAGCCTGTGTCTTTTCAGACAATCCTTGTGGGCAATGTTTAATAATTAACACCGCACTGCCTCTCCACTATACTAACACTTCCACCGATAGCACAAAAGCAACACCAGGTAGTTTTTGTACTTAAATCAAAATAGTGGCCAGTACATTCTCCACTACTGAACACTGCCATGATGGGAAAGGCCTTTTTTCTTAAGAATATATTTAATGAAATTATTATAGGAAGCTGAGGAGATGTAGCAACCCCATGTCACGTAGGATCCTGGATCTATTGTCTGGAAATTTACATTAGCAGGAAACTGTGAAATTTAAACAATTACAGTTTTGCTGTTTTGTTAATGGTGTTTTATACTGCGAAAGGTCTGATTTTCTCCCAAATGATCAAAGTAAAATGTTAAATAATTATGTTTAGAGCTGGAAAGCTGGTTCAGCTCTTAAGAGCACTTGTTGCTCTTGAAGAGGGCCTGGGTTCAGTTTCCAGAACCCATGTGACAGCTCACAACCTTCTGGACTCCAGTTCCAGGGATCTAATAGTATCTTGTCATATTCTTCTGGCCTCTTTCTGAATGGGACACACATAAGGTGCAAACACATACAGCAGGCACGTATGCACATACATTTTTCACAAATCTTTTTTAAAAACTTTGTTATGCTTTCAGATTCTACGTCATAACCTTTTAGAAACCGTACTTGTTGAATATTAGTTTATATTTAAGTAAAAATCTGCTCACTTTTATCAATAAGAATCTCATCTGCATCCTTACAAATGTTATTTTTAAAGGATTTATGTATTTATTATGTATACAACATTCTGCTTGCATGTATACATGCAGACCAGAATAGGACACCAGATCTCATTATAGATGGTTGTGAGCCACCAAGTAGGTAGTGAGAATTCAACTCAGGACCTCTGGAAGAGCAACCAGTACTCTTAATCTCTGAGCCAGCTCTCCAACCTGCAAATGTTAATCTTGAAATTGCTGAAATAAAGTTAACCCTATCCCACAGCAACTGAAAACGTAGTAAGGATTGATTCTAGTTACCTGGTAAGGTCTCTCTCTCTCTCTCTCTCTCTCTCTCTCTCTCTCTGCATGTGTATGCATGTGTATGCATGTGTTTTGCGTGTGTTTTGCGTGTTCATCTATAACATGAGCTCCTTAAGCCTTTGTAATTTGGAAAATAGGTATAAGAACATCTTCCAGTGGCCAGAAAGAACAAGGCAAATGGGGGTTGGAGCCCTCAGCCTCATCCTCCACTCAAAGTCCAGTCCTGATGAGGGAGATGATGACTGCATTAATCATTGGTAACCAGTGCTCTGATCAGTCATGCTTACCTGAAAATCCCTCACAGAAGCCAGAAAACTGAGCTCTGAGGTTCCCATGGATGCAGCAACAGAAGCCCCTGTGTTCACAATTCTTCTGGACCTCACTCATGTGACATGCCACTTGTAGTGGGAGATATTTAAATCTCCAACCCAATCAGGACCGGTCAACGAAAACACAACTCAGTAGTTATGAATATATTATGTAAGTCTAGATTGGGCAGATACCTCTACACTACTCTGTTCCCCAGCTATGAGACCCTTATAACTTGAGGTTTTCCAGACCCTGCGTCTGTCCTTCTACCTCCTGCTTCCCAATCATCCTCCTCTCCTATGTTGTCTTCCTCCTCCATTGTCTTCCTCCAGTCCTCTCTGCTCTTCCACCAACCTTTATTTCTCCACTTCTCCTTCTTCTGCCCAATCACTGGCTCCAGCCTTTATTTTACAAATTAAGACGGGCAGAAGGTTCACTAGAATTCACCTGTGTAATGACTCACACCTACTCTGCAGCCCTTCACAGGAAAGGGGAATCAGTATCAAAATACAAGGCCAGGGCTATCCACAACAGCCACTAGCCTCCTGTCTGTGTCCTTTAAAGTCCTTCATAATAAACTGGTAAAAATAAATAAAAAGTTTCCATGTTCTCTATAAACTTTTAGAGAAAATTATCAAGTCTGAGAAATTTGGAAACACCCGATTGTTTTAGTCCAGTAAGTGTTTGGGCATCCTGAACAGCCAAGTTACCACTGGCCTGAGCTGGGAGCAATGCTGTCTGAGTTCTCTTTGGATGTTTTTCACACAGAACATCCAAAGCCCTCTGTCACTTTCCAGTGTCAGACGTGATTGAACAACAACCAACAGCAGCTTTAGTGGCAGCAATCTGTAATAAAATCCACCAACTTGGTAGCCTGGCCAAGTCAAATGTGAGTTTATTCCTATCTTATTTACAAACATTAACTCTCATATCACATGGCACACAGTAAATATATCTATAAAATCTATATGCATGCAGGTTGCAGAATGAATACAAGTTAAAGAGGCTGCCACGGAGCTCACGAGGTTTCAGAAGTGGACTGAGTTGTATCGACGAGACATTGAACCAGACAGGTGCAGGCAGAGTCACTTGTAAGTGCGGTGTGACTTCAGAGGTCTGTTATGAGGTAAAAGACCAACTAGATCCAGAGTAAAAAATCATTCAGGAGCAGGAATCAGCCAGTCATGTCAGGTTCAGTGAATGTACAGTTGAGCAGGCTACACTGAGCAGGAAGGGGCCATGGGAGTGCTCAGTCTTGGTGTACATGGAGGTGTCCGATACAGGTTTTGAGTGGGGCCATGCCATTGCTGTCAGCGGCCCGTTGCTTTATGGGGTCCAGCTGAGGGAATCAATCGGTATGTCCAACTAACTCTTGGACCTGGGTTCCATGATAAAATTTTAAATGCTCATGTGCCTCCACAGTTTAAATTCACCCAATAGCTTACCGGGTGTGCCCTTTCTACTTCCAGGAATAAGTTGGCCATTCTGTGTTAGATGGGTGATTGACGGATAATGCAGTTTGTCAGTTCAGCCATTCCTCTCCCTCAAAATGGAGCTTGTAACGTGGAGTCTCCTAGGGCAAGGCACAGATAAAACCAATGCTTAATACAACACGGAGTGGGGAATAGACCAAGCTCTTAAACTGTACAAACCAGTGCAAGTCCACTCTGGACTGTCTCACAACTGAAGTATGTTATGAGCACCAGTTGGTATCTGTAGAGAATTGGAGGCTTGATAATCTGAATATTTGTAAGTGGAGAAATGGTTTTCCTTTACCCTTTCTTCGGGGGCTAAGATTCTGAGGCTTGGTTGGTTCATATCCATTACATGGAATAAAGGCATCAGATAAATTTTGTAACCTTGGCAATCTTAATGTTTCAGCTCCTGTCCGTACCTTATCAAAGTTCTTACCACAACAGCAGAGGCCAGCACTTGCCAACTGAGGAAGCTAACTTTTCTAAGCCTGACAGAAGATTTAAAGTAATTATGAAAGTGCTCTTCATCTCAGGGTCTTTGATTCCATTCCAAGCTTTGATGTCACCTAAAAAACATTTGTTACAGTGACCTTGCCCTGCTGAATATAGCTCTACCATTTGCTCAAAAGAACCAAAAATGTCTATTTTTCTCCTTCAGGAAAACACACACACACACATGCACACATACACACAGAACTTTTCTCATGATCTATTTTATTTTTAGCTGTTTTAGGGTCAGAAACATCTGACAAACATGGTGATAGGCATGCTATTTAAAAACAATTTTTAATAGTAAATAGTTTTTCCATCTGGGAAAGACTAATCGCTTTTTCAGCAACTACGCACAAGTCAGGATAATTTATTCTCAGCAATTAAAAAAAATATATATTCAGATCTTCATCACTGTAGCCTTTCAGTTAGAGGCATTTCCTGGCCCTGGGGGCTAAACCCTTGGCTGCTTCTTTCATCCCCTGGGACCACAATCTCCCAATATGAAAGACAGTAGGCTCACCAGACACTGCCCCCTGCAGTATCTGACATCCCGTTGCAGAAGGGTATTATAGTGTGTGGTATGGAGACCAGACTACATCCATCAGCAAAGCATCACTCAGTGTCATCTCTCAACAACCAAGCTTGGCCTTCCTGGGTCCTGTTCCCACAACTCACAACCTCTTGTTTAAGAAGAAAGAGGAGAAACCAGGCAATGTAGCTATCTGATGAAAAAGAGTAGTTCTGACAAGAACTGAGTTAATACTTTCCTAAAATGAGAGAGGCATGTATGAAACAGCAAAAACATAGGCTGAGATATTGATTCTTCAATGATACATATGATCTTTCCATGTATTAAATAATTGCTTTGAACAATAGAAGGTTTCCCTGTCTCTTAGATCATCCACAATAAGCACAAAACAAAGTTTAACCTGTATTATGAATACTTTCATCACTGTGTTGTTATATTTAGATAATTAACCGACTATCCTAAGCCCTAATTTATATCATTTGCTTATTCACATGTGAAATACTCATACCTTAGCCAATTCCAGCCCATCAGTGGGCATCTACTGTCTTAGTTAGGGTTTTATTGCTATGGAAGAGACATCAAGACCAGGGCAGTTTTTACAAAGGCAAACATTTAATTGGGGCTGACTTACAGTTTCAGAGGTTCATTCCACTATCATCATGGTAGGAAGGATGGCAGCATCCAGGCAGTCTTTATCCAAAGGCAGCCAAGAAACTGTCATTTGCAGGCAGTCAGGAGGAAGCTCTCTTCCACACTGGGTGGAGTTAAGCATAGGAGACCTCAAAGCCCATCTACACAGTGACCTTCTTCCAACAAGGCCACACCTCCTAACAGCGCCACTCCCTAGGACCAAGCATTCAAACATATGAATTTATGGGGCCAAACCTATTCAAACCACCAACTGGTCACTCTGACTGTAGCAGATTCCCACCCATCAGTGTGAACCCATGGAGGTAGGGTTAGAAAGAAAAATGTAGTTACATATCAGTTGTAGTTTGCTTTCTATTGCTATGATAAAGTACCATAACTAAAAGCAACTTGGGGAGAAAAGAGTTTATTTCAACTTGCAGTTTATCATGAAGGAAATCAGGGCAGGAATTCAAAGCATGCAACCAGAGGCTGTGAAGGAAGTCCATTCATTGACTTGCTCTGTTTCCTTTCTTATACATCCAAGGACCACCTACCCAGAGATGACACTGCCTACAGTGGGTTGGGCCCTTCCACATCAATCATTTGTCAGGAAAATGTTCCACAGGGTTTTCTACAAGCCAATCTGATAGGGGCATTTTCTCAATTGAGGCTCTCTCTTCCTAGAATACCCTAATTTGTATCAAGTTGACAAAAAAACAAAGCAAAACAAAAATCTAACATGCATGTCTTGATCAGTGTTTTATTGCTGTGAAGAGACACCATGACTTTGGCAGCTGTGATGGTTTGAATATGCTTGGCCCATTCCATGGCGCTATTAGGAAATGTGACCTTGTTGGAGGAAGTGTGCCATTGTGAACATGGGCTTTAAGATCTTCAAACTAGCTCCCTGGAAGCCAGTCTTCTCCTAGTTGTCTTCGGAACAAGATGTAGAACTCCTGGCTCCTCTAGCAGCAGACCTGCCTAGATGCTGTCATGCTCCTGCCTTGAATGATAATAGACTGAACCTCTGAATCTATAAGCCAGCCCCAGTTAAATATTATCCCTTATAAGTGTTGCCTTTGTCATGGTGTCTCTTCACATCAATGAAACCATAAGACATAAAGTCTTTTAAAGAAATCATTTAACTGGGCTTGCTTATATTTCAGAGGTTTAGTTCATTATCCTCATGGCAGGAAGCATGGCAGCACACAGGTGTAAGGCCCCCATAAAGGGAGGACCTCACCTAAGCCTCAGGAATTCTCAGCCACCCATTAACTCACAAGACACCACACTTGATGTAATCAGCAAGAGGTATATTTCGATCAACATGTTGAGGTCAAAACCCATGACCCACGCAGGGGCAGTGGGTCTGGCCCTGGGGCTTTGGAGGCAGAGAAAATTTAAAGGACAAAACCACAACCCAGGGAGAGTGAAGGAGGGTTATTGAAGAGTACCTGTGGAAAGTCCCAGCCCATTATTCAGTTTGTGACAGGGTCCAAGGAACAGTCATGGGGAACATTTTGTATAGGCTATTCTCTAAGAGCCTATTCGTAACCAACCATCTATCTTGTGGTCAGTCAAGCTCCTGAAACACAGAGCTCACGACCAAGCTGACCTGCACTCTTGGTTCTGCTCTGCCTGTTAGGAGTTTTTGAAATTTTTTAGCCCTTTCACAGGCAGATATGTGTGAAGGAGCTAAGAGTTCTGTATCTGGATCCACAGGCAGCAGGAAGAGAAAGATACTGGGTTTGACTTGGGCCCTTTAATCCTCGAAGACCGTGGCAGTGACACCCTTCTTACAACAAAGCCACACTTACTCCATCAAGGTCCCACTTCCTAATCCCTGTCAAGCAGCTCCACTCCTAACAACCAAGCATTCAAATCTATGAGCCTAGGGAGGCCATTCCTATTCAAACCACCACACTGTATAACCCCTTTGTATGGAGCTCCTGCCTAGAGATGTGAACAACCTACTGTGGCACAATTAGAGACATGAGTAATGTGATTACAACGGCCTTTTATGCTCTGGTTTCTCTTTAGATTATATAAATCTTTGGCTTTTCACAAGATGATGTTTCCAGTATTGTTTTTAATATTTTTGTCACTTTAAGTTTATACAGTTTCATTTTTAAAATAACATATCTACCAACTTGCTTACAAAATTCCTAAGGATTTAATAATTGGCTTTCAGAGGCCAGTGTACATCCAGTCTGGCTAACCATGAAGCCCTATTTTTCATGGAAATTAGAGGGTCTTGGAGAAGCTCCCCCGTGGCAATCCTACAAAGCAAGGAAATTGGGAGCTTTCTGTCATGTGGGCCTCACAACAGTGCTCTCGGCTTTTCCGGCTTTATGGTCTCAGTACTTCCGTGGATTTAGTTGTCATGGACACAGCCCTCTGAGCAGCACCTCCCATAGGTTTCGCTTTCCTCCCTGTGTTATTTCTGTCGGTCTCTGTGGCCTCGCCATTTGTGAGTCCCTTCTTTCTGCTTTCCGTTCCCATTGCTCTTGGCCCTTCTCCACTTAGTCATGCTCCTGTTTCCCATCAACCAGCGCAGCTTTCCTGTTGGCATTTTCCACGGCATTCTCCGATCTTCCCTCTCTTGGCACAAACGTTTCCAGGAAACCATTTCTACCAGAGGATTAAGGAGAAATCTACAGCAAACTCAGTCTCAGGGCATTTTCTTTTGTTTTCCACACTCTGCCAGACATGTTTTTGAATTCAGCTATCAGGAAAGAGAGAAAAATACTATGGGATACTATTTATTTCTTGTTTGTTTACTTGTTTAGGTACTGCTGGGGATTGAACTCATGGCCTCGTACGTGCGAGGCAGATGATCTTCCAGGATGCATTTTGAGATGGGACCTTATAATAACTTTGAAGTGGCTAATAAATGGGCTTTCATCAACAAGAAAAACATAATACAGAGGAATTGGTAGAAATTTTAGCAAGCCCTATAATAAAATGAAGCATTAGAACCAGAACAAATCTCTAAAAGACTGATTATGAAATTATCTCATTTTAAAGACTGGATGACATATGGTTATCAAATATTAAGTAATTCAGGAATCTTTTTAAAGCAATATTATACAGAGCCTTTCTAAAGAAAAATTATTCCCATGAACAAGTGATGTAGAATTATTGTTTTTATTATGTTCTTAATGACTATAAATATAAAGTAGACATAAATATAGCCATCATGTAATAATAAAAACAAATGTTAAAAAATCAATAATATTTTAATGAGAAATATTAATTCTACCTGATTAATGTCATTTTCAAAAGGTTGTAAGACAAGCCCTCTTTCTCAGAATATTGTATTGTGCATTCACACTCTGCTTGATTGCAAGTAACTGAAAACCTTGAACATAAAACTTTGAGTCAAGGTTTAAGTTAATGTCAAGGACTGGTACAAAAGGATAATCACTTTGACTGTCTCCACAGAGGGATGGAGGATCCAAGAATGACTCCAACTGTCTCTTTCAATCAAGCCAAGCACAGCAACCTATTCTCCCCCAACGGTTATAACTGGAACCTCTAATGCTTCAAGCCACAGGCAGAGTGCTGCCAGGGTCTTCCTGCTGCAATTGTTTCCAAAGCAGTGCCAGGGAGTGAGGAAGTGGATGGAAATGTGGATGCAGCCATGGGAGTAATGCATAGGCATGAAATTACTTTTAGATTTTTACACTCTTTAGATTTTTTTTACTGACTACTAAAGTAATAGAGCTCACTGGAGAAAATGTAACAAAGCAAATGAAGAAAAGGAGAGACTCACTTTTTACTTTCAGTGAAAGGCTTTCCAGTCTGAGAGCTGAGAGAATCTGTCAGTCAATAAGTATCTTCCAGTGTCCTGGCATCTGCCCTCCATGCCCTCCATGTCCTTCATCTACAACCCCAAGACCAAGTGTACACCTCCTAGGCCAGATTCTGTCCTGGGTGCAGCTTACAGCACACACCTAATGAAACACACCAGAGAGAAAGGTCAAGTCCAACACAAGACTCTCCTGTTTTACAGACTAAATGTTAACATTTAGTGGGCTAAATGTAATTATATCTAGTACTTTTAATAATTCTGTGGTGATGGCTAATCTTGGTTGTCAATCTGAAAATATTAGGAATCAACTAAAACCCAAACAGCTGGGCAAGCCTATGAGAGATTCTCTTGATTGGATCATTTGAAGTGGGAAGATCCACCCTAAATCTGAGTCACACCTTCTGGTGGTGGCTCACATCAAATGACACAGAATAAGAAAGCTTGCTTTTTGCCTGTTTGCCCTCACTTTTATTGGCAAGTTTATCTACGCTGTTGCTGAGGCCTCCCTTCAGTGGTATTAAAACCTAGTTCTTCAATATTCCACCATAGGCTGAAAAGCTGATTCCTGGGAACTCCAGCACTTAAGACTCCTGAGACATGCAGTCTCTATACTGAACAGCTATCAGCTTCTTGACCTTTCCACTGGGAAACGGCCATCATCAACTACTTGGACCACATCTTGTAAACCACATATGTAACCTCAATATCCCTCTCCTTCTCCCTTTCTCTCTCTCTCTCTCTCTCTCTCTCTCTCTCTCTCTCTCTCTTGCTGTCTTTTTATCTCTCCACGTGTGTGTGTGTATGTGTGATGTGTGTATGTGTGTGATATGTGTATGGTATGCATATGTGTGTATGTATGTGTGTGTATGTGTGTGTATATGTGTGTGGTATGTGTGTGTGGTGTGTGTGTATGTATATGTGTGTGCTATGTATGTGGTATGTGGTGTGTGTGTGTGGTGTATGTGTATGTATATGTGTGTGATGTGTGTGTGGTATGTGTATGTATGTATGTATGTATGTATGTGTATGTATGTATGTGTGGTGTATATGTGGTGTGTGTATATGTGTGTGATGTGTGTGTGGTGTGTCTATGTATGTGTGTAGTGTGTGTGTATGTGTGATGTCTCTGTGGTGTGTGTATGTATGTGTGTATGTGGTGTGTGTTTGGTGTATATGTGGTGTGTGTGAATGTATATGTGTGTGCTATGTATGTGGTATGTGGTGTGTGTGTGGTGTATGTGTATGTATATGTGTGTGATGTGTGTGTGGTATGTGTATGTATGTATGTATGTATGTATGTGTATGTATGTGTGGTGTATATGTGGTGTGTGTATATGTGTGTGATGTGTGTGTGGTGTGTGTATGTATGTGTGTAGTGTGTGTATATATGCGTGTGGTGTGTGTATGTGTGTGACTGTGTGTGTGCACGAGTGTGTGTGTTTCAGGCTGTGAACTGTAAGGTGACACTGCAAATAGTCAGGGTTCTCTAAAGGAACAGGGTATAGTCTATCAGTTCTGTCCTATCTTTGTCAGGGTTTCTATCGCTGCAACAACACCATGACCAAAAGAAGTTGGGGAGGAAAGGGGTTTATTCAGCTTCCACTTCCACATTGCAGTTTGACATCAAAGGAAGTCAGGACAGGAACTAAAGCAGGTAGGAACCTGCTTCAGTCAAGAACTGATGCAGAGACCCTGGAGGGATTGCTGCTTACTGGCTTGCACCTCATGACTTGCTCAACCCGTGTTCTTATAGAACCAGCCCAGAGGTGGCAACAACCATCATGGGCCCTCTCCCATTAAACAATAATTGAGAAAATGCCTTATAGCTGGATCTCATGGAGACATTTCCCCAACTGAGACTCCTTCCTCTCTAGCTGTGACAAGTTGGCACAAACCAGGCAGTACAAGTTCCTGTAGAGACCCTGACTAATCCAGCTGTATATTAAGGCTGATAGGCCCACAGCTGTGCTTGCCTTCCCTGGAGATGCTAGATAAACTGTGGTGGTGTTCTGCTCTTGCTGCCTCTTCATGAGAGGCGCAGCATGTCTGCATCTGTCTGGTGTTAATGCTCACAGAGGTTGGGGTCTTGGAGCATTTTAGACTTTGGAACATTTGGACTGAGGTGCTAACCTGTGATTAGCATTTTGTAGTTTTCTTAGAGAACCAGCTCGTGTAAAGAGGGTTACGACACCCAGAATTCTGGATATATAGGTCAGAAAACAATAGCCCTGTGTCAGAATGAGCCTTCTCTCATCAGGACTCCCTTGTTGATTCTTAAAGGTTTCTAACTTAGAGTGGCTCTTTGAAGGTTTCAGAGTATTGCTGTCCAGCGCTCTGGTCCTATTTTACTCTGTCACCTCTGAGAAAGCTTGTCTGGGACCTAAATGTTATAACGCAGACATTTATTTTCTACCTTCATTTTTGATAATAGCCTTTTATTGAAACCTTCCTGACCATTATATTTAAACTCAACAGTGAGTCTGCCGGGCTGAGCTATGTGATTTCCCACACAAGCTTCGGACCTTCTCAGCATCCATCTGTATACTCCACTTAGACGTGGTTCTGGATTCACTGCCCCACAAGTTAAGTCCCTGGAACTGTCTTTAAGAAGGGTCATCCTGTGTTTATCAAGAAGAAATAGGCGGTATTTGCCAGACCCCCATACAATAAAACAACCCCTTGGTTTTGCTTTTTTAATTCTTTGATGTCTCCAAAGTTTCTGGAACATTTTTTATGAGACATTTTAAGGGCTATTCTTCCTTAGAAATGGGAAGTTAACAAAAAGTCACAAATATTTGTTTTACTCACTCATAGTGTGATAGGAGATGTCAGAAGGATTTCAAATAGAGTAAACATTTCTAACACCAGGTGTACATTGCACAAAAACTCATGAACTTTAACTGAGTATGAACTTTGCTCAAAACTCATTTGGCAAAGTTTGGAGGAATCTTTTTACTTACTAATATTCTTGCTTTATTTATTTTTCATGAGAAGAGTGACAATAGCAGTAAAAATCTATGGCTAAGAACATTCCACTCCTCCAAGGTCTCGCTTCACTTCCGGTCTTTAGCTTCTTGCTTTGGTTTTGTGCCTTAACTTCCCTCAGTGATGGTCAGTCACATACACAAGGAAGCCAAATAAACTCTTTACTCCTCAATTTTCATTTGGTCACGGTGTTTACCCCAGCAAGTGAGACCTAACTGGGACATGTACCTACTCATCTCTTGATGGACCCCTGAGCTACAACGAACAGTGCTGGAATGAACGTGCAGTGTGCATACTTACTTGATTCTGTTTTCTTCAACGATTTCAAAGTTAAAATATAATTACATAATTCCCCTTTCCCTCTCCTCCTGCCAGTCCTGCCCATGCTGGTCCACTTCATACTCCCCCTCAAATGTATGGGCTCTTTTTCCTTAATTGGGATATGTATGAATAAATATATAAATACAACTTGCTCAGTTTGCTGATATTACATGTACTTATGATTATAGGGCTGACACTTGGTTTTGTATAATCAACAAGGGGGCTCATCACTAGAGAGGACTATTGCTTCCACTCTCAGCATCCCTTAGCTACCTGAAGCTTTTTGTTTAAGGGTGTGTCCCGTGCAATTTCCTCCTTCCATATTAGTATGTCTGTTGATGCTGACCTTGTTCAGGTCTTGTTAAAGCATCGTAATTTTTTTCCAAAGGCCATTGTTCCTTTGCAGTTGTCTTCAGTTGCTCACATGGTTTTTAAAGAGAGCTCTAAAAGTTCTTGGTCACTTAAAACTACTGAGTCTTCATATGTTTACGTGGTTTTAATACTCTCAAAGGCAAAGGGGAGGGGAGATGGAGTGAAGAAGTCTTGGAGGGGGGACCAGGAAGAGGGGGCAACATTTGGAATGTAAATAAATAAAACAATTCACAAAGCTGGGCAGTGGTGGCGCACGCCTTTAATCCCAGCACTTGGGAAGCAGAGGCAGGCAGATTTCTGAGTTCGAGGCCAGCCTGGTCTACATAGTGAGTTCCAGGACAGCCAGGGCTACACAGAGAAACCCTGTCTCAAAAAAAAAAAAAACAATTAACAAACAAAAAAGAATATAAACAGAACAGATTTTCTTCTTATTATCAGCCCTATAACTCCAATGTTAAACATCTAAATGTTTCTTCCAAAGCAAACACTGTTTATATGATGGTCTGCTTTTAGGTTGGCAATGTTTGCAGGTTTAAAGCATTTCAGACAAACAGAAAACATCTGAAGTGGTCTTTTTATGAATACAAAAATACCTTTTACTATATGTTTCATTATCTATGCTATAAATTTAGTCAATCTATCTTATTTACTGAGATCTATTCCTCCTAGGGTGTACCCTGTATGGCCCTCTATATTTAAACTAAATTTTCAGAGACCTCTAAGCCTATAATAAAAAAAGACCTTAAACTTGTAACCTATTCTCCTGGCCAGTCAGAGTTTGCCAATTGTCTTTGTTTACTCTGCACCAATTATACTGTGTGAGTTTGCTCAGGGGCAGATAGCCCAAGAATATTCCAGAAGTGTAATGGTCTCATCGAGCTATGTGCTCATATGTGCTTAATGATCTCCAGGGTAAAAGGAAGGCTTCCAAATAGTAGCCAGATAAAGTTAATTTTAGGATTATCTATTGAGAGTTGGTGTGTTCTATGTATTATAACGCTCCAGCTCCCTGCCTGCTCTTGCCTCGGCTGATGCTGTTTCCAGAGACTTGCTTCCAGAACAGCTTCAGGAAGGCTCCATCCAGACATTCAGACTATTCTCTTCAGGACTTCAGTTAAGCCCTGAACTTTCTCAACACATAAAGACTGGACAGCAAATAATGCCAGCTGGCTTTATTAAGACTAACCATTTTTCTAATTTTCTTGGGCCCTAAAAAGGAATTCTTTGCCCTAAATCAGCAGGAAGCAATTCTAAGAAGATTGTCATCCCAGTCCCTTAATTTGGGATGAATGGTTTTGGACATTTTATGAGTTATAGATTGTCATTTTAAGGGATGATTACAAAAATTATGGTCTTTGATAGGGAAGAAATAAAATAGGGAGCTTAGACTCAGGAATTTCTATCTTTCTTTCCTAGGGGAGGCAAAGGGGTGAAAAAGAAAAGAGGGGATATAGAAATGTGTACAAGACCACTCTGGCCCACATTTGGGGGCCAAACTATAGCCGCCTGCTCTGTTCTGCAGGTCAGGGTCTAGCAAGGGAGAGAGTGGGGGGAAGAAGGGGAAGAGACTCGAAGAATAGAGACAAGCCAGAGGATCTGTAGTCAAGACTCGTTTACTGTCTCCACCATACACACACCACTACACCTACTACTACTACACCACACACAATAAGGAAATCCTGGGTATTTATAAGCACAAGCAGGAGAACACAGGTGAAGACATTTTATCACGTGCACTATGCAGCTGGGGTCACTAAAGAGCAAAAACAAGCTATGTGGGATAAACAAGATATTTATCAGAGTGTGCTCAGCTGTGTAGGCTGTTGAAAACCAAGTCTCTTTTCAAGGTATATGGCTCCAGATGGCTGCAAAGATGATAGCTGCTTTCTAGCTGCTTTCTGCTAAAAGTTGGCTCCCAACAGAAATATATAGGGATAGATTATTGAATTTACTCTTATGAAAGAAAGAAGGAGGACATGGAGGCAAATGTTCACATGTCTCCGCCAGTCAAAGATAGTTGATATATCTAGGTTGGGTATTGAGTTACACTTCTGATTGATATTGAGCATTACCAAACTTATAAAGCCTTTGGTTAACATTAAAAAAATTGTATAAAAGAAAAAAGGAGAAGGGGGCATGGGATAGGGGTTTTCTAGGGAGGGGAAATGAGGAAAGGGGATGGCATCTGAAATGTAAATAAAATATCCAATAAAAAATAAATTTAAAAACAAGAATCTACTCTTAAAAGCATTTTATAGCTATAATCTTACGTTGGTACAGAATTTTGTACATTAATAAAAAATAAGGTTATAGTTTGTTACATTGGTACAGAATTTTGTATATTGATATAAGCTTAAGGTTTTCATTGATATAAATCTTTGTATACTGAGACAAAATTTAAGATTAATTTTGTTACAACATATTATATGTATCCTTCAACTCTTAGATAAGAATTGTGCCTATGCAACTCATTTAAAAGTGCAAGGTTTAATCCCAGTCCTGTCAATAGCTACCATTAGAGACTGTTTAGGATAATTAAGTAATACAAGTTACTAGCCAGTCAGTCAAACTCATGGTCATGTTAAATTCTAATCGGGATTATCACAAAAATATACGACCTGCGTGGGGCAGATAATACGTAGCTGGAAAACAGGCAATATTTATTTATTCAGATAGAACATGAATAGATAAATGGTCTTCAAAACCTCAGAGACTTGCAGAATATGGCATTTAATGATGTTTTCTATTAATTGAAGCTATTTTGAATCGAGACACGTCAGCTCCTGGCAGCACCCCATAAGGCTTAGAAGAAGATGCTGAGCATCAAAGGGCTTCCATATGGAGGTGCTTCAACTGTGACAAGCTAGCCACTGGGCAAGAAAACGCTCTAACTTTATCTGCAGACAGAAAGGAAAAACGGATACAGTGAAGTTAACTACCAAGCTCTGCCAAGACAGAGTAAACAAGTCCTTCATAATTCCTGTTTCACAAAAGGTCTGTCAGATATTCTGGGCCAGAAGGCTGAAGATAGATGCTCCAGTGTTGTAGAGAATATTGGGGACTGTCCAGGGAGTCAGCTGTCTCTGTCATTTCTATAATTTTGAAAGCTGTGTCCTTGTGCTTTCTATATACTCAGGTAAAATATTTATTTTCTCCTCAGGCCTCTGATGGGGTTGAAGAATAAATAGTTATAGTCTTACTATAAGCTTAGGTTGTTTAGAATTTAAAAGGATGTTTTAGGTCTAAGAAGGTAATTTTAGGAGTGTAATACATGTTTGGATAGAAATTGATTTAGATACAGAACTCTGAACTCACCAAGATAAGATAAATAACAAAATACTTTCTCCTAAGTTGCCAAATACAAATATACTGAATTTTTTAATTTAACTTTTACTTAATAATTTTCAAAATTGTTCCTAGTGTGTGTTGTTTATAATCATATGTAAAAGAATATTTTTATTTAGACTAAAAAAGGGGGAATTGTTGAGATGTGGTCTGTTGCTATTTATTGTAATGCTAAATTCTGTACCTGAAGGTCTAGACCTACTAGTGACTTCTCTTGTTTACAACCTTTGGTTGTGCAAACCTTGCTCCTTGATTTAAAACAATTGGTTAAATAAAATTGGTTACAGCCAATTACTGGAGAGATTAGAGGTATGTGGGTTTGGAGTGACCTGGAAGGAGGAGAGAGACTGGAAGAGGAAGAAGGTAAAGGAAGAGGAGGAGATGCCAGGGGTCAGGAGTCAAGGGCTGGCCAACTGGAGTTAAGAGCAGCCCAGATAAAACACAGTAAGTGATAACTCCAAGTTATCAATAGGTAGTCGACTTTAATACCATAGAGGGCAGATATCTGCCCAGCTCTAGTGCTGATTAAGGCTTATTGTAAATAATAAAGGTTGTGTGTTTTATCCAAGACTGAATGATCAAAGGCGGCATAAAAACTCCCAACTGGGATTAAAAATCTTAATAACATTTTCCTAAAAAGACTCAGACACAATTTTTCTCAGGAAAAGACATAAAATAAATCATAATGAAGAAAGCCCCCAATGCAACACGCAGAGACCAAAACCCAAAACTTAGAGATAGACAGACAGTGTTTGTAGCAATCTGTGCAGCTTGGCTGGAACTGGTCAAGCAGCTTTGTTGAGGTCGTGACTTCCAGTGTTTCCAGTGGGTATGGCTGTGCCACTATACCTTTCTCTCCACTGTGGTCCATGTCTGCTCCTTTCCTTGTCTACCTTCTGACTCGCCCATGTATGCTTTCTTCTCCCAGCACCTCTCTCTCTCTCTCTCTCTCTCTCTCTCTCTCTGAAGTCCCACCTCCTACTTCTTTCCCAGCTTTATTGCAACCAGTCAGGAGTGAGACCACTCTTAAATAATTCTAGAGTGACTCTAGGCATGGAGGGCTGCTTAACCTTCAAGTATCTTGATCAGAAGTATAAAGACAAATATTTACAAATATAAGTCTGATGATGGGTTACAGAAGTGACAGCACTACATATATGCCAACATATAGCTCTCTACAGGCACAGCATTAACAATTGAAAATACAGAGACACATCTCACACAGTGGAAGGTCACTCAGACACTTTCTTTTGTTGCATAAGTTTTCCTTTAATCCCCTAGGTATTTTCTTTATAAGTTGGATGTTTGGCTAAGTGGGTCTCACCCCAAGGGCATTTATCCCATTTCTTGCCAGGCCTCATATCTCTCAGCACAGGCCTTGGCTCCAACATTAAATTCCCTAGTACTCTTCTCCTCAAACTGTACATTTTATATTTCTTTTTTCCTACTTGTTTCTTTTCATTGTAGATATTCATAAGAATAATTATTAATAACCTGTGTTACAGAATAAATATCAGATTATCTTAAAATCTCCTCTACCAATGAAAGTAGTCCAAAACTTTTCAGTTTAGCCTCAGACAATTCTTAGGATAAAGGCAAAAAACCAGCCACATTCTTTGCAAAAATATCACAAGAGTGGTATCTAGCATAATTGCTGCTATTTTTCCCTTCTGAAACCTCCTGAGCTGGGCCACCATGGTCCAAATTGTCATTAACACTACTATGCCTTCCAAGCTGCAATTAGGATGACCCATTAAACCCTGCACATGGCATTCAACTGCTTTCGTACCAAAGTCCCAAAGTCTCCCATGGTACCCAACCAGTTACCCAGGACAAGTGGCTGAGGTGCCTATTTAACATATCAAAGCAGACCTGGTCTCCAAGTTCTCCCACCATCCCTGAGTCCCTACCTGTTACACAGTATGGCTGGCATAGCCCACCCTCTGCCCTGGACTCTCCAGGTCCAAGAGGCTCTTCCTTATATAATCCAGACATTTAGGTTACCTACCCTCTTTTTGTACCTTTGGCCTCCTGGCTGCTGTACTTGGCTCCCCTCTCTAACTTCCCTTACCCTTCTCCTCACATGGGTCAGGGTTATGACAACTCTGTACTGTCCTGGCTGTGTCGGTCTGTGGCTATGCTTTCCCATATATCAATAATAAACTTTCTCCTCCACTATACCTAGGAACAATCATGCTCCTTTCCTTTTTATTTCTTTGTTTTTTTTTCATTCACCCTGCCATTCCCCACCAATAAAAAAAAACCCTCACGCATGGTCATGCAATTGTGCACCCCATTGCCAGCTTCTGCCTTAGTTACTTTTCTATTGCTGTGACAAAACACCATAATCAAGGAAACTTTAAAAAGATAGTGTTTAATTGAGGGTTCATGGTTCTGCAAGGTTAAAGTCCATGATCATCATGGCAGGAAGCCTGGCAGCAGGCAGGCATGGTGCTGGAGCAGTAGCTGAGACCTTATATCTGATCCATAAGCATGAGGCAGGAAGAGAACTAGCTGGGAATGGCGTGAGCTTTCAGAATCTCAAACTTGACTGGTTCCTTTTGGTCTGGGCCAAAGCACTGAGCAGATCCTGGGTGGCAGCTCTGCCCTCAATTTCACAGAACCCAGAGGAAGCAGGCCTCCCAGGAGCTCTAACCTTGGCAGTACCTTAGGTAAGGAGACAGCAATGCCTGCCCCAAACAAGGAGTAACTGGGACCCACTAGAACTCAGGAAGTCACTCCTGGCAAGAGCACTGGCTCCTTCCTGTCTGCACCTGAGCACTGAGAAGATCTTGGGCCCTAGCTCTAACACCAGAAGTAACACCCACCCCACACAGTTCTGATACAACCACGATAATAGGAAAAACAGGCTCCAGTCATAGACAGGGTAGATAGCACTAAGGAGATCCAGATGGCAAAAGGCAAGCGCAAGAATATAAGCATCAGCAACCCAGGGTACTTGGCATCATTAGAACCTAGTTCCCCCACACAAGAAAGTCCTGAATTCTCCATATCACTAGGAGAGCAAGATTCAGAATTAAAATCACTTCTAATGATGATGATAGAGAACTTTAAGAAGGACATAAATAACACTTTCAAAGAATTTGAGAATACAGGTAGACAGGTAAAAGCCCTTAAAGAGGAAACACAAAAATCCCTTAAAGAATTACAAGAGAACACAACCAAACAGGTGAAGGAATTGAACAAAATCATCCAGGACATAAAAATGGAAGTAGAAACAATAAAGAAATCACAAAGGAAGACTACCTTGGAGATAGAAAACCTAGGAAAGAAATCAGGAGTCATAGACGTAAGCATCACCAACAGAATACAAGAGATGGAAGAGAGAATCTCAGGTACAGAAGATACCATAGAAAATATTGACACAACTGTCAAAGAAAGCACAAAATGTAAAAAGTTCTTAACACAGAATATCCTGGAAATCTAGGACACAATGAGAAGACCAAACCTAAGGATAATAGGTATACATGAGAGTGAAGATTCTCAACTTAAAGGGCCAATAAATATCTTCAACAAAATTATAGAGAAAAACTTCCCTAAAGAACGAGATGTCCATAAACATACAAGAAGCCTATAGAACGCCAAATAGACTAGACCAGAAAAGAAATACCTCCCGCCACATAATAATCAAAACATCAAGTGCACAAAACAAAGGAAGGATATTAAAAGCAGTAAGAGAAATAGGCCAAGTAACATATAAAGGCAGGCCTATCAGAATTGCACCAGACTTCTTACCAGATACTGTAAAAGCTAGAAGATGCCAAATGGATGTGATATAGACCCTAAGAGAACACAAATGCCAGCCCAGGCTACTATACCCAGCAAAACTCTCAATTACCATAGATGGAGAAACCAAGATATTCCATGACAAAACCAAATTTACACAATATCTTTCCACAAACCCAGCATTACAAAGGATAATAGCAGGAAAGCTTCAATACAAGGAGGGAAATTATACCCTAGAAAGAGCAAGAAAGTAATCTTCTTCCAACAAATCCAAAAGAAGATAGCCACACAAAGATAATTCCACCTCTAATAACAAAAATAACAAGAAGCAACAATCACTGTTCCTTAATATCTCTTAACATCAATGGACTCAATTCCCCAACTAAAAGACATAGGCTAATTGACTGGATATGTAAACAGGGCCCAGTATTTTGCTGCATACAGGAACCCCACTTCAGTGACAAAGACAGACTCTACCTTAGAGTAAAAGGTTGGAAAACAATTTTTCAAGCAAATGGTCCTAAGAAACAAGCTGGAGTAGCCATTCTAAAATTTCCAGCCTGAGAACACAAAGAGAGGGATGCATGGCTCCACCTGTATAGGTAGTTGAGGGTGGCCTTGCCAGGCATCAGTGGAAGTGGACAGCTTTGGTGCCTGAAAGTTTGGATTCCCTAGTGTTGGGGAATTGTGGGAGCAGAGAGGTGGGAATGGGAGGATGGTGGGAGCACACCCTCATAGTAACTGGAGGAGGGCAGATGGAGTAAGGGGTTAGGCACCAGTGGAAGTGGAGGGCCTTGGTGCCTGAAAGTTTGGATTCCCTAGTGTTGGGGAATTCGAGAGCAGGGAGGCAGGAATGGGAAGATGGTGGGAGCACACTCTCATAGAAACTCCCAGAATTATATGTATTAGACATGACAGAGGCAGGCCGCCAGAAGACTAGATTCCAGAATTCAAACAAAAAATTATCTTGATACTAAAATTTGTTTTGAAAATTGTATATTGAAGAATACACAGTCTTGGTGTATCTACTCATCAAGTAAGCTGAGCAGACATGCTCGAACTTCTGATGTCCTAGAATTTCAGCTGGATGCAGTGATGACACAGCATCAGAGGCTTATCAATTCACTCTTCCCCCTGCCCCTCCTCTAATATCTCAAGGCCCATAATCAGCTGAAGAAGTTAATGAAGAGTCGGTGCCCCTATTCCCTGGGCTTGGGGACTGAGGTGGTTAATATTGGGCTGTCTTTCTAGGGAAAAGTAATGGTTTTGTTGGAACAGGGAGGATTAGTTAGGATTTATTGCATAGCCATAACCTATTGGTAGAAATATATATAATTGCTTTAAGATGAAGTTATAATTTCTTAAATGGTACAAAATTTACTTTGATTTCAAATTTAAGGTTTTCATTGGTATGCGCTTCTTATTGATATAAAAGTGAGATTAATATTGTTATTCTCATAGGCATTGTGTCTAACACATTTAGGTATACAAGGCTTAGACCCAGTCCTTCTTTAACTTTTCAACTAATTTGAGATGGTTAGCCTGTGAGTTAAGGGCATATAACAAATTCATGGCTCTGAGTTTATTGTTAGGGTGTTTTCTATATTTTATTTAGAAATAGCTGAGAGGAGTTAACAGACAACAGTCCAGATTGCCTTATATAGATAGTTGCTTTTCAAAACGTCAGAAGTCCATAGAATTGATGTTACAAACATTTCTGTATTAATGTTCATTTTGATTAGAGACCTGTCTGCTCCTGACAGCTTCCTGTCTTGGATTCTAAGAAGAAATTGAGCATCTTTGGAGTTACTCCAGTTGTGGTGAGACAGCCACTAGGCAAGAATTGCCTCTTTTCATCTACAGACAAATTACTGTCCAGAAAAGGACACACATGGGGAATAGTTGACTGATTATATTTGCCAAGACAGAGTAATCAGCCCTTAATAATTCTGCATCACTAGGTCTGTCAGATGATAATGGGCCAGAAGGCTGAAGATTAGATGCTCCAATGTTTTGTAGTATAGGGACTGTCCAGGTGTTCAGAGTTCTCTATAAATTGGCTAAGTTTTAGAAGCTATGATTTGTGCTTCCCATAATTTCTCAGTTAACTCAGTCATTCTGGATTTCTGATGGGGTTGAAGACTTATAGTCTCATAGCCAATCCCAGCTATTTACTTTGAGAGAAAAGATTTGACAGGATGGTTTTCAGCTGACATTCATTCTAAAGCCAAGAAAAAAAGCAGGTTCAAAACTAAGTCTTTTAGTTAGGAGAGATGACAGAGGTTCTGTTTAGTCAACAAAATGATGGACTGGGTATTAGGTCTATCTTATACCTTACTGACACAAATTGGTATAGTTATGCTCTAATTGTATTTTGAGAGAAAAGTTTTATTTTAACAGGAAGGGTGATATGTAGGAGGAGCTATGGTGGAAGGAGTAAGAAGAGGAAGAGGAGTAAGGAGAGGAGGAGCTAGGTGACGAGACAGGGGAAGGGGGTGGAGAACATCGAGGCGTATGTTTGTGTGTCTCCACCAGTCAAAGATAGTTGATATATCTAGGTTGGGTATTGGGTTACATTTCTGATTGATATTGAGCATTACCAAACTTATAAAGCCTTTGATTAACATTAAAAAATTTGTATAAAAGCAAAAAGAAGGGGGGAATAGAATAGGGGTTTTCTAGAGAGGGGAAAATGGGGAAAGGGGATGGCATCTGAAATGTAAATAAAATATCCAATAAAAACTTTTAAAAAATTAAAAACCAATTTGTAAGCCAGAAAAAAACAAAAAAAAGAGACATAAAACAAAAAACAAAACAAACAAACAAAAAAACCCTCAAACTTACCCCAAGTGATACAGTTTCTCCAACAGTACCACACCTTCTAGTCCTTCCCAAACTGTTCCACCAAATGAGGACCAAGCATTCAAATATGTGATTTTCATTCAAATCACCATAACAAGAAATTCTGAAGAAGAAAAAATATATTCATGCTGTTTTTCTGTTACACTTCAAACTACAAAAGTGCATTTGTAGGTGATTATTTCTATGTCCTAAGTGTTTGGTTGTGATAAAAAACAGATTGTGTTTATGTACATAATGGTGAGAGGACTGAGACAGGATAACTCCATGACAGGCTTCAAACTGGCAGTTCAGGAGACTAGGCCTAGATCTCTGTTTCTTAGAACTGGGCAAATCAGTTACTGGAAAAAAAACACAGGCCTCCTGCAGCCAATCAGAAGCTACCCGGCCTGAGGCAAGAGCAGTGAGTCAGCAGCAGTTTCCAGGCTTCCCAGCAACAATTTCTGACACCCCCTCCCCCAGCAGCAGTTCTGGAATGTCCCCAGAGCTCTAGACAATCTCAAAGACCCCATCTCCCCAGAGATTGAGCCAACCAAACAAGATAAGGGTCACCTACCCCTCCCACAAATTCTCCTAATCTGCTTTAAATTGGACCTTCAAGCTCACCTGGGCGTCTCCATCCTGGTAAATGGTATACCCCTGTATGCAGGACTTCTACAGAATAAAACACTCTTTGCTTTTGCATACTATTTGAGTCTAGGGTACCATTCTTCAACAAATCACAAACCCTTACAATGGGGTGGAAGGAACATACTGTGTATAGGATTTGGTACTATCTGCAGTTTTAGACATTCATAAGGAGATTGGGAATATATTACTTGTGGTGAGAATTTTGGAATATGGTTTCTAAAAAAAAAAAAAACAGAAATATAAGAATGTTCTATGGGATCCTTCAGACTGACCACAGCAGCTGACTATGATTTGACTCTAGGAGGAGTGCAATTTTGCCAGCTGCAGATTGTATACTCTTTGGGATTCTGGGAAATTAATAAAGAAAAAAAAATCTACCCATGAGAGAGGCGGTGGATTATTGGTTGTTTGTGGTGGGAATTTGTTATGTAGTTACGCACAACAAAGAAACAACAAGAAGAAACTAGATATTCTGATTGTGAAAATCAAGCTCGCCCCAAGGAACTGAACATCCCTAAGCAACAGGAAGTAGTCTAATGATAACTGTTACCCTCAGTCCTCTCTGTCCTTTTTTCTCTCTTATCTAGTGTTAGGGGATTGAAAGGGTGGGAAAAGGGGGTGGAAGAAGGCAGAACCCACAAAGTAGCCAAAGGCAGCTATAGTTACCTACAAATAGGAAAGAACTAACTGTGTAGAGCACTCTGCCAGGGAATTAAAGCTACACACCACACTGGAACCTAGTGTCCTCTACTCACAATCAGCTGCCTATGGATCTGTAAAGCCGATTAACTGAGCCCCAGATTTATCCATATAGGTGAAAAGACAGTAAGTAAGTGGAATAAATTCAGCTTAGTAAATACTTTCACCCCAAAGAAGGGAAGTTCTGGTCTCTAGAACACAAGATGGTTGTGCAAAGGTGAGCCTGGCATCCTTGCTCCTGTATTATGAGGAAATACAAACAGACTGGCATCACCAGAACACAGCTTCTTCCCACCCTGGAGGAAGTGTGACCCTGGGGGAGACAGAGCACACATTCAGAGCACTGGTTTTACAGAGCAGAACGCAGATATTTGCATTTTATTCTAGACAAAACATAACACTTCAGATAACTTGCTGGTCTGACATATTCTGTCTTCCACTGTGCCAGCAGTGAGTTCAGCAGCTATTGTGTGTTCTGCCAGGAGAGCCCCAGGAGACAAATAAATGTAGGGGAATTAAAAAAAAATCCTCTAGCTCGGGGCTAGGGGAAAGGGCACTGGATCAGGAGCCATCAAGGGCAGTGTGCAGAAGTCAGGTGTGTTCTCCCCCTTACAGCTAGCTTTGCCTCAGATCTCATTACTAAAGAGATCTGAGGACTCTTTAGAGTTAATTAAAGAGATAATCCGGACTCTCCGGATTATCCCAGCAACCATGTGCTCCCTTCTTTTACTCTGCTCCCTTCTTTTACTCAGAGTCAATCGTTAAAATCATTTTAGATTACATTTGTTTATGGGCGTGAGTGCCACAGTGCATTTTTGTAGGTCAGATTACAACTTGTGGGAGTCAGTTCTCCCCTCCCACCAGATAGACTCCAGGATGAAACTCAGATCCATAGGTTCAGTGGCCAGCACCTTCACCTTATGGTCCATCTCATCAGCCCGTAAATATCATTAGGATATAGCTTTTTTTTTATGTTACCATTCAATAGTCTCAATTCTGGAGGCCCCAAAGGTTTTTGAAGTCTTTGCTATTCTAGCCCTTTCCCATAAACCCCTCATTCTTACACCACCACCCCAGTGCCCTGCTCCTTCTTCCCAGGTCTGCTCCACCAGGAAAACCTTGGCTCACCTCAAGAGCCTTCCCAGTCCCTTCCAGACAAAGCCTTCCCTATCTCAACAAAGCAAGGGCCTGCACAGGAAGTGGACGCCTGCCTGCCAACTCCTATGAGCTGACTGCTGTTTTGTCCTTTTCTAGTTGGCAGAGAAAGCTCTTTTGAAACTAAATCTCAGCATATTTTATTTCCAAGTAGAATTAAAACAGGAAGTGAGAGTTGAAAACATGCCCCGCTGTGACAAATGTCACATTGCAAAACCAAAGCCTCTTCACCCCTAAGGACACTCAGTTCTACTCTGGGGCAGTAGAAAGCTTCCATCTGAGACACTGCAGAAGCACTCTCAAGAGGTTCTGAAGCAGAGACAAATGTTCTGTGGCTTTCAAAGGGCCTGCAGTGTCAGTCTGAGAGGGAGCGAGGCCTTACAGGGAGCCAGGCAGAGGCCCAGTGGGAGCCCAGCAGGGACACAAGTGGTTCCTTCATTCAAGGAAAAAAAAAAACAAAAACAAAACAAACAAACAAACAAAACAGCTTTGTGGAAAAAGTCCTGGATCTCCAAGCAAGTTCTAACTTTGTTAAAAATACTGAGCCAAGCTGTGCCAACCAGTCCAGTGCGCTTCCAGGAGGACTGAGAAGACAGGTGACTGTCTGCTCTAGGGCTGAGGGAGTTAACAATGACATCATTTGTCTTGTCCCATAAGCCAATGGGACAGGCTTTTGCCTGCTTTATCCATTGAAGTAAGGCCCAGTGGTGTCTCACAGTTCCTCAGAGCTCCTGCTGTTGTTAGTGTACTTATTTTGTTGTTGCTTGCTTGGTTCTTCCCACAATTGTCAAAAACCAGTCAACAGACAACAGGAACCCACAAGCCGTTTGGGAGCAGAAGGTAGCTCACACCTACACAGACAAGGAAGTTTAATCCTGCCCTCCAGTCTACCAACAACTCAGTCTTCTTTTGTCAGTCACTCATTCATTCATTCATTCATTCATTCACTCATTCATTGTTACTTACTGAGTAGTCGTCTGTGAGGCATTTTATTGATTTGTTGTTCTCACCGTCATTGTTGTTTTGAGACAGGGTTTCTCCGAGTAGCCCTAGCTGTCCTAAAGACCAGGTTGGCCTAGAACTTAGAGGTACACCTGCCTCTGCCTCCTACCTCTGGGATTAGAGAGGGATGTGCCAGGATTGCCCAGCTGAGACATTATATTGAAAACCATCTCTTAATACGGCTTAAAAAATGATTCAAACTTTAGTGTACTCATTCACCCCAATGATTTGTTTTTTAAAGAAAGTCCCCACCTGTTTCTTTCTTTTGACTCAGGTGTGTTGATGGCTTGGTCCCCAGGGTACCCTGCTGGCAGGTGATACAGTCTTTAAGAGGCAGGGGAATAATGGGAAGCCCTGCAGGGAGAGGACACACTGGTCACCTGCTCCCTTACAGTGTGCTGCATATATAACTGCATGTGAGGGTTAAAATAAACCTTTTCTCTTCATGATTTAGTTGCTGTGGGTATTTCAATACAGTGATGGAAAACGGTGACAAACGGTAGCCATGGGTGAGGAACATGCACTTCCCAGTAACTTTCCCAGTAAATCAGGCTTATTGCTACACATCTGCTGTTCCACCCGGGGGAGGGGTAGAAGTGGGGTATCAGACGTTCAAGGTCATCTTTGACTGCATAGATTTGAGCAAGACCAGTGTGGGCTACATAACCCTGTCTCTCAAAAAAAATTGCAGGTAACACAAATGTACCAGCCCTGTGTTCACACTCTACGAATCACTGTATCAGTACATCCACTGCCAAATCCCTAGAATGCCTAAAATTGAGAAGATAATAAATATTCATTACATTGAACGAGAGCAGATTTGAGAAAATTCTGTCGTCTCAGATAAAATATCAGCTTGTACAAATATTTACAGTTTTCTTTCACTGAGACAGAAATCAAGATTGCAAGGACAACTTTATAGAGCAGGCATCTCGTACATTAGATATGAGAGCAGGCACAGGGGTTGCAGTTGACTTGGTCAGTGAGCTGACACAGTGTGAGTGCTGGGACTGAGAAAAGCATGGGAAGTAAGACTGCATGAGGCTCTGACTGAATATTCAGTACCACACAGGAGGGATGGGGGAAGGCGGCCATGAAGAAAACTCAGCATCTTTACTACCTTCCTGTTACCTCTTTCTTCGCCATTCTTCCTTCTCTTTCACATTGTCTCCCCCAGTTCTACTCCTCCACCATGATAGAATTATATATGTCTTTGAAAAGACAGAACCTATATTGTTGCCAAATGAAATCTCTCTCTCTCTCTCTCTCTCTCTCTCTCTCTCTCTCTCCCCGTGTGTGTGTGTGTGTGTGTGTGTGTGTGTGTGTGTGTGTGTGTGTGTAAACAGAGGGTACAGGGGTGCAGGATGCTGGAAAGATGGCTCAGCAGTTAGGAGCACTGGCTGTTCTTGCAGAGGACCAGGGTTTTATAGCCATCATCACCGCAGCTCACAGGAGTCTGCATCTCTAGTTCCTGGAAATTGTATATCCTTTTGCTGCCTCTGCAGTCACTGTGTACAAAATAGTGCCTATACATACATCAGGCAAAACACCCATGTGCAAAGCAATGAAATGATAAAAAAAAACACGTGACAAAACCCCAAAGTGTCTTTTAAAACCAGCTGCCATTTGTGGGACACTCCTCACATGCCCCCACTGGTCTAACTGTTGAAGGGATACTTTTAAGAATGTACATAATGGGACTGGGGAGATGGCTCAGTGGTTAGGAGCACTGACTGCCTTTCCAAAGGACCTAGGTTCAAATCCTAACACCCATATGGCAACTCATAATTTCCTGTAACTCCAAGATGTGACATCCTCATACAGACATATATACAGGCAAAACACCAATGCACAGAAAATAAAATAATTAAAATAAAAGAATACCTTTTTAAAAAGAATCCACATAATGGCTCACAGATATAAAATCCATTCTTCTAAAGTGCACAGTTCAGTGGTTCGAGTATATTCACACAATGATATGGTCAACACCACTGTCTAATTATGCAGCATTTCCACCTCATTCCTGAGAGATGCAGGTCCACCAGCAGGCACCAGATAAAGGTCCTTAAAATTAACTTTCTAAATAGCAACATGGCAACTTAACTTCTTTTCTTTGGTATAAGAATTATTTCTAGGGAGACTCTCTCTTTGGATGGTGTCCTGGTTGGTTTTTGTCAGCTTGACACCAGACAGAGTGATGTCACACCATGCTGCCATATAGGAGCCCTGTGCACCCACTGAATTGGGATTGTGTTTGGAGCTCCTGCATGCACAGTGGCTTCTGCTCTGTGCTGGATTACTTTATTTTTCTTACATCTTTGGTAGACAAAAAGTATGTTAAAGCTTTTAAAACACATTAGATATATAGGAACATTTGCAGTAAACAGAAAGGTGACTGTAATCTTCAGTAGAAAGCCATGGAGTGTTTACTCCAAGTTACTTAGATTAAGACAGTAAGATAGGCCTGGTTTCTACTGTTTTCTGTCTCTCCTGAGAGTCAGGCTTTTGCATCCTGAGGTCATGTTCTTTAAGCAACCGGCTTCAGTCAAGCTTGCAACGGTTTTCCTGAAGCTGTTGCCCAGGTGATACGCCCTTCTTAGGGCGAACATTGTGCAAATCTCTGTTATCTTTCACAGTTGCAGAAATGAACCAGTGCCCCTAGAGGATCCCAGTGTGCTGACAGCAAAGTCCAGTGAGAACCAGTCCTGTCGGTAGCTCTGTCACCTTACTCCTTACTCCTAGGATGGGCATTCATCTGTGCACTGTCTTTCCTGTGCTGAGTCTAAGCTCTAGGAACAACTGTTTCTGTCGGTGCTGCTGGACTATGTGATCTCTTTCTTGAATGGAGCAGAAGAACTCCAGGCTGAGCTGGTATCACCGTTACCTAGTTTCAGCAAGCTGTTCATTCGATTTGAGCTGTTTTACAACCTTTTATTTGCCAATACTATAAATAGGAGTGCAAAATAATTCTTGTCTCTAGAAATGAAAATAAAACCTGCCCAGTGGTGGTTGCAGAGCTGACTCCTTTAGTCTGTACGTTTTCATTTCAACCCCAACCCTCCCCAGTTCCGTTCCTACTTGTGAATTTATTTCCACATTTCTTCATTCCGCCACGTATATGTGTGGATCCCTAATGTCTTCTCATGAGGACCATACCAGCTGACTACTCAGGGTAGAATTGTCACCCCAAACTCAAGTGGCCCTAACACTGCACTATTAAAAGGTGGGGCTGCAGGAGCAGAGAAGTCATAGTGTGCTACCCACTGGAGTGGAATTGGGAATCTTGAGGAAAAGCGCTTGCCTAGGGGGCTTTTTGTTGTTTCCCCTACTGCCTTCTCTGTGTGGGAATGTGGTTCTTAAGTACCATCCTGGAAGGACCCAGCCCTTAGGAGACAACACACGAGCAACCTGTCAGTGCCTTAATCTTGGGCTTTCCAGTCTCCAGTACTGTGAAATACATTTTCATCCTTTATAAATTACCTCTGTTTGAGGTATTTGTTTTAGCAGTACAAATGGACTATAACACCTTACACACAGTATGTTAATGGCTAAATTTATGTTTAAACATCTAAAAGCTCTGTGTTTAAGAGAACTAAAAAGCAAAATTAGACCTCCAAATGTTAAAAACTGTTGAGGCTTAATTTTTACCTGCTGTTTCTGCTTCTGACCACAAACTTGTTTTGCAGAGAGGACCTTCTGCCTGCAGAAGGACAAATTGTAACTTTGTATTCTTTGCCTTTAAAAACTGCTGCCTGAGATGGCTGAGGGCTACACTTTAGAGTCCCAGGTGTAAGCCTGGTGCCAGTGTCTGAAGAAAAAACTCTTCTTTATTAAAATGTATTAATGGTCAGACTGCTGAGTCTCTGAAGACCTCAGACCCATATTAATTGGGATGAGGTAAATAAAATTTTTAACCCATTAATTTTATATTTGTGTGAGGGTCAGAATTTGACTTTTATGAAATTGTTCTTTAACAGATATGTCAATATTTTCCATTGTTTGTGCTTCTTAAGAAATAATGCCATTTCCCTACTGCAAGAAGGTATGCTCATATACATTTTTTTTTTTTTGGTTCTTACAATTTAACTTTTATTGTATAAAGTTCTCTGGAATATACCTTTGTTTATGATGTGATGTAGGAGTAAAATTTACTGACTTTGCTTTAACCCATGGAGAACCTGTTTGCCAGTATCAGTTACTAGAGGTCACTAACCAAGGCTTCTGCAAGCATCGTCTTTCAGGAGTCCCACATTCCACTCCAGGGGTCTGCTTTTCTATGCCTGTGCCGGTACCACACTGCCTGAATTCCTATAGATGTATAAGACATCCTAATATCCAGGCGAGCCTCCTGTCATGTGCTCTGTACCTAAGTCTGCCAGTGATGTTATTGGTCCTTCGCTTCTCTGTACCGTATTCTGATCCTTCACTTCTCTGTACCGTATTCTGAAAGAGATAAAGAAGAGCCTCGAAATGCCCACTAGGATTTTACCTACATTTTATCCAATTTATAAATTATTTTGAAGGGAAGTAACTTATTTAAGATTTTGTTTTCTTCTGTAATGCAGTGGCATCAAACCAGGGCTTGCTAGGTAAGTATTCCAGCATCAAGCCCCACCCTCAGCCCATTTCCTTAAGCTTCTGAGTCTTCCTGTCCACAAATACATCAGACAGCTGTGTGTAGCTTTCTGTTTTCTATTGAGCTTTGTAAATCTTACTCATCTTTCAGTCTTCCATAGTATCTGTTAGTTTAAGTCCCAAGTGCCTTGGGGTTTACAGTTGTAGATGGTATTTTTTTCAGATATTTACTGCCAATTTATAGTAATACAATTAACTTTTGATGATTAAATACTGCAGCCCAAACATCTGAAAATTCAAATTTCATTATATGACCCTTCAGCCAGTGGTTCCTCTTGAATATAAAAATGAACTGATTGTTTGGTTGTCATCCCCTGCACAAGCTGGGAAACCCAGTCCATCTTCCTTTCACCCCACCCCCAACAGAGGAATTCAGAACAAAGGAATGACTCAGCTCTGCATTTCTGGAAGCCTATGCAACCCGCCATTCTGATATGGCCAGCCTACACAAGTGTTAGCCCGGGTACTCAGCTTCTGACCATACCTGGGCACAGTCCCAGCTCCTGGCTTATACCTCACTACTCCGTACCTAAGATCTAAAACTCTCCCTTGGCTTAACCCGGCACTTGACTTCCTCAGCCCCGTTTTTTGTTACAGGTGAACCCATCTGGGAGCAGCACCTAGAAAACCTGCCTTTATCTACTTTTAATCTGGTCTGATCTAACCTATGTTTGCATCACACCATCACACACACACACTCACACACTCACACATACACACACACACACACACACACACACACACACACACACACACACGGGGGTGGGGGGGGAGGGAGAGAAAAAGAGAAATACTGATTTCTGTTATAAAACCTACCTTTGGAAACTTGTGTTGGTTTTGAGACAGTCTCATGTAGCCAAAGATATCCTTGAATTCCTGGTTCCCCTGCTTCTGCATCCCAGGTGCTAGCACCCCTGAAAAGTTCTAATACAATGCTTTGCTAAGTCTCAAGCCTGTTGTAGACATTCTGTGAATAGCTACTAAATAATTACTACTAAGTAATAATAAATAATTACTAGGTGAGATAGTGTATGACTTTAATCCCAGCACTTGGGAGGCAGGATTCAAAGCTAGCCTGGTCTACAAAGTGATAGCCAGAGCTACAAAGAAAGACTCTGTCTCAACCCCCTACTCCCAAAAAGGCAAAAAACAAAACAGAAAAACCCAAAAGCTGTCTTAGTTAGGGTTTCTATTGCTGTGAAGAGACACCATGACCACAGCAACTCTTATAAAGGAAAACATTTCATTGGGCCTGGCTTACAGTTTCAGAAGCATGATAGCATACAAACAGACAAGGTGCTTGTGAAGGAGCCAAGAGTTCTTCACCTTGACCCAGACGCATTAGGAAAAGACAGACTGCTACACTGGGCATTGCTTGAGCATCCAAAACCTCAAAGCCTGCCCCCAAGTGGCACACTTCCTCCACCAAAGCCACACCTACTCAAACAAGGCCACACCTCCTAATAGTGCCAGTCCCTATGGCCCAAGCATTCAAACACAATTCTGTGAGGGTCATTCCTATTCAAATCACCACACCGACTATATTTTAAAAAATGTATACTTCTACACAGTATGCAAATTTCATGTTTTACTATGTTACTATAAGAATATCACTTATGCGTTACCTGCCTTGCGATTTTATGTAAGTAACATCTAGTTAAAATGAACACTTAGAATAGCACTATAAGAAGGTCAGGAGGAACAGAACATCACAAATTGATATCTGGAGGGCAGGGATAAGAGGGTGTGTTGCTAAGCAACCAACTTCATTCCTAGCAGTTCCTGGCCTCGGCTGTAACAGACTCTTTTGCTTCTCTTCTCCTAGCTGAGACAGTAAACAAAGGATCAACCCTGGACACGTGGGAGCAGAGGCAGAGAGTAAGGGGTTTGCCCACCAATTTTGATACCTAGGGCAAAGCTATGATGCTATTTGTAAGACACCCACAGAATCTGATTTGTTTTCCTCTGGAGAGGACATGGTTGCATTAAGCTTGTTCAGGTTCCTATATGATATTTATTCTGTAATACATTGTGTTATTGAGAGCTGTAAGGAACCCCAAAGGCATAGTGGTCTTACTTACTAAACATATTGTTTTGAAATGAGGAATTCATAGTAGATTTTTGTAAAAATTTCCAGTGTGGGGATGACTTTTGTAAAAATGTTCTGGGTGCTTCAGTGTAGGGATGGAGGTTCTGTGTTCATGTTTGAAGAGACTTGGAGGAGCCAGGTACAAATCTGAGACTTCCAGGGCTGGAGGCAGCTAGAAGCCTTAAGTGCAGATGGCAGATTAGCTGTCAGTGGTAAGTAGTGCTGGGCCAGAGTGGTGTGTGACTCATTACACAGACAATCTGTGATGTAAGACAAACCAGGGTTTCTCAGTTGCTGCATTTCCTCTGTCCTGGGGTGATTTGGATTGTGTTTGCTTGGCGTCAGTTGCCATACGCATACCTTTTAACGTCCCACAGCCTTGGCTAAATCCAACACTCACTGAAACTGGACTCTGAAAATGAGCTTTATTCATTTTAAAAGTTGTCTTGGTGGTTAGAATTGTAGACACATTAAGGAACCCTAAGACCCTAGTTTGCAAAATTTAGCATGTATCCAAATTACCTAGATGACCTGTCTCACACAGATTTCTGAGTTTAAGAATTTATATTCCTAGCTAAGCCAAGCTTGTAGTTCATGCTTGTAATTCCAGCATTTGGGAGGCAGAGGCAGGAGGATTATGAGTTTGAAGCCAACTTGGGCTACATATCAATAGCCAACCAGTAGTGGCAGGAGGGCAGAGCTCAGTAGGAGAGATTTGCCTACCACTGTAAATATCTAGGTTTTATTATCATCTCTAAATCACACACACACACACACACACACACACACACACCTGCACTTCTAATAACTCCCAGGAGATGTTGACGCTGCCAACATGGGAATAATCATTGTAAAACGTCTCATCTAAAACTGCTGCTGACTGTCCTGGAGCTCACAGATGCCCAGTTGCCTCTGCTGCCAGAGTGCTGCATTGAAGTATGAACGATCTCACCCGCTAGACTCAACTTATTTCTAACAAACTATACCCCAATCTTAACTTTAATGAGAGACTTGGATCAAGGGGAGCAACAGGCTCTTTTTTTCTGTTACTTTAACTTTCCATGTCTTTTTACTCAATGTTTCTGGTCCAAAGGCTTCTCCTTATACACACTCACTCACACAAATGAACATGAGAATATGAGGAGCAAATGGACTCTGAAAGCCTGGAGGCAAGAGAGGCACCATGGGACAGGGGAGGCTTGTAATCCGAGAAGAGGGTAGAGCTAATCTCTTTGGAATTCTACTTAAAGGAAAAGATGGCCAAAGTGTGCCCTAAGTGTGCCCTAAGTGTACTCTAAGTGTGCCCTAAGTGTGCCTTAAGTGTGCCCTAAGAAGCAGCCAGAGAAGCAAGGGCCATGTTAATAAGAGGTCCAAAAACCTTAGGAATGGAAACGTTCTGGTTTCCCAGAGAAGCAGATTAGTCTCCTCAAAAGAAGTTGCTGACAATGGGCTGTTCATCATTGATGGCTTTGACAAAGGGAGAATAAGCTCAGAGATAAGCTGGTTCCTGGACCAATAAAGCTAGTTCCTCAAGGCCTCACTAAGCATAGTGAAACTAACACAGCACCCAATCAGAAAATGATCCATTTAACTTCCCTGGCACTCACCAATGACGTTTTAGATTACCTAACCCTAACTAAAATTCCCCTAGTTTCCAACAAAAGGCTTGCATGCCCTGGTCTGGGGTTGCCGTTTTTGATGACTAGTTACTCCCTCCCCGCTCCCCTACATGCTGATAATTTCTTCAGAATAAATACTCTTTGCCTTTGTATACTATTTAAGTCTAGGGTATTCCTTCAGTGACTCTTGGAGCCTGCATTAGGGAGATGGAGAAAGGAGATGTGTAATATTTTGAGGAAGAACTGAGAGTCACAGATCAGGACCTCTGTGGTCCTGGAAGAGCCAAGAAAGGGCATCCATGTATGCTCACTTGCCACAGCCACCCACAATGAGACGGTAGGTGCTTCTCTGAAACCTTTTGTCTTTGTTCAGACATCTCTAGGATGATAAAGCCTTGATCTGGGCTAGTCTGCTTAAGCCCCTCAGCATCTCTATGTAATCTACAGACTGAGGGTGATTACCTCTTCAAGACTTCTTTCTTCTCACCCTTCTTAGGTTCTTTGGCTAGGGCCTAGTAAACCAAACGGATAAAGATAGGCTGGCTGGCACATGACAAATAGAAGTTATCAGTGAACGAATCAGGGACAGACACAGGACCAGCAGGAGAAACCACAGGGCGACTTTTTTTTTTTTTTTTTTTTTTTTTTTTTTTTTTTTTTTTTTTTTTTGCTGAGGTTTTATTTTAGCTCAGCCTGGCCTCAAACTCACTGTTGATTCCAAGCTGGCCTTAGCCTTGAGATCCTCCTGCCTCAGCCTCCAACAAGTTATGGATGTACATGCTGATAGTAATGTTTTGGAGAAGGGACAAGACAAAGGGAAGTGACTTTGAACTTTAGTGAATTGTGAAAACAGAGGGGACTGGCTATAAGGCAAGGCTTGATCAGCAAGGGTCTCATACAGACTCCTCAGACTGACTGAGGAGCAGCTTAGGAGGGAAAACCACCATCACTTTGCTTGTGGGAAGAGACTTAAAGTTTCTTTGTTGCTTTCTAATTACCTTCAACTCAAACTAACACTTATGTCAAAGTGATATATTGAGGCTAGTATATTCTCCCGAAGAATGACTAAAAATTTGCTCAGCATTCAGTTGATAACTTAAATTTTATTAATAATTCTCATATACGTATATATATGACCAAGGAAGGTCAGAGGACAGTGTGTGGAATTGTGTTTCTCCTTCCAGGAACTGAATTCAGATCACCAGGCTTGTACAGCAAACCCCTTTACCTATACCGAGCCAGCTTGTCAATCCTTGATTATGTTTCTCAGTAAGCCCTTAGTTCCTTTCCTCTTCCATCCCAGATCACCCCACAAGCCCAATGAAAACTTTCTGGGGACCCTCTATCCCTCTCACTATGAAATCATTTGTGTTTAATTTTTTTTTGAGAATTCAAAATGAGAATTGTGTGATAGAGAGCAATCTTTGTCTTTCAGTGTCTCCCATCCTGCACTTCTCAGCCCTCTGTGCACAAGCACCATTTTACCCCACACCAAACCTCAATCATTTCTTCAATACCCGACTTGTATTTTCTGAACACAGAGAATAAACTCAATAAATGTCTCTAGAGCAGTTCCTTGAGGTAATTATAAAGTGGAGATGCTCAAGTGACCCTTCCGATTGCTCCAGGAAAGGATGCAGGGTTGCTAGGAAACCAACAATAGGAGCTAACCACACCTACCATGAAAATGTTCCCAACTTAAAGCACTATAATTATATTGAGAAGAATTTTAGCTACAGTTCCATTACCTTATAAAAAGTCAATTTGACAAATATATATGGAACATTCACGTGTGATGAACTTGGAAAGCACAGATGCAATTATGCCAGTCCTTAGCTTGAAAGCCTCCTTCCCTCCCCCGGACCCTTCCCCAACCTCCACAAAATGGAGATGAAGCTGTCTAGCCTGAGCTACAAAGCCATCTCCACTTTACCCTGGTCTAGCCTCACCTCCATCCCACTGTGCCGCACTGCAGCCCTAGGGTCTTCCTAGAATATCCTGCCTGCCCTCACCACACTGCTTCTTAAAGCACAATTTAAAACATACTGAGGCTAAATGTATCTCTCATTTCTGTTCATTGATTCTTTGAGATGCGAATGCAGTCATTCAAGAAATATCTTCCGGCCACTATGTCCTGAGCAAATCTTGCTTTTCTCCTTTATGGGCACAAACAGTAACTGTTGCCGTCTGCCTCTGTCCCCCAGGGTTTCCCCTGGTGACAGAACTACAGCAGCTAGTAATTCATCCATTCCACACATTATGATCCTGATGTAATAAGTGCAGTGTTGAGAATTTTAAATTTTAAAAAAGGAGCTACTAATTATCCCTGAGTGGTTCTTAAAATCACATTTGCTTTGTTATTCACTCACGTTCAGCACAGCAGTGGGAAACAGTTCTCTTCTAGCCAGACTTTGTTTAAGCTTTATTAAATTAGTATTCCCCCAACCCCAAATGCTTCTTCTCAAAGGCCTGGGCATTGTCTGAAATTCTGTGGCACCATAAGGCTTATTCCTGAAGATATAGCTGTCTTCTCGGGATAATGGAAACAACCCACCAGCTTACTACTATTACCTGTGCTGTTAATGAGACAACTTTTGTCTTTCTTGAGACATATGCTCACAATCCACTCTGTATCTCTGTGCATAAATAGGCCCATGTTTCTGTGGCCTCTGCATGCCACTATAGAGGTGATGGCACGTTCTTGTGTGGTTATAAAACATCCTGACCAAGGCAACTTATAAAAGAAAGCATTTGGGCTACAGTTTAAGGCAAAGTAGCCGGATCAGCTGAGAAGCCACATCTTGATCCATATACCAGAAGCAGAGAAAACATTGGGGATCACGAGGAGGCTTTGAAGAATCAAAGCCGGCTCACACTAAGACACACCTCCTGAGTCTTCCCAAACCGTTCCCAAACTGGAGACCAAGCATTCAAACATAGGGGACTCCTCGTTCAAACGACCACAGCACTACACAGTGTGAATCATTTCCCCTAACCTCCTTCATATATGTTCCCTTGGATTGCAGCAAATTTCCCAGCATGATCCTAAATTATAATCAGTTATATCTTCAGGATCTTATCACAAAACACAGAACCCCATTTGGGTATTGGCGCAGCAAAACAGTGGTATGGGGAAGCTGCAAAGGCTTTGGGGCCAAAGGGAGGAGAAGGAGGCCTGATGGGTCCAGGAACGGTTTACAGAAACACTGAAGGGGTGGGAAGGAGAGGAATTTCCCATCACCTTCTCCTCTGTGATCCTTCTCATTTCCTGCCGCCATCAGTGTTCTGCTTCCTGGGTTCCTGTCAGGCAGCGTTGTGTTCTGTCTTCACTGAGCCAGAACCCTCAAGATCCACTCCCATGCTGATTCTCCGAGTTCCCACTGGGGCACACTAACCAGAACGTGCAGACCCAAGACTCCTTCCTCTTCCAGGTAATGTGGAGACTTGACCTTAGTGATTGCTGAATGTCCTGAAAAGAGGACTATAACTTGAAGGTGAGATCATATTTTGTATTCATGATACTTCAGGCCAGAGAGGGCAGACCTTAAAAAGTATCGTGAGTGCCAGAGACAACAGATGGGACCAGAGGACAGGCTGGGAATGCACCAAGCAAGTGAAGCCTGTGCCTTTGAACTCTTGAGGTGAAGTTCTGCTCCCAGCATGCTCTAATGTAGACATTCTTGTCATCCTCCACACAGTCCCTCCCCAGTACATCCTAGCAGAAGAGCTATCATGAAAGGTGACCTTTTATCTTCACGAGGTTGGCTAACTTTATTTCTAATTGTGTTTTAGAGTACTTTATGTTTGGTTTGATATGTGTTTTGTTTTGAAGACAGAATCTCACTTTGTATCCCAGGCTGTTCCTGAGCTCCAGATCTTGTGCCAGCCTCCAGAGGGCTAGGACTACAGGCATACACCATTTCTTTCTCTGCTAACTAACTTCTGAGAATAAATTCCAAAGGAAAAAGGATGATTATGCATTAAAGCAATGTTCTATATTTAAATTTCAAGTGGATCTACAGTTTAGCTCTAATTAACAAATACCTTTTTTTGCAACACTTAATATTCAAACGCTAACTCATAAAATCACCTTAGTCCAAGTTTTGCTGCATTTATCCACTAGGGAGGGGTCTTTCTTGGTTTGCTTCTGTGTTCTGCAGAACTTTCCAGTAGGCAGATTTAAATACTCTCCTTTAAGTTGGAAGGGAGTTCTTGGTACACTGTGGGACTCTTTGGCTATGCTGACACTTCTTATCTGAAGGCATTGCACAAAGCATTTAATATGCATTCCAGGAAATTCTTCTATGTGTTGTAAGATCTAAACCACCAAGTCCAATGGGCATCTGTTAAAAATAAAATAAAAAAAAATAAAGTACTTGGAATCAGAGAAAGCAACAACACAGAAAATCATATTCCTCATCTTAGTTACTGTTCTACTGCTGTGAAAAAACATCATGACCAAGGCAGCTCTTATTTTAAAAAAAAAAATTAATTAGAGGCTTGCTTACAATTGTTGAGGGTTAGTCTGTGATAACTATGATGAGAAGCAGACAGGCATGATGCTAACTGAGATCCTTATATCCTGATCCACAGGCAGGCAGGCAGGTAGAGAGACACTGGACGCCCACTGACACACCTCCTCCAGTAAGGCCACACCTCCTAATCCTTCCCAAGCAGTTCCACCAACTGGGGACCAAGCATTTAAATACATGAGCTGATGGGGGCTATTCTCATTCAAACCAGCTTGTCTGTTAGACATATGCTCCATGAACTGATCCTCAGAAGCTTTTGTTTGCTTCATTTTTTGGTGTCTGAGAGCAAGCCCAGGGTCCCATCAGTCTAGCCAACATTCCCTGGTGGAGCTATGCCCATTCCAAGTCCCAGAAATTCTTAACTACAGTAAAACTTCTCTATGTTGAATATTCTTATTTATGTTATAAGAATTTTGTTGTGTAATGAATATTCAATCAGCTTACTGTTTTATAATAACCCTCTTATTATTAAAATAATAAATTATCACAAATAACAAAAAATAAAACTATACCAACACAAAAGTGCTCAGGAGTAGAAGTATATAGCTCAGTGAGAGAGACGTGATCTGGTATGTGCAAGCCTCAGAGGCTGACGCCAGCACAATTAAACTCCATAATTCCAGCATTCTAATGTTAACATTCTGATTTGTGTCAGCTGTGTGTAAAACGTTCATGTGTGTACTCACACCACACACACCTTTATGTCCTGTTTTTAATCATTTATTTATTTTGAGCAAAATCTCATGACTTTATTAATAGCAAAGTCAGCTTAGAACTGGGTCACCTGGCCCATCTCTTCCCATCACCTCCCACTTCAGGATGCTTCTGCCTCTTAGTAGCCAGAGTTCTCTGGGATCTACAATAGGCTCAACATGCTTAAGCCTCAGGTCAGTCTTCCTTGCACTCTCTGCCTTTGGGGGAAGCCGGCCTTGCCTGCCCACCATAGCTGCCCTTTCCCTTGCCATTCATGTGTCACCTTGTGAAGCTGCATCTGCTGGAGCCATGTCCACACAAGAGGCCACCAGACAATCTCTCATTTATTTCGATGATTTCCTCATATTAAAATTTTTCCCAGTTTGAAAAGAATACTCATTTAGATGGGCTGTACAGCGGTCCTATAATTTAGCAAATCAGTTTCCTTTCGTTAGATCACATTAACCCCTGCCTCAGCAAGCCAGCCTGTGACGCCTTTGGTTTGTTTTTAAAGGAACATAACCCAGAAGTAAATTAGCATTCGCTCTTCTCTGCTTCTAGCGTTTGCCCTCCCTCTCTCTTTCTTCCTCCCTTCCCCACCCTCTCCCTCCCTACCCCTCCCCTTCCTCTCTTGCCCTCTCTCCCTCTCTCTCCCTCCCCCTTCCTCCCTCTCCCTCCTCCTTCTGTGTGCCTTTGCTTTCACTTTATCTTTATTTGAACACTTTTTTTACATTCTCTAATTAGTTTTTAGCTAAATATTATTCTTAAAATTGATTTACCTGTATTTGTACATATTAATGAAGTATGGTATAATTTTTACACACATGTCATTTCTGATTAAAAACCTTTTTTTTTTTAAACACACAAGTGTTCCTCCTAATTTTTCTGGGTCACTTTCTGTTTTCAAATCCACTTATTTTAGAAAGATTTTTTTATTTTATTTGTGTGTGTGTGCATGCATATGCTTCCCAGGGAAGCCAGAAGAAGGAGCTCCCTCTCCCCCTCCCCTCCTGCTTCCCTTCCTGCTCCCCTCCTATTTTCCCTTCCTCTTCCCCTCCCCTCCTGTCTCCCCTCCCTCTCCACCTCCTGTCTTCTCCCTCCATCTCTTGGCTCCCAGTTGGCATTGATTGTGCAGGGACCATAAGTCAAAGCTAACATCAGTAGATAAGAGAACCTGTCAGGGCAGAGGCAAGGGTGGTCAGCCAATGAGACCAGTTGAAGAGGGTCTCATACCAATCCTTAGACTGTTCTCTAGTTTTTAAAAAAAAATCTGTTTTGGAGAGGGGAAAAATGGCTGTCTTAATATTAGCATGTAAAATGATGGTGTTTGCATTGTCATGCATTTGTGTCATACTGAGTCCTTTTGCCTTTCCACGTCCTCCCATCTGCCCTCTACTGGCCCCTCCCACCCAGTCCCTTCTTTCAGGTCACAAATAATCTATTGCCCTCCCTTGTTTCCCTCCCCTGTAAGTGTCTTCCCTCTCACAGCCTCTTTAAATCTTCATGTCATATGCATAATAATGCATCTCATATGTATATACATGTACATACATGCAATTATACCTATAATTTGTGTATCTATATAAATTTAAGTATGTATGTATATATAATTTAAGTTGTGTATAAATTTATTGCCTAGATTCCTTATATAGAATAGAACATACAATATTTTTCTTTGTGGGTTTGGCTTATTTTACTTAATATGATTATCACCAGTTTGATGCATTTCTTTGCATCAAATACCAATTTTATTCTCCTTTACTTTTGAATAAAATCCATATTGTATGTTTTCACATTTTCTTTATCTATTTATATGTCCATAACATCTCCACCTTGCCACTGGAGCCCTGTGTATCTCAGGTGTACAAGAATTAGCTAGGTTCTTCTTAACACCAACCTATATTCTTTCTAAACACACATCTCAAGGAAGAACTGAAGGAGAAGAGAACCATCTGGGAGGAGATGAGGGGAAGGCAGTGACTCACTACAAGAACTGGCTTGGAAGCTGCACTCACTGCAGCCCTGGCATTCACGAGACTCTGGCTTCCATTACCGTCACCAGGGGAGAAAAGTAACATTCTAGATGAGGGCCGTGCATCCCAGCGTGAACTGAATAGTCCATGGTCTAGCTTAGTATTCGTATGGTATGTCCATTTGTTTTTAAAGAGTTGCCCCAAAGTAAGTACAGTTAAGTTTAACCAGTCAAAGGCCAGCAAGGCAGCCCAAGATGGGGGAGGAGGAAGAAAAGAAAGTGGAGCCTGTCACTCAATTGTCAAGTGCATTTAAGAACAATCATGGCAGAGCCAGCCTTCCTGTCTTCCATGGCTTGTGAGCACCCACCTTTAACTGACTCAACACACCACACCTCATTGTCTAGTGTTTCTGTAGACAAAACTGAAAAGCAGCAATGTGCTAAATACCAAGGTGGCTACAGCCACTCTCATAAGTGCCTCAGCAGCTGAATCTGCCTTTTCCAAATCAACAAACCACCAAGGAGTCGAACAGGAGGCTTGATAAAATCCCGAGTCAGCATTCCCAGCCCGGCGGGGAGTTCGCAGGGAGTATCTATAGCACTGGTTCTCAACCTGTGGGTTGCTACCCCCTTGGGCCACATATCAGATACCTTGCAGTTCAGATATTTACATTACAATTTATAACAGTAGCAAAATCACAGTTACGATGTAGCAACAAAATGATTTTATGGTTGGGGGTCACCACAACATGAGGAACTGTTTTAAAGAATTAAACATCAGGAAGGTTGAGAATCATGGATCTAGAGAGTCTGATACAGCATGATATTTGGATGCTGTTAAACTGAATTTCATTCCACCTCAGTTTGACAGTATGGACACCAGTTACACTGTGCAGATCAGTGAACTACAGATTGTAGACTAGTAATAAAACATACAAAGTCCGAAGAGCTCTGTTAAAAGGGTCCGTCTGCTAAAAACAATGGAACCTCTTATCAATTCTTGACTTGTTTACACAGTTTTATCCCAGAAGACACAATCAGTAGCTATGAGACTGTATCAGACGATACAGTCAATCTGGCCAGCCAAGAGGAATACTGGCTGATCCGGAGGTGACCACCTCATGTGGGACCTTAGCACTGGTGGCTTGTGTGTGTACATGTACACAAGTACATGTACATATATCACAGACACACACACACACTTATTCTTGAACCCAGAGGTACACACAATGATTGATGTAGGCTTCACAGTTCTCTAGTGGTAGGTAGCTGGTAGGATTTGAGTGTAGAAAGAACAGCATCATCGGTAAGTTAATAATTGTTTAAATAAAATGAAAGGCTCCACAGGGTTTGTTAATCCTTAGGTGGTTAGCATTTCTCATAACAAGGAAACCAAGACAAAACAAACCTATGGTTCATTCGAAAGCAAGCTAAACTCTGAAAGAATGACACAGAAACATGGTAAGCTTTTAAAAGGGAAACTATCAGCAAATATACTAATCACCTTCCTTGTGGGAGAAAGTGTGTTTGGAGTACAAAGGAAAGGCAGCACCTGACGGGGTGTGGCACAAAAAGGTGACGTTTGGAAGCTTGTGGGACATTTTTGTTTATGTTTATTGGCTGCAATACTGGTTCTCAATGGGTGGATAGGGGGTCGGGAATATGAAAAGTCCTTTTGACCAAGGACATAGAATTCTTTACCTGTTAACGAATGTCCCAACAGAAAGCGAGCGCTGAAGTCAGGAAACAGAGGAGACCGACATGCCACAGGGCCAGTGGGTAAGCAGTTTTTACCGCCCACATGTGGGCGTGGCATAGGAAAGAACAAATACTGCAGATCCACCTAGAACTGTAAGGAGAACATCCACAAAGGCAAAAAATGCCGTGACTCTGAAATCCCTGCCCAATCAGAGGCTTGTCAAGACCAATATGTCACAGAGAAAATATTTGCAGGTCTGAAGGACATACCAAGAGCCTCTCTGTCTCTTCTCCAAATGTACATACTGATTTTGGAGGTGCCACCTAAAATACTTCCTTTTCATTTTTAAAATTTGACTTCAAAATTTCCAAGGGTGTTTATATTTAATAATTTTCTTGGATTCCATATCCGAGAGATTTGGGGAAAGCAAGTACAGAGTAGCAATGGCCTCTGCCACCTCTCCCTCCCAGCCTGAGTAAACATGTTTACGTGTGTATATGTAACTGGCATAGGGTGTAGTAAACCACAGAACACTGGCTCCACCATCCTCCAGCAAGTGTGACCTTTGGAAGTACACTCCTGTCTGGCTTCACGTTACTGATCCGCCCTGAGCTTAAGAAGCTTTTGGTCTGTTGTGGGGTGGGGGAAACAAAGACACATTGAAACAACTCCAAATGTGTCAAAAGGTAGCATGAGATTAAATCCAAAACCAGTTTCTCAGGTGATAAAATGGCTCAGGGCACATAAGGAGGCACATAGCTGTGGCTTGGAACTGGAGGGGGTGTTTGTGAGGAGTAGACTCTGAGGACTGTAGAAAGAGGAGGTACACTGTGTAAAGTACTCGTGGAACTGGGGGTGTACTGTGCGAAGTACTCACAGAACTAGGGTGGGGAGAAGGAAGGCTGGTGAGCAAAGGGGCTGCTGGTTGGCCACATCTTGAGTTAGTCAGCCCTACCTGCCTTCCCTAGGTGACAGGTACAAGCCTCCTTGTCTTGCCCCTCCCTCTGGCACTTCTGGGTTCTGGACTTTCACAGGTCACCTGCTGCTGACTCTGCTGTGCAGGCCCTTAAGTTGTCATACTCCACACCCAGCTTTTTGGCCACAAGCCACTGATGTCTTGGCCTGAAACAACCCAGTGAGTTGCTGAGATCCAGGGATAAGAGAAAAGGACAGTTTAACATTCGTGTGATTTTTGTCTTTTTCCCCTATGCCTTGACAAATCCTTTTAAAATCACTTATTTCTAAAAGTCAGTACTAAAAATGTTTTAAAAAATTCTCTCAGTATATCATAAATGGTAGAAAAATTTTGAATAAATGTTTACCAAAATATTGGTGGGTGAATTCTTAGCAATAATATACCCAATTAACTTTAAAGGCATTAATCCAAGACCAGCAAGGTGGCTTAGTGAGTGGAAATGCTTGCCACTCAAGTCTGGTGATCTGGATTCAGTTCTGAAGCCCACAGAGAGGTAAAAGGAGAGAACCAACCCCATAAGTTGTCCTCTGACCTCCAGACACACGCTAGTGACACACACCCACGGACACACGGCATGTGCAGGCATAATAATAAATTTAAATTTTTAAAAGCATTAATCTACCACGTCTACCAATAATATCAATAAATGATTCTTAAAACAAGCCAGGATCAAAGTCAATCTACTGACTAATCACGTATGTTGGGATCAACAATATTCATGGTAATCTGAAGGGGTGAATCATTGCAGTCATTTCAAATCTGTGTTTAAAACTTCCTATCACAGATCTTTTATCTTAAATCACTGCGAATCACAGTCCAGTAACTATGAACACTTTTTCATCACCAAAATTAGAAACTATTTCCTACAAAAATGTCCAAATAGGACACAAATTATGATGATGGCTGGGTATGTGTGTATATATATGTATGTGTATGTGTATGTGTGTAATTGTATATGTATATGTATATGTATATGTATATGTATATGTATATGTATATGTATATGTATATGTATATGTATATGTATATGTATATGTATATGATGTATGTATATGTATAAATTAGAATACAAAGCACACAGAGGTGATGAGGAAAAAGTAGACCATTGTGCTTTATTCTTTGACCTGCCAACAGTGTTTGGCTTCTGGGGTTTGAGCTTATGTGCGTTTCTGTTGGCACTGGCATGAATATTGTGTGTGTGTGTGTGTGTGTGTGTGTGTGTGAGAGAGAGAGAGAGAGAGAGAGAGAGATGCTGTGCTCATTAGCACACATTTCCCATAAAGAAGAACTCTTGAAAGGCTTTAAAAATTTCACAACATACAAACACTTGATAACAATAGCAGCTTTTCCTTGGGAAAAGCACCTAGGGAGATTTAAATTTTGTTTATTCTGTATAAAGCATCGAGAGAACACTGGAACGGCTCTATAGAGACATTTTCAAGGCAGTGAGATGAAGGTGTCAGTTTGGACCCAGAGTGTCTGTGTGCTGCCTGCTGAGTTTTCAGTAAGACTGTACTCAGCTCTTAGGTCTAAGGTCTCAGTCTTATTCTGGTCCATACTCTAAAGGACCCTGAGATGCTAATGCCAACCTAAGTTGATGAAGACATTTTCCATACACTGAACTAAAAGATGTTTCTCTTCTCCCACAGAGCCCTGGTTGGACTCCAGCTCTGCAAATGCCACTCACATGTCTGTTGACTAATTGTTATGCTAAAAACAGATCAAAGATGACTGAACATGAATTATGAAGTTTAGATTTATTTTAACATCAAGTGCATGGAGCCCTATTTAAAGCAAGTGTGCATCTTTTTAAATTTCTTTTTTTAGTTTCTTAAAATTCTTTCGCTATATTTAGAGGTTGTGTTGCCAGCTCTCTATGGTATAGTGTTAAATTTTAGAGCATAAAACCATGACTATCAGGGCATGGTGGCATAGCACCAACCCCAGTACTGAGGAGGTAGAGGCAGGAAGGTTGTGAGTTCTAGGCCAGCGTCAGCAACACAGTGAGCCAATATACCAAAGAAGCAGGGGCCAGGGTTGTAGCTTAGGATCAGAGCCCTTGCTTAGCGTGTCTAAGGCTCTGCATTGGATCCCTGGCACCAACATCCAAACAAATGTGGATAACTTTGACTATGTGTGTGCATAGATTTGATTCCTAGCATCACTCTGCTAGAAGTGGTTCCTACAGTGGCTGTAAAAACAAGCCTACAATCTGGGAACAGGTCCCTGGGCCAGGCTAGGAAAAAGACTCCCTAAGTGTGTTGTCTAGGCCTGGCTTTTTGTCTAGCCACACCAACCCTGCCAGCAGGTCATGTCTGGGTCCCAGAAAAGCAGGCCTCCCTCACTGTTCAGGGTCGGCAGAACACTCTAAGGATGCCCCTGTGCCACAATGTATCAGTTCTCATTCAACAAAATTCAAGAAAACAAGTCATTGTTATCAAATAGTCTATTTAAAACCATTTTCCTTAATCTGTTTACCAAGAGAGATCAGAGCAAAGCTGGCCTGAAGCCTGCTCCACGTCCAGCCTCCAGTTTCATGCTTGGAGGGTAGCTAATTTTCTCAGCGTCAGAATTCCTCAATCCTCAAAATACAGCATTTGTAACAAGGTTTGCTATTTGCTTACTTCTCTATTCTTCCATTTTTCTCTCTCCCTCCCTCCCCCTCTCCCACCCCCACCGTAATACATGTGGACAGGAATGTATGTTCTGGGCACACACAGGTGTGCACCCATGCACGTTCGAGTACACACGGAGGGTGGCCCAGGAACATCAAGAACCATCCTCAATTGTTCCTCCATCTTACTGAATGTGGCAGAGAAAGAGTTTGCCAATCTGGCTGGTCTGGCCAGCCTGTTGGTCCTGGGGATCTTCTGTTATTTGCCTTTTGAGTCTTGAATAACAGGCAAGCTATCACTGCCCACCAGGCATTTGGGTACCCTATGGTGTCTCAACTCCAATTTTCACACAAACTGGACAAACACACTAACCATTGAGTTATTTCCCTATCCCAAGTCCTCTATTTGTATTGATTCAGAATACAAGGGACTAGACCCCACGCTCCCTTCGTTTTGCTCCAGAACTTCTAACCCTGTCTGAAAAGCTCACTGGCAGATGGCATTCTTCATGGCCATGACAATTGGAGACCAATCCCAGACCTTTGCACACACTGGGAAAGCATTCTAACACTAAGCTGCGTCTCCAGGCTGGCAAGTGGCTTTTGCTTTAGGTAGCAGTATGCTTTGGAAGGCTTCCTTAGCTTACTCAGGCACCAGCTGCCAGGGACTGGAAAATGAAATTGTGACTCTTGAAAGGCCAGCAAAATCAGGCAGACCTGGCTAAAGATGTCAGGGGATGGAGTGTGCCTCAACTCCCACAACAGTTCACGCAGAGAAGATGTTGTCCCATTCTGTTCTTCCCCCTGACATCACCAAAATGTCTCGCAGACGCACCTAATAGTGGTCATGCATGAGTTTTACACAACAGTGACTTCTAGAGAGCATGGCCACATATTTACATATGTATTTCGAGATACCCTTTTCTCAGAGCTTTTGAAATATTTCCAACTACCAGAGAAGTTGGTTCTAAGAGGTCCCTAACAGTGTGTGCTCAGGGGCGGGCTGATCTGAGATTCATGGGAAGAATCAGGAGCTAATGACTCTGGAACAGATGTGGGCCTTGAACTTCTGCAGAGCTGGAAAACATTCCCAAGTGGATATCAAGATCTCAGCTCTCCCACTCAGGACTCAAAAGCCTCACACATGCCAAGCATGCTGTTCATGGGAAAGTAGTGTCTGCTTGGCTTCCTCCTCCATTCTTACCCCTAGCTACCACACCACTATGATCCTGGATGCTCACAGTTGGGCCAGTGACACAGAAGAGATGTCCACTATATGTGTCAGTGGATGTATTATTTCCTGGGAGAAGGGCTATTTCCTGATCTGAACATGAAATCAGATCCAGCCCAGAATCTGGAGTATGTAGTGATTGCTAAACACATCCCAGTTCTGCTCCTCATCCACCCAGAGCCCTCCTCAAGGGCTGCTCCTTGTCCTCTGGAAACAGCCCCAGTTGGGGAGCAGGAAGTATGGAGTCTGGTTCTGCTGCTTGCAGGCCTTCAGCCTCAGGCAAGTTGTTTATCCTAAGTCTGGGATTTCATTTTGCAGCGGAGAGTTGACCTTGTGAGTTATCACATCTAAGAACTCTGGTTGTTTTGGTAAATTCTGGACCCTTTATGTGTAGAGTTGGTGGAAGTTTAGGACACGGGAAAGGTCGGGGTTGGCTTGATCAGATGTGCAGAGGAAAGATCAGAGACGTACGGGAAGAAAGACACCATATAAGAAAAGAAAGAGAAGAAGGAAACAGACAAGAGCATAAAGAGGTTGTGCTGAGAGCAAACTGAGTGAGAAGATAGTGGAGATTGTTGGGACATGTTGGGATTCAGAGACTACAGAGAGAGCTGAGGCATGATAGGATGCGGAGACTACAGACAGAGAGAGTAAGGGACCTTATAGATTATTACATCTCCCTTTAGCATTTTTAAGGGTAATTCGGTTAAATAAGTAAATCATTTTTTATCCATTGGGTTGTTTGAAAACATTTTCCTTTATTTGTGCAAACATGATGTAAGAATGGAAATACCCAGAAGGCTTTTACATTTCTCTAGTTGGATTACTCCATTCTCATGCCCAGATGCTGTCACTACTAAGACCCTGATGGCTCAAGGATGTGCCAGTGGCCCAGGCAGGGAGCCAACTCCATGTCACTGAATGGACTGTTTTCTACACTGCCTTTAGATTTCAAGCCTGAAGAAGGCTGAGAGAATTACAACTTCCTTAGACTTTGATTCCTGGGCCCTATGAAATGTACATCATATGAGTGACAGCTTTGGAACCTCTGAGGTGAGCACACATAGACACATAGGAGCATCTTTCTAGAGTTTCTTTGTGTGCTTCAAAGCTCCCCAGATCAAGGAAATCCTCATCCTGGGTCAGTTAAAACACCTGAATAGCTAAGAACATTTCCTGACCTGTTGACACCAGCAAATAATAAAACAGAAAACAAAATAAAACACCTTGGAGTTAAAGGAGATGTCTTTGGTTGTGTATGGGCAGGCAGACTTTTAGCAATGTGGCTGACAAGTTTTAACTTCTGAGGCAAGCATCTGAACCCATGTTTTGTTTTGTTTTGTTTTGTTTTGTTTTGTTTTGTTTTGTTTTGTATTTTGAGGCACGATTTCTGTGTGTTGCCCTGGCTGTCCTGGAACTCCCCCTGTAGACCAGGCTGGCCTCAAACTCAGAGATCCACCTGCCTCTGCCTCCAGAGTGCTGGGATTAAAGGCGTGCCACAACCATCGGGCTTGAACACTTGTTTTTAAAGCTTCTTCCTTTGTGTGTGATGTTCACTTGTTTTAGCGAGCCTTGAAATGCAGTGGAGTTTTATGTAGGAATTTTATTTAGACATAGAGGAAATCGTGAAAGTCAAATGATGGCTTTATTTTATTTTATTTTATTTTATTTTATTTTTTGGAGACTATTCCTATCAGACCTTGGTGCATAGCTTTTCTGTGTTCTCATACAAACGGGGAGCTAAGTAAAGCTGAAGTGTGTTAACTTTGTTTCCTTTCACCATGCCTTTCTCTCCCGCGCCCACCCCAGCAGCCTCCCCTACAGGGCGGCAGTCACAGAGACTGCCCCCACCTGGAGGAACAAATGGCAACATTGCTTTATTGCTGATAAGAGAAATGATACAAATCGATAGGAGCCCTGCCCATGGCACAGAGATTCCCCAAGGGGGTTGGAGTGGCATCTGGAGGGAAGCCCTTCCCTGCTGATCTTTTCGTTAATTGGCGGAGCACCTAGTCCCACAGTCTTAAACATTTACTGCAAGGACTAACTGCAAGTACAGTCTGTTCTCATGAGAGAGTGGGTTGCTAAAATGTGCTCCTAGGAGGACTAGAGATGTAACAGCCTTGCCGCCGTTCTGATCTCTATTTAAAAGATAATTTCCACACCCTAAAAAAGAATCCTGGAAGTTACTTTTTTTCCTGAATAGGAAAGTATATCTTTGTGTTGAACATTTAAAAATGCAGAAAACAAGTTACATAAAAGTTTAGTGAAAAAAAATCAACCTAGTTTCTTTCATTTTTCCTTTGTTGTTGTTGTTCAAGACAGGGTTTTTCTGTGTAGTCCTGAAAAGTTTCTCTATAGACCAAGCTGGCCTCAAACTCACAGAGGCCGACCTGCCTCTACCTCCCAAGTACTGGTATTAAAGGCATGAGTCACCATCACCTGGCTCTACTTTCTTTTTCTTTCTTTCTTCCTTCCTTCCTTCCTTCCTTCCTTCCTTTCTTTCTTTCTTTTTTTTTAATTTGGAGAGGAAAGAGTTTATTTCATCTTATATCTTATAGTACATTATGAATGGTAGTCAGGACAGGAAATCAAACATGAACTTGAAGGCAGGTACTGAAGAAGAGGTCATGAAGGAATAGAATTACTATCTTGTGCAGACTGATTTCTTATTCCAGCTGTTCAGGGATGACACTTGCAATAGTAAATCATCAGTCAAGAAAATACACAATGATCTCTTGCCTACTAGACAATCTGATGGAGACATTTTTTTTAACAAGTTTCCTTTTTCAGTTTGACTCCTGTTAGACTATATTTGATAAAAAAAAATGAAAGAGAGAGGGAGAGACAGAGACAGAGAGAGACAGACCTACAGAGAGAGAGAGAGAGAGAGAGAGAGAGAGAGAGAGAGAGAGAGAGA